>CM044016.1:35359161-35381954 GCA_024085815.1 Flaveria linearis | reverse complement strand
TTTCTCATTCGGGACTGAACCATTCGGATGGTTCAGTCGTGCGATTGAGATATGCGTATGATCCATACTTACGACTGAACTTCAGTCGTACAATTTGATCAATCTCATGCTTCAGTCTTACGACTGATCCAGTCCCTGGATAATCGTGCGACTTAGCATTCGCATGAAGTTATTCATGCGTATGGTCCATTCGCATGGCCCATTCGCATGATAACTACATCATGTTAAGTTTGAATGTGTTAATCATTACAAATTATGCCTACCTATTCAAACAAAACCAAACCTATATAATTAGTCATTACTTAACCCATTAATGAAATATATAACTTATAATAAACAACCACATGTATTTCATTAAGCATCATTCAATTACACATAGTCAAGACATTTTACATTCAACTCAGAATCTAGGACACATGTATCAACAAACTCCCCTTGGACCTAGATTCATCTAATGTCTTACTTGACCCATAACCTCTTCAAATTTCTTGTACTTCTCCTCTCTAGTAACTCCTGCATTTATTTCAAATGCAAAGCAGAGTCTGATCACGTTTGAAATTGGAGGGCTTGTACAATATCTTGAGCATCATAGAACAGTGGCCACTTGTAGAGTGTGTAAACATCATTAGCGACAAGTTGGTGAGCCACATTGGGTCAAACCCGATGACATCCATCTGTCCATCTCTGTTCAATACTATGACTGCTTCAGCTGTTCGCCAATCGTAGTACCACCCATTTGAAGTGTGAGTGATGTCCTGAGGCATTTCCCTAAGAGGGATCTTCGACATGGTGCGCGGTGGACGCCACTTCAACACTATCTTGGTCTCCCGGTTCGTGAATCCACCTCAGACTTCTAACATACCTTGTAGGTTGCTGAGGCTTGAAGTTACCCACCGGGTGTGGTACTCCCTTTTCAGTGCAGCTTCAAACCATCCTGACATCTTTCTAGGATCAGCGTAAAGCAACTTCAGCTTTGCCAGTTGGTTTAGCTCACAACAGGTAGAGTTTTAGATCGTGTGGAAATCTAAAATACTCAATACCTTTCTCTCTCTTAACCGCATAAGCCTTAAGATCGTCAAAATAAGCCCACGATATGATCTTGCCCGACACTTTGGTGTTTCTTCACTCGATACAGCTTGTGTAGACATTTGACTTTGAAGCATTTCGTTGAGCTCGCAGATCTTCAAAACATGCAGCCCATTCAGCCTTTTAACTTTAACTTCCTCCTCTGTGGCTCGGCTACCCCTCTTGTTTATCAGATTCTGCTCTAATTTATCCAGAGTTTCGAAGGTCTCACTGACCAAATTGTCATCCAAGTTTGGAATGACATAACCTTCGGTGTCGTGTACTCGGATAATGTTGATCTGTCACATCTTCGATTTCGATCTCATCAACATCATCAGTTCATTATCACTATCTCCTTGGACTTCCGGAGCATCGTTCACTATTTCATCGGCATTTAACTGGAACATTTCGGCCAACTGCTCTTTAGTGAAACTGTGGATTATCTCTCCCTCTTCAGAGTGTATTCAACTGATCTCCTTACCAACTCCCTGCAGATCAAGAATCATTGTTAACTGAGTCTTGACCTGCTGAAGGGTTCACATCGTATTGGTCTCTTTGAAAATTTGGATCTGCTTGATTTAAACATGCAACACGATACTTGTTAGTAAATAATCAACCACTGTCATTAACAAAGATATAAACATTCATTAAATAAATGTATATAATTTGAAATACAAAAGTCTGTTAAATACATAAACATGTCTAACTAAACAGTACTTTTATCTTGAATTTCTGGATTTTCTTCCGTTGGAGCAGACGAAGGGTCCTTGATCATGTCGGCTTTTAGAACGCCTTCGCCTGCTACATTTTCGCTTCGATCTCCGTAGTTTCTCCTCCTTCACCTTCATCATCTTCTTCTTCTCATCATCATCATTACTTTCATCACTACCATCATCATCATCGTCATCATCCTCATCATCATCATCGTCTTCCTCATCCTCATCATCATCATCATCATCAGCCCTTCTCCAATCTTGAGGGGCTCACTTGAGTCCCTTGATCTTAAGCAAGATCGACTTGTTTGCGCTTCTAACTCCTCAAACTTCTTCTCCGACTCAGCTTTGTGCTCGAGGAGACCTGCGATCTGAGCTGTCTGTTGAGAGATCAGCTGGGCCTGAGAAGAGGTCAGCTCCTTAACTGGTGTATTTCAGCAGTCTGAGATGTACTCAACTCTCTCAGCTGCTGTAGTTGAGCCGACTTTTCTGCATCTGACGCCATCAGCTTAACTACCATGCTGTTAGTGCAGCTAGCTGATCTACTACAGAAATTGGTGGGATAACGAGCTGGATGGGAACGGTGAGGGAGTGGTGAGGGATGTTGGTAGTGGTGGGTGTGGCTGTGGTGATATAGGGGAGGAATGAATGATGTGGTAGGCTGTACAGTGGTGGTAGTGGTGAATAGGGAGAGGGAGTGAATGAGGTGGTAGTCGGTACGGTGTGTGGGGGTGGATGTGACAGTGTGAGTGAAGGGATAGTAGTGGTGGTTGGAGATGTTTGGAATGATGTAGAGTGGTAGCTGTGGTGAACCTTAGTCTCTTTCCTTTCTTACCATGCGGACGCGCCATGGTCTTCTTCCTTTTACCCGTTGACAAAGGTGCTCCTCCTCTGTTGCTGGAATCATCAGGGCATACGAGGATCAGACTCAATGCGTGTGACCCCTGATGTACCAGACTGTCCACCAACCTCTCTCAGTCCTTTCTCTCGGTGGCAACCACTTTGCTGCCAACTCTTCTGGTCAAACCTTCTTCATCACTTTTCTTCCTCATCATCGGGGGGCAAAAGTCAGGAACAAACCCAGCAGTTGTCGTGTCTGTGTGTGGTGATAACGGCTGAGCTGTAGAAGTAGATGGTCCCTCAGAGAAAATTGGTACACTGTCTCCATCATGGCTATCATCATCATCTGAGTCAACAGATGATATAGCAATCACTTCAGTGTCAGAATCACACTGTCGTCATGACGCCATTTACGCCTCCTTGGCGCCACATAATCTTCCCGGGCCAGATGCCCTATCAATCTCTTGAATACGGGCTTCACCTGCTTGCCCCTATAAACTTTCATTCTGCCCAGAGTAGTGTCTCCATAATCTCCAACACCACTGCATCGCTCTTCTCTTTGGGCAACTCAGGCAACTTCTCATTGAAAATGAGCTGAAGAAATCGTGGGTACATGCAGAAACTTCTTTTCCCTTTGCCTCCAAGTTCTCAATCAGATAATTAAAGATCATGTTGGAGAAGCTGAAAGGGTGGTTGAGGACTAATGCACATATGCATTCTGAATTTGTCCGATAAGTCATCGAACCCACCCCTCCTAGCAGCAATGCACTTTAGGATGACATGAGCTAGGTATTTGTATTGGGGACTTAGGTGCTCTTGTTCAGCACACCCGTGTTGATGTCCCCGTTGTACCCAATCCTCATAAAGCACCCACGAACAGTCAGAGGATGCAGCCTAACTGGATGATCCTCATCATCTCCAAATCCCAAAACTCTTCTGATATCTCCCGCTGTGATCTCGATTGCCCTACCAAGATGGTACTTAGGATGCGGTAGGGTTCCACAGATCGGTCTACCGAAGCTCCTGCCCAAAATGCCTGATGGATAGACTGATATGGCGTACATGGTGTGGAGATAGCTTGGTAAATCCTGGATCTCCTCAAAAATTCTATGATCCCTGAAAATTCTCCTCCATTTCTAGAAGTGGAATCCAAATTAGCACAAATGTTGTGCTTTGGATTTATGGTCCATCTGCTAGCCATGTTCCTGTAACAAAGATAGCAAACACGTTATAACTTGAACACGAGTTGACTAAATCAGAAACCAGTGTAGTTCAATCGTGAGAATGAACTATGCGACTGGGTTTAGTCGAATGATGTATTTCTGCGATTGAGTTGTCCGACCGAATGAGCTCATTCGAATGACTTATTCGCCGATTGAATGTATCACTTCCTTCAATCGGGCGATTGAAGTTCATTCGGGCAACCAATCGATGACAGATTCAACCCATTCGCATAATCCATTCGGCCGAATGAATGAGTCTCCTCTTTCAATCGGTCGATTGAAGTTCATCAGAGAGCCCAGTCGCATCGAAGGAACCTGTTCCATTTCAAACTCAGATTTAACTTTTTGCGAATTAGACATTAAGTTCAGGCTTGTTAGACTCGCAATCATGTACCTAGACTACTTAAATCATTTATTTACACATTTCATATGATTCAAGCAGTCAATTTTGCAGATTTGTTACAAGTTGACAGTTAGGGCAAATGTGAACAGATTAAACATCATTTCACGTTCTGATGCATCATTGTGTTGCGTATTACCTGTGTCACAAATCCAACGGTCAGAATGAGTATATCACACGTATTAGAAGATCAAACGAAAATTTGACAGAGTATCGGTGCGAATCGGGAATATTAGGGCGATGATGTCTGCGATCGACTGAGGGGTCTATTTATAGACAGACTCAGTTCAGTCGCCGACTGACTCATTCGCACCTTTCATTCGGCCGATTCAGAATCATCACATACGATCGAGGCTAATCGCATGGTTCATTCGATCGATTTAAACTAGGTCGTGCGATTCACTCAATCGACCCGTTTCATTCGATCAACTGATCTCCATTCGCACGTTTGACCTAATCGATCCTTTTCAATCGGTCGATTGGGCCCATTCGCATGGACCAATCGTGTGCCTGCCTCAATCGTGTAGCCCATTCGCATGACTGATCATACCCATGATGAAGTTGTGCGATTGGGCTATACTTGTGCCAATTTTGTCAAGTTATGGACCAGCCCTTAGTTTTCTCAACATTTGATAAACATTACGCATTAATTGATCATCTCAGACATGATCCACCATTTAACCCCCGATCACCTCAGACGTGATCCATTTATCCACCCGATCACCTCAGACGTGATCCTTTTACCCTTTCAGAAACAATAAGTTTAGATAAACATTAAGCACCTTCAGTGACATTTAGCAGATAACAGTATACACAGTCCGACATGACACATATACTAAGACTAAACAAATCTTAACCTATGAATAGAAAGACCTATTTTGTGATTTTTGTTGGGGCAGGCTTGTATAGCTTATTAGCATTAACATTTATCCGGAATGGACTCTCGTGGAATCAGACAGGCATATCACCATCACTTGGAACATTTAGTGCTTATTACACTTTGCATGATGCAATTGCACAGTTTTTCACTTAGAAGACTTCTAAGAACTAACTGGGAATCATGTTTGAACTAATATGTACTTTTATTGATTTTGAACATCAGGCGATGCAGCCACGACGATTGTCAGTATGTTTGTCCACTTAAATCCATACACAGACGTTTGACACACATCAGCGATAATTAGATGAATTAGGTCAAACCGTATTGTATATTCCACAGGTATATGGTAATCAATCGTCCTCAGGAGATTTTTGAGCGGTCTTGGACTTAGAAGATTTTGTTCTAAAAATTTCAAGAGATGCCAAGCCTCAGGTCAGTGCCATCGCACACAGAGAGGCGCAAACAACAATGAATTCTTAGAACGAATAGGTTATGCTTATCCTCAGGTCAGTGCCATCGCACAGCAGAGAGGTGCAATACCTATTTATCTTCTTAGAGCAGCATATTTGCATATACATTTTTTAATGACATTTGTCATCTTTTGCTCTGTTTTGCTGGTCTTTGCTCACATTTGTGGCATTAGCTTGCTCCTCACCCTTATTGGACATTGATTGATTGGCAGACCAGGGATACCATGAGAACACACAACTGGTTGAATAATTTAGTTTAAGCCAGTTCACTGATGATGTCTAATGGTCTATTGTGTTGAATCTACTGACACATCGTATTGTGTACTTACACAACCCTAGATCTACTTTCTCCAAGTGATTACAATACCAGTCAACCTTCTATCATATTCCCATTTTGTTAGACTTAGACTTCTCTGATTTATGATTTTTATTATTGAAACTGAAAACCAATTTGATGTTCCAAGTAACTCGATGCCTGTGTGCTATCACTTCCATTTTATCGAGTCGCATTTCCAGTTTATTTGTCTGTGCCTTTTCAGCTTACTTCCTCCCCCCTTTTTTTTTTTTTTTTTTTTTTTTTTTTTAAATGCATACTGAAATAAATCTCCCCCTAAAATTCTAAAACATAAAATCTTTTTGTGTTTTTGGATTTTATACGACAAGGGAATTTAAAAATAAAATAGAAATAAAAATGAAGGAAAAAGAAAATAAACTTCTAGACACTAGTCGGACTATGTATCTGCTTCTTCAGCAAGACATCACTTTTCTTTTTAACGCCGTTGACCTCTAGCAGATATAAAAATCTTGGTTTATCAAACGGTTTAGTGTAAAGGTCAGCGCGCTGAAAATCCGTGTTAATTTTAATCACATCAATTAATTGTTTTTCATAGCAATCGCGTATGAAATGATATTTAATCCCGATGTGTTTTGTTTTTGGGTGTTGAACAGGATTTTTAGTGACAGCTATGGCAGCAGAATTATCAACATAAATAGGAGTGTTAGAAAATTTCAAACCGTAGTCTCGCATTTGCTGTTGAATCCAGATGATCTGAGAGCAGCAACTTGCAGCAGCAACATATTCAGCTTCACAGGTGATAGAGCAACCGAGGTCTGCTTCTTGCATTGCCACGTGACTAACCGTCTTCCAAAGAACTGACACCCTGCTGATGTAGACTTAAAATTCATCTTGCAGCCACCATAGTCTGAATCGCTGTATGCGGTAAGCTCGAAGTCATCATCATGAGGATACCACAATCCCAGTGTTGGAGTACCCTTCAGATAACGAAAAATCCTTTTCACCCCAATCAAGTGATTCACCTTTGGCTTTGCTTGATATCTAGAACATAAACATGTTGCATACATGATATCTGGACGCGAGGCAGTAAGATACATGAGAGATCCGATCATCCCACGATACATAGTGGCATCCACCAAATCCCCATTCTCATCAGGGACCACATCATGATTTGTGGCAAGAGGGGTACCGGCAGCAGACGCATTTTCCATGTCAAAGCGATTTAGAATATCGCCGACATACTTGGACTGATGTAAGAAATGCCGGTGGGTGTTTGATCCACCTGTAATCCTAGGAAGAACTTCATTTCTCCCATCGCACTCATTTCAAACTCTGCCTTCATCACAGATTCGAACTCTTTGCACAAGGCTTCATTTCTAGATCCAAAGATAATGTCATCCACATAGATCTGCACCATAAGCAAGTCACCATCCTTTTCTTTGATGAATAATGTACAGTCAATCACACCCCTGCGAAAACCATGCTTCAGCAGATGGGTGGAGAGCTTTTCATACCAAGCTCGAGGAGCCTGATGTAGCCCATACAGAGCCTTGTCTAACTTGTAGACTCTGTCCCGATGATAAGGATCTTCGAATCCTTCGGGTGACTGACATATACTTCTTCACGGATTTCCCCATGCAAGAATGCACTCTTAACATCTAGTTGATATACTTTGATCTTCATGTAAGAGGCGTAGGCTAGAAAGATACGAATAGCTTCCATTCTAGCTACGGGAGCAAAGACTTCATTGTAGTCGATTCCTTCGACTTGCCTGAAGCCTTGAACACCAACCGTGCCTTGTTTCTGATAACAACACCTTGGTCATCCTTCTTGCACTTTAGTACCCATTTGGTACCAATAACCTTGACTCCTTTTGGCCTGTCAACTAGAGTCCAGACTCCAAGTTTCTTGAACTGGAGTAGCTCTTCTTGCATGGCATTGACCCAGGCCTCATCTTTCAGGGCGTCACAGACATATTTAGGCTCGATTTGTGAAACAAAACATGAGAAAGCCCCGTCATTGACATAACCCTTTTCCATGACTGCCGCATAATCAGCAGAGTACAGCTGATTTCGTGTTTGCACACCGGATTGAATGTCCCCTATGATAGACGAGGGGGGATGATTCACACTGATCCTGGTCACAGGTGTGGTAGGAACCACAACCTCAGAACCCAGATTGGTGACTGCTGGTTCAGTGTCCGGATTTCCTGCAGCTGGTTCAGCAGTTGTTGACTCACTGTGTTGATTGGCTGTATGCTCAGGGTTAGAAGCAGGTGCTTCTTCATCACCTGATGAATCATCACTCTCATCAAGAGCAGGAGTCGAAGAGCTTGAGGCACCATCAGTAGGTGTGATGTTGCTTGAATCCAGATTCGGTGAGATAAGAACGTCATACATCATCTGGGTAGTAACATCATCCTCTGAATCAAACTGTGGAAGATTAAAGGATTTGAAAAAGCCATCATAATCGAAGAATGATGATGGACCTTTTCCAGCAGGAGGTGTGATGTATCTCTGAACATCCACGTTGCACCACACCTCAACCTGACCCGTCGAGTTATTGTAAACTCGCTTGTCTGGGATGCTGTATCCTAAGAATATTCCTTGATCAGCTTCTCGCAGAACTTGCCTTCCTGAGTCTTCTTCAGCAATGTACATGGAGCTCCAAATGGTTCCAGATACTCCAAATTTGGCTTTCTCTTCTGAAGTAGCTCGTAACAAGTCTTGCCATGCCTTTTGACTACTAACACACGATTAAGTGTGTAGCAGGCATTTGCAACCGCCTCATTCCAGAACTGAACTGGGAGCTTTGAATCAGCTAACATGGTTCGCGCAGTCTCAATTAAGCTCCGATTCTTTCGTTCTGCAACTCCATTCATCTGTGGTGTGTATGCGGAAGTGAACTGATGAACAATTCCCTTTTCCTTGCAGAAAGCATCCATCCACTGATTTTTGAACTCCGTGCCATTGTCAGAACGTATTTTTCTCACCTTCAGCTTGTAGAGTGACTCCAAAGTTGTGACGAGCACCTTGAATGATTCAAACGTTTCTGATTTAGCTTTCAGAAACATCACCCAGGTGAATCTTGAGTAGTCATCAGTGACTACAAAGCAGTACCAGTCTCCTGCTATACTCTTTGTGTTGACTGGACCAAAGAGATCCATGTGTAGCAACTCCAAAGGCATCTCAATTGTGTTGACGTGCTTGGTCTTATGAGATTTCCTGGTCTGCTTTCCCTGCTTGCAAGAGACACAAAAATCAGGAAGTTGGAAGTTCTTGACAGTAACTCCCTCAACAAGGTTGTTGTGAATCAGATGATTCATCTTCCTTTGATTTATGTGTCCCATCCTTCTATGCCATGAGATGGAATCCTTCTCTGTCGCTTTTGAGAGAAAACATTGAGCTGTAGATTCAGAGGTAGAAGCATTAGACATATCCAAGACATATAGATCATTGTACCTGGATGCAGACATCAAAACCTGCTTCTCTGGAATTTCCATCTCCTTTTTCAATATGTAACAATTGCGGTTGTCAAACATAACTTTGAAGCCCTTGTCACATATCTGAGACACTGAAAGTAAATTGTTTTCCAGTTGTTGAACAAAATTTACTTTATCAAACTTTACCTTCTCATTACCTACTTCGCCCTGAGCGGTAATGTATCCTCCTTTATTACCCGCAAAGGAAACATGTCCCCCTTTAATTTGTTTGACATTAAAAAAGAGACTTGTTTCCTGTCATGTGCCTGGAAGCTCCGCTATCCACAATCCATGTATTTGTTGAAGCACTGTAGCGGACAACCTGCACATAATTGAAAACAATCAGTTAAGGAGGGGGACCCAAGCCTTGACTGGCTTGGGTTTCCAGAGGAATCAACCATCATGAATTCGACCCACTGTCCTTTATCAGTGGGTGGAATCTCAACTTTCAGATTGTCCTGGCTTTCAGACTCACCAGATGTCTTGGCTTTCCATAAACCATCCCTGTGAAAGGATTGTTTATGATAAACTTTAGACTGATTAACAGTTTGAGCATGTAGTTTAGATTCAG
Organism: Flaveria linearis; assembly: GCA_024085815.1. Classification (NCBI taxonomy): domain Eukaryota; kingdom Viridiplantae; phylum Streptophyta; class Magnoliopsida; order Asterales; family Asteraceae; genus Flaveria; species Flaveria linearis. The sequence continues at coordinate 35,372,016 of CM044016.1, read as the reverse complement.
AAACAGTTTTTTTTCGCTGGAGTTACAGACCTGTCAGGGACTGGTCTGTTGTGCCTTTGACGTGGTGGGGACGAAAACGACTTAGAAGGTGTTTTATGCCTAATGGGTGTTTTCGATCTAACCGGGGTCTTAGAACGCTGTTTTGAATCTACTTTGACTTTGTCGTTTAGCTCAACTTTAATTCTTGGTGTCTGATAGCGTGGACAATTAGTTGAAATATGACCTCGCTGACCACAAGTATAGCAGGATCTCCATTCATCAGGACTAGGAGATCTCTTGTGGGGCGGTGAATAAACCTCAGGAATGGGTCTTTTGGTCTCAGTCTTTGAACATTTACCCTCTTTAACAAATTTAACTTGTTTAATATTTGGATTAATTTGTCTTTGAGGCTGAATATTATCCTTTTAACTGGTTTAACTTGAGTGGATTTAGATATCTTGGTTTGTGTAATATTTGACTTTGATTCCGAACCAAGAGTTGTTTGAACATTTGGTTCCACCCGTATCTCAACATTGACCTTGCTTGATGTTGAAGTTTTCTGATCATCATTTGGAGAAGCAGACTTAACTGCTGTGTCAGGATCACTAACCAAAGGAGTTGTCACCACATGATCCTTAATTTGATTGTTATTAATTGGACGTTGTTTTGTGTTCAAAAGGATTTCATGTGGTGGTGGAACTACCTTGTAACCCAATCCTTCCCCATTGTTGCGTTCTTTAACCAAGTTTTTCAAAATGTACGAAGAACTCGCTAGACTATGTAGTTTTTGTTGTAATGACTCATTTTCTACCTGTAAGACCGCTTTGTCCTTTTTAGTCTCTTCAATGGTCTTTAAGTAGTATTTAATGTCATTTTCTTGGTTAAAGACAACAACTTCAGTTTCCTTTAGTTGCTTTTGCAATGCAACTAACTTCTCTTTGTAACTGCTCTCATTTTGTTTTAATATGCGATTAGCTTCTGAGCACAGTTTTAAGTCATTTACTAAGTTATCATTGTGTTCTAACAACCTAGCAAATTTTAGATCAATGCTTTCTCTAAATTTATCACATTCGACACAAACATGTTCATCAAATAGTTCATCTTTAGATTTTACCTGTGTGGATGTCGAAGTGCCAGCCATGAAAGCATTCTGAGACGTAGATTGAGCTTCAGATTCTGAATTCAACTCATTCTGGACAATTTCATCAACAGCATCAAACGTCTCTTCCACATCAGCAGTATCAACTTCAGCTGAGCTTTCCCCTTCACTTGCAAAATCTTCGTTCAAGTCTTCCACGGATGCAATGTTAGCTTCATCAGACACGAATCGAAAGGACCAGTCTTGTCCTTCATCTCCTTGTGCTACCATAGCTTTAGAATCACTTCCCGTGGACGCTGGTTCTTGTCTCTATCTTGCCTGTTGAACGAGGAAAATGGATTCCCGTTCCCAGTCTTCTTAGGCTTTGAACACTCCCTTTTAAAGTGGCCCTTCTCTCCACAATTGAAGCACGTGACTTTAGACTTGTCAAAACCAAAGGTTGTATCTTTAGTAGCCACGAGATTCTGCCCTGTTTTCTTCACAAATTTCTTGGCTCTTCGGACAGCGCTTGCAAGAGCCCACATGATGTCCATTCTTTCCAACTCATTCTCATCTACTTGCTCATAATCTTCATCAGCAAGGTGGTAATTACCAATCTTGCCCGCCACCAAACCATCATAAGAATGCACAACAGCAGCCAGAAGATCCATGTGCTCTTTAGCAACCTCCACTGTTACCTTTCCCAGATTTTCTGTTGTCAACTTTGCAGACTGAGTAACAATAGGGCTTTGACTAGCTCCAGATGCACCAAGAGACTCATTTGCAGATGATGAACCTTGTTCAGCAGTTGAAGATGCATTGGACACGAAGGCTGTTTGCAGAGGTGCACCAGAAGACTTTGCAGCAGGGGTGGAAGTAGAAGGAACATTGTAGAGAGAGGGGTCTTGAGCATAAGAACCCTTCTTAGCCTTGTATTTTGTCGCACTTCCTCCTCTCTCAGTTTTAGAATAAAGTCATTGATATCCAAGGTTTCTAAAACTGAGTTGTATCGCAGAGTAGAAATGAACGAATCCCACTTTGCAGGTAGACCATCTGCCAAGCTTAAAACTTTATCTTCCATTGAAGTCTTAACACCATGAGTGTGAAGTTCACTCATCAGATGGTAAACCGATCGATGATTTCATCCAAGCTTTCATTCCCTATTGCCGAGAAATTATCAAACTCCTTCTTCAACGCTTTACCTTTCAGTGCCTTTAAGTTTGAATTTCCATCATACCTCTTTTCAAGAACTTCCATCAGTTTTTTACTTTGTTTGTGTTCTGAGTATTGATGAAAAATAGGTTTGGGAATGGACTGAGTCAAATAGCATAGGCCTTCTTCTCTGCATTGTAAGCAACCTTCTGTGTATCGGTGAGTCCACTCAAAGTCAAAGGAACACCATCAGCCCCCACGGGTATTTTATAGCCAACCTCAATAGAGTTCCATAAGTTAGTATCTACTCCATTAAGATAGATCTCAAAACGTTGTCTCCATTGTGGAAAATCCTCTATTGTCAATAGTTTAGGTGGCTTGTTATGGTTCCCTATCTCATTCTCCAGTAACAACAAGTTCTGAATTCTCGAATCCTTTCCAGCTGACATGGCATAATTTTCTGAGTCCATCCTTGAATTAATTTAACTTGAGAATTAAACTGCTGATGCGATTGGGCTGTATCCGATTGGACTCAGACGAACTATTGAATCGGCCGACTGAGTGACTTAGACACTGAGCAGACCGATCGACGCAGATGTGCGACTGAAGTGGGCGATTGACTCAGTCGAGCGATTGACACAGCGACTGACTCAACCGGGCGACTGGAGTGGCGACTGACTCAAACGTGCGAAAGACCTGTGCGAAAGAGTTCAGTCGTACGATTGAGATAATCGTGCGACTGGGTCGGCTGTAAACGATTTTGAACACTTTTAACCTAGAACGCAAATATTTGCACCCTAGACGGCTGACACTCGAAAAACATTAAATTTTTCAGAACATGCACACGTAAAGACTCAATTTTTAGCCAAAAGAATGGATCCTTTTTGCGTAAAAACGTAGACTTTTTCACAAAAACGATTGAATCAACAAAGAATCAAGAGCCAAAGCTCTGATACCACTTGTTAGGACCGTGTACGTACGGAGTACTAACCGATTCTTCGTTGTACCAGATCAAATAGTGCGGAATCCTATTTGATTGGCGATCCAATCAGTGAGAACGAAATCAGGATCAATCCTAACGATTAGAAAACGTTATGAATTGACTCAGAATGACCTGAAACGCTCTATGAAGTTGGAATGGTCGAACAGCACGTTCTGGGGCGATTAGGGTTTCTAGTATTCGAAGTCCCACGTTTTTCCACGAATTAAGTGGTATTTATAGGTTAGTTTTTCTCATTCGGGCGACTGAACCATTCGGATGGTTCAGTCGTGCGATTGAGATATGCGTATGATCCATACTTACGACTGAACTTTCAGTCGTACACTTTGATCAATCTCATGCTTCAGTCTTACGACTGATCCAGTCTCCTGGATAAATCGTGTGACTTAGTCATTCGCATGAAGTTATTCATGCGTATGGTCCATTCGCATGGCCTATTCGCATGATAACTACATCATGTTAAGTTTGAATGTGTTAATCATTACAACATTATGCATACCTATTCAAACAAAACCAAACCTATATAATTAGTCATTACTTAACCCATTAATGAAATATATAAACATTATAATATAAACAACCACATGTATTTCATTAAGCATCATTCAATTACACATAGTCAAGACATTTTACATTCAACTCAGAATCTAGGGACACATGTATCAACAGTAAGTGATCCTCCCAACTTCCTCCAAAATCGATCGCACACGCTCGAAGCATATCCTCCAGCGTCTAAATCATCCTCTTAAACTGACCATCTGTCTGAGAATGATAAGCCGTGCTAATGTGTAGGCTTGTCCCCATCGCATCATGGAATTTCTTTCAAAACTTCGATGTGAATCGGGTGTCACGATCCGAGACAATAGACACCAGTATACCATGACGAGCTACAATCTCCTTGATGAACAGACTCGCCAGTTTTTTCGGATGAGTACGTCTCGCGGATCGGTAGGAAGTGAGCACTTTTGGTTAGACGATCAACAATCACCCAAATGGCATCGTACCCCCTCGTCGTGCGAGGTAACCTCGTAATGAAGTCCATGGTGATGTGCTCCCACTTCCACTCGGGTATATCTAACGGTTAGATCTTCCCGTAAGGCTTCTGATGCTCTGCCTTCACTTGCAAGCAAGTAAGGCACTTACTCACATACTCCACCACGTCATGTTTCATACCCGGCCACCAGTAGTCATTCTTCATGTCTTGATACATCTTAGTGGCACCGGGATGAATAGAGTATCGAGTCTTGTGATCCTCATCCATAATTCGCCCTAGCAGGTCTCTATAACGTGGGATCCACATTCGTCCAAAGCGGGTTCTAACCCGGCGGGTGTTTTATCCCAGTTTCGCGACTAGACCACTCATTCATTCAGAGTTGAGGCGATCTTCTTTCAACGCCTTATTATGAAACTCTTTAACTTGCGCCATCACGTTCGAGGTCATCACTAGCTGATATGCCTTCACCTGAATCGGCTCGATCGTCTCCTTTCGGCTAAGGGCGTCGGCCACCACGTTGGCCTTGCGCGGATGCTAGTGGATCTTACAATCATAATCCTTGATCAACTCTAACCATCTCATTTGCCTCAAATCGAGATCTTTTAGCTCAAAGAAATACTTTAAGCTCTTATGGTCGGTGAAAATCGTGCACTTTGTACCATATAAGTAGTGCCACCATATATTCAACGCGAAGACCACCGCCGCAAGCTCTAAGTCATGGGTAGGGTAGTTGACCTCGTGGGTTTTTAGTTGTTGGGACGCATAGGCTATTAGCCTTCCACGTTGCATCAACACGCAACCTAGCCCAGAATAAGAAGCATCCGAATATACCACTAAGTCTTCACTACCTTCAGGTAACATCAAGACAAGAGCTTGAGTCAACCTTGCTTTTAACTCCTCAAAACCATACTCCTGTTCCCGACCATATACAAACTTCTCATCCTTGCGAGTAAATTTAGTCAAAGGTGAGGCTATCTTGGAAAAGTTCTGTGAAGTCACTGGATCGGTAAACATCCGAGCGTGTTCTTGATGGAAGGTGATAAACCAAAAGATAAACAAAAGTACGAAAAATAATCGAATGATTTCATTGATAAAACATAACAATTTTAAGCTCGTTAAAACTTAAGAATTACAACTTTTGGCAAGGGGAGATCGAGCATGATCTCCCCTCTCATCCGACAGCACCTCGGCCCCGGGCACAAACCCTCTAAAACCCTTTGGTTTCTACACATTGAAACTGGTATATATAGGCCTCGGCCCATATTAGATGCGACTGGACCCATTCGTGCGATTAAACAATGCGTATGGTTCAATCGTACGACTGGACCATGCGTATGGTTCAATCGTACGACTGGACCATTCTTATGGTTCAGTCTTACGAATGCCCAATTGCATCTCTCAGTCGCACGACTGGTCCATTAGCATGGCTCAGTCGTACGACTGAGTCTCATTCGCATATGCTCCTGCGAATGACCCAGTTTCATGTGTTTACAAGGTGTATAACATTAAGCCTAGACTATTCGTCAAGCGACGGACACACTATATATGACAATATATGCTCTAACAAGTTCTGGATGAATCTCCTGTAATAACCTGCCAAACCCAAGAAACTACGGATCTCGAATGGCGTCTTTGGAGACTTCCATTGCATCACCGCCTCAACCTTTTCCGGGTCCACCATGATTCCTTCAGCATTAACAACATGACCTAAAAATTGGACCTCGCACAACCAAAAAGCACACTTAGAGAATTTAGCATACAACTTCTCTCTTCTAAGTGTTTCCAACACCTCGTGTATGTGGCCGGCATGTTCTTCCTCACTTCTTGAATAAATCAGGATATCATCTATAAACACAATCACTGATTTATCTAACATCGGCCGACACACACGATTCATCAAATCCATAAAGGCAGCTGGCGCATTAGTCAATCCAAAAGACATAACGACGAACTCGTAGTGTTCATAACGCGTACGAAAAGCTGTTTTAGGAATATCTTGCTCCTTTACCTTTAACTGATGGTAGCCAGATCGGAGATCTATCCTTGAGAACTAACTGGCACCCTGGAGCTGATCAAACATGTCATCAATCCTTGGTAACGGATACCGATTCTTCACCGTCAACTTGTTCAGCTCTCGGTAGTCGATGCACATCCGCATACTAACGTACTACTTCTTCACAAACAATACCGGAGCACCCCATTGAGATATACTCGATCGAATGAATCCATTATCCATTAACTCCTGTAGTTGATCCATGAGTTCCTTCATCTCAGTCGGAGCTAATCAATACGGTGCCTTGGCAACGGGTTGAGCACCGGGTATCAAATCGATTTGGAACTTAATCTCGCGATCCGGTCGCACGCCGGGTGAGTCTTCTGGGAATACGTATGAGAATTAACATACCACTGGTAAATCAGACAACTATGGTATCGACGTGTCCACATCCTTTATGTAGGCCAGGTAGGCACACATCCATGTCTCATGTACTTCCCCGCCACTGCCATCGAAATCACCTTTCGAATTGTAGCGACGTGATTACCATAAACCGAACTTCCATCGGGCGCAACTAATCGAATCATATTCCTGCGACACACAATGTTTGCTTCATAGGTTGCTAACCAATCCATCCCTAGTACTACATTGAATCCGCCTAGGGGCATCACATGTAAATTGGCAGAAAACCTATGGCCTTCTAGTTCTATGGTACAGTCCCCTATCATATCAGTAATTCTAGTGGACTTACCAATAGCAATTTCTACCTCAATGGCTCACTAATACTTCTACTACTAGCAGACAACTTATCATAGAGAGTAGTAGAAATAAAACTCCTACTCGTACCAGAATCAAATAATACAGAGGCACAAGTTTGGTTTACTAGAAACATACCTGACACGATATTGGGATCCACTCTGGCTTCTTCCCGAGTCATGTGTAAGCTCTAGCACTTGCCCTCGGTCCTCCTTCTTCAGCCTTCTTCTTTGCCCCAAAGCTTTCCACCATTGGCTTCTTGCAGTCCTTGCTCACGTGGCCCTACTCGCCACAGTTATAACACTTCAGCACCTTACAGTCACTAGCAATATGGCCAGGCTTGCTACACCTGAAGCGTACACTCGACCCCAACCTACACTCACTAGTATGCTCACTTCCACATTTTCCGCACATCCTGTGTCCCAAGCTTGACGACACGCTACGGTCATCCACTTTCATCTTCTTGTTGTTTGGAGTGAAAGCACCACGTCCAAACCTTTTCCCGTTCCAGTTCTTGTCACCACCACTCGTCTTCTTCACCTCTACCACCGTCTCCTCCCGTTCACCGTACAACCTGCCCGCCAAGTCTATAACGGATCGAAAGGTACCAGGCTGAGCAGCGATCAAATGCCTGCAAATATCAGCCGGCAATCCCTGGATGTATCTCTTGATCTTCCTCGTCACTGACGTCACCTGATCAGGCACCAGCCTCGCTATTTTGTTGAACTTGGTGGTGTACTGCTGGTGGGTCATGGTCCCCGCTTCAAGCTGTAGGAACTCCCTTTCGATCTTGTCGAGTTCCCGGTGAGGACAGAATTCCTCGATCACCAATTTCTTCAACTCCTTCCGTCTCATCTTCCCGATGGCCCTGGCACCTTCAGCTTGGATAATGTTGTCCCACCAACACAGCGCTGAGTCAGTAAAAGAATGAGTAGCGAACTTCACCTTCTGATATTCACGACACTCACTAATCTCTAGCACCACTTCCATCTCCCCCACCCAGCGGTGTGCGGCAGCAGCATTACCATTTCCATCGAAAGTCGGGGGTTTACACCGTTAGGACGCCCCATAACTACACCCCTTGGCCGTCACCTCCATAGAAGCATCCTCCTCCTCACTAGACAACACTGTATCATGCTCAAGCTGTTCCTTTTCTCCCTTTCTCTCTTTGCCTGTTGACCCTCCTATCTTCCTTCTCCTTCTTCTCCTCATTCCTCACAGGCCTGATAACTTCAGTCATTATAGACGGTAAGACTGTCTGCATGACCTGGTGCACCTCGTCAGCAATCGCCTCCCTAGCCGAGGCATTAAAACTAGCATTCTCATTCTCCTCACTCCGACCATGAACCTCAGGGTTCTCGTGAGTCGTCTGAGGAGCCTTAGCACTACTCCTGGTAACACGTGGCCCAGCACCACGTCCACCATGACCTCTGCAACTAGAAGCCTTCGAAGACTTCCGTCCAGCCAATCTCTAAACACTATAACATTTAAACACTAACATGGTCATTCAAGGTAATAGCTCAGTTCATGTCAAGTATAGTAAGCCCCTAATTACAGTTGCTAGTTGTGATTAGACACTTACTTTACTCTTCACACCCTAAGTATTTCCTATCCTGACTACATCAGTCTCTAAATCTACTAAGAACATACCAGTCAAATAGCACACACACATAATACTGATTAACTTTAAGAAGAGAAATAGCTTATGCCGCGTATCTACTTGGGCTGACATCCCTCCATTTGTCCCATTTTCAGTTTAAGTTTTTGAAAATATTTTACCCAAATTACTTAAACTATAGCTCTGATACCAACTTGTAAAGCCCCGTTCTCGGGTACCTCACAGTTGGTCAATCATCGCATTATTATATAAAGCATTACATAATTCATAAGTTAAACAACAGAAATAAGTTAACAAAAGCCCATTCATCTAATTTATAAATAATGTTGTTAAGCAATACATCGTTGTTTGTTAGTTACAAAAAAAGATTGTTTCAATGCATTACAAAATAGCAATATCATCAAAACACGAATGGATGTCAGGCTTGTCCCGCCGAGCAGCATCACCCCCATGTCATACTCAACAATAATTGCCTACCAACTGAAAATGTATAAAAGTCAGCGTTGCTGAGTGAGTTCTAGTTTTAAAAGTATTAAAATACTTTGTATAACACATATATGAAAATACTCTTTCAATAAAATACTTTCTTAATTTTTGTACGTGAGCACGCATCAAATATACTTCGAGGTAATACTTTCTTCCTTTCTTTCTTTGTTGTACGCATTTGTTCATTTCATACTTTTAACATTATCTTTCACTGTCTATATGGACCAATGTGCAATACCCCTATCATTATGCATAAAACTGGTGTTGGGCGTGTGGTCTATAAATAGACCATGAACATTATGTACGAAGCTGACCCAGTCACCTTGGTTATGCAACAAGGGTCCTGCCAATCTCAGTGATTGACCCTGTGTGCATCCTTCAGGGTAGCTAACCCACATCACAGTTGAGCTAATGACAACATGGTCATGCACCTCCTATAATCTTGCAAGACTTTCATTATTTTAATTACGTTCCACTTTTCTCTATCATTAATCTTTCACTTTTGTTAATGATATTACTTTGCATTTATGATCATAAACATACCACATAAAGTCACACAATAATAGTTATTATGGACATAAGAACAATTTATAATAATGCAATATAATAACAATTAAATCCCTAAAGTCAAACTTGGGTGAAAACCCAAAAATCACAGATTCCCAAAATTTTCGGAAATAATTCTAAGTGTTCTAGGCTCATAGGCACTATGCAGGGACATCAGCCCTGCTTAGGTGCACATAACTATTCGGGCGCATGGCCCAACACTTAACTGATTTTCTACTAACTTAGGTGCATGAACTATTCAGACGCATGAGCTATTCAGGCGCATGAGCCTGCACTTAAGCGCCTGAATAAAAATGTTAGGCGCATGGGGAAATTTCAAGCGCATGAGCACTATTGGGGCGCCTGACCCCACACTTAGGCATCTGGCCAACTTTTCTCGGCGCATGAACAACTGTTCAGACGCATGGACTACACTTAGTTATTCTAAGGCATAAACTTAGACGCATAGGGTACTGTTTGGGCGTATGAGGAACACTTAAATATTTCTAAGGCACATTTTAGGCGCATGAGCCTTTTGTAGGCGCATGAGTAACCTGTTAACATACTTCTCAACTATTTTCAGTCCTAAACATCATTTTAACCTATTCTAAACTTCTTAACACCATTCTAAGCATAAATACTACACAAAACATTCATAAACAACATCATGCAACCTAGAACATACGGGTATACATGCATACAAATGATAAAACCATATATATATATATATATGTATATATATGTATATATCTACATATATCTATATATATACATATATATATATATATATGAATGTATATATGTATATATATATGTGTATATGTATATGTATATAACTATATATCTATATATGTATATATATATGTGTGTGTGAGTGTTTGCGCGTGTATATATATATATATATATATATATATATATATATATATATATATATGTATATATATATATATATATATATATGGGACCACTACCCAATATATATATATATATATATATATATATATATATATATATATATATATAGGGGAGGGTTCCAATGAAAACCATATTATAATTGAAAACCAAGAAAACCACTTATTCACCATTGATCTTTTTGATCTATGGTTGATATTAGTTAATGGCATTTAAGTAATTAAATAAAAGATTATGAGAGTTTAAATATGCATTAAGGGCAAATTAGGAACAACACAAAATAATTAACTTGGTAACTACCAAGTATAATTAACAAGATTCCTAAATTTACTCCCATCTTTCATTTTTCTCTCACATCTTTCTTATATTTAATAAAAAATAAAATAATCAAATGTATTATTTTCTTTATTTTAGATTAAAAAATTAGATCATCATGTTTCTTATAAAAACAAATAAACTAAATAAAACGACTATCTATGCATCGTAACATCGTGTTACGTATGCGTAACAATGTGTGTTATGTATGCGTAACATTGTGTGTTACATATATGTAACACTATCATACATATGTGTATCATTGTTAACGAACCCATATAAAAATCCAGAATGAGTTACACATATATTTTAAGCCAAAAATTTTTTAATGCTAAAAACGATTTCTAGAGAACATATATGTAACAGTGGAGTTACATATACGTACCAATACTTACATACATGTAACAAAATATAGAAACAAAGAAAACCATTGAAAACCCTAAAAATATGTATATATATGTATGTGTGAATACAAGTCCAACTTACGTATACGTAACAAAAAGAAGTACATATATGTAAACAAAAAACTTACACATGCATATAGTAAAGTTATATAAACATTAAAACAATAGAGTTACATATACGTATCTTGCATGCTTTAAATCAGCCATTGTCTTCTTCAATTCATCTTCTTATCACCCAAATACTCCTTGCCATCTAATAGAGTTACCAAAAAAAATTTAATGCTAAAAACGATTTCTAGAGTACATATATGTAACAGCGGAGTTACATATACGTACCAATACTTACATACATGTAACAAAATATAGTAACAAAGAAAACCATTGAAAAGCCTAAAAATATTTATATATATGTGTTGAATACAAGTTCAACTTACGTATACGTAAAAAGAAGTACATATATGTAAACAAAAAACTTATACATGCATATAGTTCATGGGAAGGGTTCCAATGAAAACCATATTATAATTGAAAACCAAGAAAACCACTTATTCACCATTGATCTTTTTGATCTATGGTTGATATAGTTAATGGCATTTAAGTAATTAAATAAAAGATTATGAGAGTTTAAATATGCATTAAGGGCAAATTAGGAACAACACAAAATAATTAACTTGGTAACTACCAAGTATAATTAACAAGATTCCTAAATTTACTCCCATCTTTCATTTTTCTCTCACATCTTTCTTATATTTAATAAAAAATAAAATAATCAAATGTATTATTTTCTTTATTTTAGATTAAAAAATTAGATCATCATGTTTCTTATAAAAACAAATAAACTAAATAAAACGACTATCTATGCATTCGTAACATCGTGTTACGTATGCGTAACAATGTGTGTTATGTATGCGTAACATTGTGTGTTACATATATGTAACACTATCATACATATGTGTATCATTGTTAACGAACCCATATAAAAATCCAGAATGAGTTACACATATATTTTAAGCCAAAAATTTTTTAATGCTAAAAACGATTTCTAGAGAACATATATGTAACAGTGGAGTTACATATACGTACCAATACTTACATACATGTAACAAAATATAGAAACAAAGAAAACCATTGAAAACCCTAAAAATATGTATATATATGTATGTGTGAATACAAGTCCAACTTACGTATACGTAACAAAAATAAGTACATATATGTAAACAAAAAACTTACACATGCATATAGTAAAGTTATATAAACATTAAAACAATAGAGTTACATATACGTATCTTGCATGCTTTAAATCAGCCATTGTCTTCTTCAATTCATCTTCTTATCACCCAAATACTCCTTGCCATCTAATAGAGTTACCAAAAAAAATTTAATGCTAAAAACGATTTCTAGAGTACATATATGTAACAACGGAGTTACATATACGTACCAATACTTACATACATGTAACAAAATATAGTAACAAAGAAAACCATTGAAAAGCCTAAAAATATTTATATATGTGTGTTGAATACAAGTTCAACTTACGTATACGTAAAAAAGAAGTACATATATGTAAACAAAAAACTTATACATGCATATAGTTCATGGGAAGGGTTCCAATGAAAACCATA
>CM044016.1:35064161-35354161 GCA_024085815.1 Flaveria linearis | reverse complement strand
ATTAGTTGTATAATTTATCTTGTTTAGGGATAATTGAAGTTGTTGTTATAGTGTGTTAAGACATTTGAATAGTAGTAACACTCTTATTGTACTAATACATTGAAATCCTACGTAAATTGACGTTTTTTCAATGTAAACCAACGTAAAACATATCTGTAAACCAATATAAACTAAGAACAAATGCATTAACAAAACCTAAAATTATTGTAAACCAATGTAAAAAAAAACGAATCTAAATATTTACTTTGAAAAAATCTTCAAATTAAATAAAAACTGATAAAAGTCGTTGTAAAAATGTTATATCCCGACGGAAGCGTGAAATGCTTGGGAGTGACTTCTCGGCTCAAAACACATTAATTATAATATCATGAAATTTTCATAACATAATTAAACATAACTTTTCATTAATATATATTTAAAGGATTATATATACAAAAGTTAGTCTAATATCTTGACTTATATTTGTAACCCTACTTCAAAATTACATGTCTTCATAATTTCATTATTTCTTGAGCTAGTAGTGGGTGTAAACATCCATAAAAAGGCTTGTAACACCCGGCCTCTCACATCAACAATATTGTCCGCTTCGCCCACGAGGAGCTCACGGATTTGCTTTTGGTTGCCCGGGTGAAAACTTCCCAGGGAGGTCACCCATCCCTGGATTGCTCCCACCTAAGCACGCTTAACTGTGGAGTTCTCCTCTTATCCACAGCCAATACACCCAAAACGCGTTATTGATATTAGAGGCCAGACATTCCTTATTAACCAGGAATCTCTCCTGTCCACGGCCGATGTGGGATATGTGTAGGGTGTCACAAGCACCCCCTGTTTGGACTCATCGTCCTCGATGAGCCCGAGAAGTCACCATCCTTGGTGAGGTATGTCCCACACCCCGAACGGCACAGGAGTGGCTCTGATACCAATTTGTCACACCCTCAAATTCCGGGTCTGGAATCTATCATGGAGGGGTGAGCAAACAGGATCGAACACAGTAGTTACACATGAGATGCAGTTATCTATATGATAAGTTTTACATAATCAATCCATTACTATTCAGAGCATTAGATATTATACGCAGCGGAAATAAATATATAATTATTGTTTCTTAACAATTATTATATATTTATTTCCGCAGCGTATAATATCTAATGCTCTGAATAGTAATGGATTGAGTATGTAAAACTTATCATATAGATAACTGCATCTCATGTGTAACTACTGTGTTCGATCCTGTTTGCTCACCCCTCCGTGATAGATTCCAGACCCGGAATTTGAGGGTGTGACAAGGCTTAAGTCAGATGGATCTACTCTCACCCATACGCACAACTGACCTATGTAATCAAACCAGTTATCGAACAAATTGAACGTGTACACGAAACTATAAAACATGTTGATTACCTGAAAAAGACACACTCAAATAGTCAACATAAAGTTGAAGAGAATATAGGTTTTTCCAATAAGGTAATATCTTTTAATTGATGCATCATAAACAAATTCACAACCAAACCTGCTTATATGGCAAGAGATTTATAACTGTCAAATATAAATCACAGAATCAAATAATATAACATCACAACCCTTATCTCGCAGATGTAGGATTGACATATTCTAAAGTAGCACTACCTATATTATTTGACGGTTCCTCATCCAAATTAATGGTTATGTCAAAATGACAGTAATATATCAAAACTTTCAAAATTTTGCATTAAGTTCAATAACATAGTATGTTTTTTTCTCCAAAAATTTTATAAATCAAAATAGGGCAATGTTATTCACCTTTCTTCAAGCAACAATTCAATATTTCCTAAAACAATAATTTATTAGAAATAAATCTTATTTTTTAAAAAATTTTCAGCATCTATATTAATAATCAAATAAAAACTTCTAAACAGTAGCTACGGCTGTCCAAAAATTACGAAATTTTGAAAGAAGTAGGTTTACAAAATCTACTTTATGCCATAAAAATTTCAGTCAGTATCTTATTACAGGTGCTTTACTAGAATTTTTATAAATTTTGTAATAAATTACAGAAATAGCTATATACCTCTAAAATTCTGAAATCTGTACAAACTGTTCATTCTTATGTATCATAATTTATGTAAATTTTCATGATTTTACCTATTGTTTTACTTTATCCTTTGATTTTCTTCTCATGACTTCGTCTAAAATATAAAACTTTGTCATACTAGTGAATTAATTTATGAAATTTATTCTGTAGTTCCAATATAACATAAGGATCATCATATATATTTTCTAGATTTTTATTTAGTCCAGAACTTCTATTTGATCATTTCCTTTTATATTCTTAAAGTAATTATATATATTAATAAATCCTATGTAATTATTCCATAATATCCATATCATTATTTCCTATATTTTTTTATAAACTGGAAAATTTTGTTTGCACAATTACAGTCATTTAGACATTTAACTTAATTTATTATGAATAACATATGTTTCAACCCTTTAAATCATTTATTTTGTTTAAATCCTTGAGTTTTATAAAATTCTCATTTTTTTGTTTTCAAATCTTTTCTTACTAATTTTTGATAGAAATCAAGTATTCATAAGGATTTGTAATAACCTTGGTGATTTAAATTAAAGGGTTGGTTATATGATGGTTGTGGTGGTGGTTCCTTCGGCCGAGAGGTGCATAGTAGTGGCGTTTCATCATTATGAGGTCTAGCTTAGGGTGGTGAGGTAGTGTTTTTAGGGTGAATTAGTTGGCTTATTAGGTGATAGGTGGCAAATTTTGAGGGATGATTAGTGTAATGTTTGTGCTAGGTGTCGACAAAGGGAGCTATTGACTCACTTAGTCATTAAGCTAGGGTTAGTTACTTAGTTAGTTACTATTTGAGAAATCCTTTCATTCTCATTTGTAGTGGTATTTACTGGCGGAGTTTCTTCTCCTAACCTAGTTCTTGGTCGTCCAACTCGTGTAGTTCTTCGGACGTGTTGAGTATTTCTTCTTGGCGGCATGTTTCACTACATATCTGTCACAGCCTCAAAATCCCTGTGCGGGGTTTTACTGCGTGGCATGTGACAAACCAGGATCTCAGTCATTAGTTACTTAGAATGACTCTATATGAACCAACATACAAAATTAGATTCTAACTTAAAATGCTACGAAAGTGTTTAAAGAATTAGAAAAACCCAAAACAATGTAACATGATTTAAAATGCGCAAACAAACGCGCCCAAATGTTATGCAACCCAAAACATAATGTTTTAAACAAACACAATCAAATCATTGTTTCATAACATGCTGATAACACCATGATGCTGACCCATGCAACGTGCTCCTAGGCAATGGCCAACCTTAACCTGAGAATAGCATACTAAAAGAGTCAACACAATGGTTGGTGAGTTCAAGAGTTTGCGATACACAATAATCAGTAATAGTTGCAAATATAAGAAGTGTATTGTAATAGATAGCTAGTCTATAAACAAAAAGTAATAATCATAGTGATTTCATGATTGAAGTGATTGTGTTATGTTTGTAGCCTCCTGCCATGACTTACCAGGTCATGACAATGTTCGTTTGGACAATATTGCACCCATCTGACCTCGAGTCACACAGGTGGGGCTCGTCAGACCCAGTAATACTACCCAAAATTCCCGCTATATCATTATTAACAATCCGAAAGTGTGAGGACTTTCCATAGTAATCAACACTATATTACTATACACAACTAATGTAATTAAAGCGTTTGTAAGACCAGTATGCTATCTCCCCCAAAAGAGAGTATGTAAAAAAGAGTGGGCATGAACTCACCTGATGCGCGTAAGAATTACTTAATGCTTAACTTGAAAGAAAGAGTGTATAGACAACCCTTAGAGGTCACCTAAAACATATGAGTACGTAAATACATGTACACAGAAATCACAACGAAACCCTAAGTGCTCTACAAACCAAAGAACTCAGGTTTTAGGAAGACAAAACACATTTGACCCAGTTGACCAGTTGGTGACATTATAGTTGAAATTATATTTAATCAAACATATCAATACATCACACATGATTATCATCCAAAAAATTCTACTATGATCAACCATAAACCAACAATAGTCCCAATCTACCCATATGACCCATTATCATGAATTCCCATAATTGGACCGAAAATCCAACTAATCCAATTAACATTCATACAACCCAAACAACGCATTCAACCACATTAGAAATCATCCATGAACATACTAGCATGATCCTAATGTCCTAAATATGCCCAAACCATCATCTTCAAGACTTTGTGCAAATAAAGTTTCCCTTTTAGGAAAGCACATCCCAAAACTTATCAAAAACTGTAAGGCCCCGTTCCCAGGCTCCTCAATGCTGGTCAATCATTTACCAATATTTTAAATAGCCATTTCAGCGGAAGCATTCAAAAGAGATATCTCATTTCATCATAAAAGCTTTTACAAAATGCTGCATCGTTAATCGATTACAAAATAGTCATAAACAATGACTTTTAGTAGTGGAAGGATTCCTTAAGTAATCCCGTTATTTGAATCCTCAACAAACACCACTTTATTTTCTAAATACATTCAACATAATACATCACAAAAATATTAACTAAGGAATGCCATCCCAAAAGAGCGGAGTAGCCGCCTCGTGCGATCCTCAGCAACACTACCTGTCAACTGGAAACACATAAAAAGTTAGCGTTGCTGAGTGAGTTCTAGTTTTGTAATAAAACATACTTTTCTTCTTTTAAAAACCGTTCTTACATACATGCGATCACACAACATACGTACATATAGATAATCTTATTATTATCTTCATTGCTCGTTCATTAACTTTCGTGCGTGTACTGTTCATTATTAGCAGTTACATTCTTTCTTGCGTTCATATGTCTTTTACATACATTCATACATTCATTACATTCGACCGTACATTCGTTGGGTTCCTTCATACATTCATTTCATTCATTCCATTCATTCGTACGTTCATTACATTCATTCATACGTTCAGTACGTTCCTTCGTACGTTCATTACATTCATTCATACGTTCATTACGTTCGTTCGTACGTTCATTACATTCATTCATACGTTCATTACGTTCATTCGTATGTTCATTACATTCGGTGACATGTACAATACCCCGAACATTGTGCACTACTGCTGGTGCTGGACCTGTGATGATTAATCACGAACGTTGTGCACTACTGCTGATCTAGTCACCTAGGGCAAGTACACGCACACTTATCTTTCTTCTTTCATTCTAGATCAATGCCATGCGCTATACCCCGAACATTGTGCACTACTGCGGGTGCTGGACCTGTGATGATCAATCACGAATGTTGTGCACTACTGCTGATCCAGTCACCTAGGGTAAGCGGCAAGGATCCCCTACATACATATGGTCAATGACAAAGACTGACCCCAATGTGCAGACTTTGGGGTAGCTAACCCGCACATCGTTGAGCTAACACTTCAATGGGTGTGCACCTCCATACATTTGCTTGCAAGCCTTTCTTACATTTATTCGTTCATTCATTAATGCATGCATTCATTCATCATGTTCCTCTTTCATTATCTTTCACTTTACTTTTCTTATTACTTTTGTTTTATTCATTAATCATAACACGTAAAATCACGAAAAGATAAAGTCGTATCGAAAACAAGGAACATCGCTATTTACAAATCATCAGTCATTACAATCATATAGGGCTACATCATACCTATCATACATACCTCATGCATATACATGCAATACTATCTCTCTCCTCGTACACAACAGCCCTATTTGGGCAATTGGACATATTTTAGCCGCATGGCCTCCACGCGACTGGATCGTGCGATTGGGCAACTATGCGAATGGGCATACCATCATGCGAATGGACCTCCTATCGTGAGAATGAACACTATGCGATTGGGCTCCTATGCGACTGAACCCTTATTCGTGCGACCGAACAACTATGCGACTGGACTTATGCGACTGAACTCCCAGTCGCATGACCTGTCGTGTGACTGAGTCCCCAGTCGTGAGATTGAACATCAGTCGTTCCTCAGTCATGTGATTGAACATCAGTCGTGCGATTGGCCCTTCAGTCGCCTAACCCTAACTGGGCAGCGACTTGAGTTCTTCTCGAACTGCAGCCGCGACATACGGCCTTCAAACTCTTCCAAACACATTTCCAGCCCAAATTACCCCTTCTAAACCTTATGGAATCATACTAGGACATCATACAAGCACATACAAGTCCAAAATTGCACTCTAAACGCATTACATACACTACACCCAAATGGGCCAAACTCATACGTTTCAAAAAAACGAGTTTATATGTGTTCCAGCCCCAAAATCGTTTAAAAACAAGTAAATGAGGGGTCCTAGAACTCACCTTAGCAACCTCCTCGGTTAGAGCTTTGTTTTGACTCGCCACGTAACGAATTCCGAGCTCGAACCACCCCTTTTCTCTTCTTTCTCCCTTCTTTCTCTCTTTTCTTCTTTCTGGCTAATTTCACAAGTGTGGGGAGAGGGTAAGGGCTGCCCTCTCCCTTAAATACTACAGTCCTGTCGCCCGAGTTCCCATGTGACTGAACCTTCAGCCGCATAAGCTCCATGCGATTGGACACTTCAGTCGTGCGACTTCCATGCGTATGGAGCTCCAGTCATGCGATTGGAGCTTCAGTCGCATGGCTTCCATGCGTATGGGACTCCAGTCGCATGACACTCCAAACTGGATTTTCAGGGCATTACAAGCCCACCCCCCTAAACGGGTTTCGTCCCCGAAACCTGTTGTTCCTTATGTCTCTACGGCAATACCGTCCCATCTCTTTTCCAGTTTCTCACCTGGACTCCTATCGCTCTACACGTTCATCCACTTACAACTTCTGGTCCATCTTTGACCATCTCCGTTGGCAACCCATGCATACTGATCAATGTCCATTTGACCAGGACTCGCGGCCTCAAATGCCATATAGAGTACGGTCACTATAATTAAAAAGAAACACCACAGGCCTTGTTTGATGTTCTTTATGTATGAATGATGACCCTCTGGCAAACCAAACAACTGACGAGAAAAGCATTCATTAATCGTGCTATGTGTTGCTCCAAATATAACTACACCGTGATCGGCTTTTCTCAGGTTCCTTGCAGGTACACGGTGATTGAAAGGCAAATCGGCTTCTTTGGTGGTTCAAACCAAATTTATCTTTTTCTTTGCTTCCGACCTCCCATTCTACTTGTTTGCTACAACATCGAAACTATGCATACGTTGCGTTTGATGAACCAATCACAGGCTGAAGCTGTTCCTCAGACAACGGGTGACACAGCTTTCTCAATTGCATCACGCAGTCCTCTAGGGCATTAGGTAACCTAGTGAATCCATTGATAACAATATCTACATCGAATGGCTCGTCGATGTTCATTCTCCTAACATGCAACTTATAACAAAAGGCAGCAGGAACGAACTACTACTATACCTGTCATCCAGTCGGAGTCCGCTCTACCCTCCTCTTGGCCATGGCAAAAGCTGTTGTCTTTACCCTCTGTTCCCTTCCTCTCACCGGAGCTTCCCGCCTTTGACCTCTTACACTCCCCGCTCAGATGTCCAGTCTCACCGCAATCGTAGCACTTAGCCACGCGGCAATCCCTTGCCCTATGAACTTCCTTCCCACACTAAAAACAGACGTCCAGTCCCCATTTGCACTCCTATTTGTGACCTCTACCACACCCTTTCTTGTTATCCTCTCGCGATCATCGATCCTCATCACCTTACCTCCTGCCACCATTTCTAACAGCCTTTATCACCTCGGTCACTACAGACGGTAGGATCGTCTGCATGGTCTGGTGCACTTCTTCCGTAACCGCCTCTGAGTTTACTCTCAGAATCGTCGTGACCCGATTCCCATAAACAGTTACCAAACTCACGTCAGGCGCTATCCTTGAATCAACTTCTCGCGACACACTATATTTTCCTCGAAGTCCACCAACCCATCCATTCCAATAACCAATTCAAAAATCACCTAAGGTTATCATAAGTAGTCTAACCGGGTGTCCATGACCTTCTAACTCCACCTTGCGGTCTCCTATCATCCCAGAAGTCCTGATGGACTTACCTTGATGGTTTCTACATCGAAGGGTTTATCAATACTTCCACTCCTAATAGGCAACTTAGCATAGAAAACAACAGAAAACAAAACTCTTTGTAGCTCTGGAACCAAACAACAGAAGACGGAGTTTGATTACTAGATACATACCTGTCATGATATCGGGGCCCATCCTAGCCTGCTCCGGCATTATCGTGAAGGCCCTGCGCCCTCCGCCCTTGGTTTCTTGCAATCCCTGCTTATGTGACCCTTTCCTCCGCAGTTATAACACCGTACCACCCCACACTCTCTGGCTACGTGACCGTGCCTCCCACATCGGAAACAGATATTGGTCCCCAATCTACATTCCCTGGGGTGTTGGCGTCAACATATGGAGCAAAGGTTTGGTCTCCACATGCCTTCTCCAATGTGCTCTTTGGCGCACTTACCACACTTCCTCATCCCCGTACCGAACGAAGCTGCACGCTGGTCCTCTGTCCTGGCAATCTTTTTGTTTGGAGTGGCACTGCCACGTCCAAACCGCTTTCCATTCCAGTTCATGTCGCCGCTACCCTTCGTGCTTCCTTCAATAACCATCGTCTCCCTCACCTCCCTAATTACCTCAGTCACCATAGATGGCAGAATCGCCTGCATGACCTGTTGGACTCCCTCAACAACAACCTCTTTCAGGGTGGTCCTCAAACTAAAACTATCATTGCTGCCTTCAAGGTGAGGGGCCTCAGGCTCTTCGAGTGCCATTTCAGCCGCCCTAGCCATACTTCTTGTGACACGCGGTTCAACGCCACGTTCACCATAACCCCCATCTGACGAAACCTTAGGAGATCTACTGCTAGCCATCCACTAACATACACTGAAAGATTCAAACACCAACACGGTCATTCAAAGGAATAGCTCAGTTTAAGTCAAGTATGTAAGTCCCCAATTACAATGGCCAGTTGTGATTAGCCACTTACTTTACTCTTCGTACCCCGAGTATTACCTGTCCTGACTACATTAGCATCTAAATCTAGCAGTAACACATAAACCACATAACATGCGCACATAATACAGGTTAATATTAAGAAAATACCTGATGGCACGCAGCTACTCAGATTGGCATCCCTTACCTTTCCGTCCCATTCTAGTTTAAGTACAGGTTTATTTTGAAAATTTACCCATTTCACTTAAACTTTGGCTCTGATACCAACTTGTAAGGCCCCGTTCCCGGGCTCCTCACAGCTGGTCAATCATTGCACATAAAACGTACATTTACCAATATTTTAAATAGTAATTTCCGCGGAAGCATTCAAAAGAGATATCTCATTTCATCGTAAAAGCTTTTACAAAACGCTGCATCGTTAATCGATTACAAAATAGTCATAAATAGTGACTTTTAGTAGTAAGAGGATTCCTTAAGTAATCCCGTTTATTTGAATCCTCAACAAAACACCACTTTGTTTTCTAAATACATTCAACATAATACATTACAAAAATATTAACTAAGGAATGCATCCCAAAAGAGCTGAGTAGTCGCCTCGTGCCATCTTCAGCAACACTACCTGTCAACTGGAAACACATAAAAAGTCAGCGTTGCTGAGTGAGTTCTAGTTTTGTAATAAAACATACTTTTCTTCTTTTAAAAACCATCTTACACACATGTGATCATACAACATACGTACATATAGATAATCTTATTATTATCTACATTGCTCGTTCATTAACTTTCGTTCGTGTACTGTTCATTATTAGCAGTTACATTCTTTCTTGCGTTCATACGTCTTTTACATACATTCGACCGTACGAACCGTTCTTACATACATTCGACCGTACGTTCGTTGCGTTCCTTCATACATTCATTTCATTCATTCGTACGTTCATTACATTCATTCATACGTTCAGTACGTTCATTCGTACGTTCATTCGTACGTTCATTACATTCATTCATATGTTCAATACATTCATTAGTACGTTCATTACATTCATTCATACGTTCATTACGTTCATTCGTATGTTCATTACATTCGGTGACATGTACAATACCTCGAACATTGTGCACTACTGCTGGTGCTGGACCTGTGACGATTAATCACGAACGTTGTGCACTACTGCTAATCCAGTCACCTAGGGCAAGTACACGCACACTTATCTTTCTTCTTTCATTCTGGATCAATGCCATGCGCTATACCCGAACATTGTGCACTACTGCGGGTGCTGGGCCTGTGATGATCAATCACGAACGTTGTGCACTACTGCTGATCCAGTCACCTAGGGTAAGCGGCAAGGATCCCTACATACATATGGTCAATCACAAAGACTGACCCCAATGTGCATACTTCGGGGTAGCTAACCCGCACACCGTTGAGCTAACACCTTCAATGGGTGTGCACCTCCATACATTTGCTTGCAAGCCTTTCTTACATTCATTTGTTCATTAATTAATGTATGCATTCATTCATCATGTTCCTCTTTCATTATTTTTCACTTTATGTTTCTTATTACTTTCGTTTCATTCATTAATCATAACAAGTAAAGTCACGAAAGATAAACACGTATCGAAAACAAGGAACATCGATATTTACAAATCATCAGTCATTACCATCATATAGGGATACATCATACCTATCACATACCACATGCATATATATGCAATACTATCTCTCTCCTCGTACACAACCAGCCCTATTTGGGCGATTGGACATACTTTAGTCGCATGGCCTCCACGCGACTGGATCGTGCTATTGGGCAACTATGCGAATGGGCATATAATCGTGCGAATGGACCTCCTATCATGCGAATGAACACTATGCGATTGTGCTCCTATGCGACTGAACCCTCATTCGTGCGACTGAACAACTATACGACTGGACTTATACGACTGAACTCCCAGTCGCATGACCTGTCGTGCGACTGAGTCCCCAGTCGTGCGATTGAACATCAGTCATTCCTCAGTCGTGCGATTGAACATCAGTCGTTCCTCAGTCGTGCGATTGGCCTTCAGTCGCCTAACCCTAACTGGGCAGCGACTGGAGTTCATCCCGAACTGCAGCCGCGACATACGGCCTTCAAACTCTTCGAAACTCATTTCCAGCCCAAATTACCCCTTCTAAACCTTAGGGAATCATACTAGGACATCATACAAGCACATACAAGTCCAAAATCGCACTCTAAACGCATTACATACACTACACCCAAATGGGTTAAACTCATATGTTTCAAAAAACGGGTTTATATGTGTTCCAGCCCCAAAATAATTTGAAAACAAGTAAATGAGGGGTCCTAGAACTCACCTTAGCAACCTCCTCGGTTAGAGCTCCGTTTTGACTCGCCACGTAACGAATTCCGAGCTCGAACCACCCCTTTTCTATTCTTTCTCCCTTCTTTCTCTCTTTTCTTCTTTCTGGCTGATTTGGCAAGTGTGGGGAGGGGTAAGGGCTGCCCTCTCCCTTAAATACTACAGTACAGTCGCCCGAGTTCCCATGCGACTGAACCTTCAGTCGCATAAGCTCCATGCGATTGGACACTTCAGTCGTGCGACTTCCATGTGTATGGAGCTCCAGTCGTGCGATTGGAGCTTCAGTCGCATGGCTTCCATGCGTATGGGACTCCAGTCGCATGACACTCCAACTGGATTTTCGGGGCGTTACAAAAAACTTAATACATTCATGAATTCATTAACAATATACCAATTAAATCTCATATCAACATCTAGACATGATTAACAACATCTAATCATCATAATTAATCAACCTTCATGAACAAAGTTTCTACTTTTGGCAATCTATGAACTACAACATTCATTCTTAGGTTTCTAGCATTCATATCATCAATCTAACATCCAATTATCATCACAAACACTTCAACCACATCAATTTATCATCAAATCATCACATTCATGCAAATAAAGTTACTATTATTAGTAACCTATGAACAACACATCCAAATCACCAATTTCTTACACAGTCAATGTAAACAAGCATCCATACCATCTAACTAACATCATACATCATTAAAGAACATCAATTTCATCAATCTTGAGAGTTCCCCAAATCAAAAGTTTCTAGTTTTGACCTAATATGATCAAGACATCAAAATTCACAACAATACTTGCAATTAACACCCAATCTAGCATCAATTCAACAATACTAACATGGAATCATCATCAATTTCAGATTTGCTTCAAGAACATAAAATTCGCAAAAACAATATAATACCTACCTTTAGATGTGTTTAGGTGATAATTAGCACTTGAAATCAACTTGTAACACTTGGATTCCACTCAAAATCGGTTTGTTTTGCTTGTTATTTGATCAAATTTGAATGAAAGAGGGGTTGAAGGATGGTTGCCACCGAAATGGGTTTGGGGGGGTGATTAGGGTTTGTAATTTTAGTAATTAGTTTTAATTACAATTACCCCTTAACCCTTGTAATTTGTATTTTATAAAAACTAAGTTTTTACAATCTTTTTAAAAGGTTTCTAACTAAAATAATAAACATATGAACTAATAACAATTATATGTTTTATCTTTACCAAACACAAGACATACGTATTAAATACACACGTTTCCACATTACACGATAAAATTCAAAGTTAATATTTAAATCGCGTAAACACATAAGCACAACACAATAATCATATTACTGATTAGATTATTATTAGTTTAACATTAATAATTATTATTAAGTTACCAACGTTTCAACGACAACTAGTGTGCGCTTACGACACGTGTATGCTAGACCTAACGGAACTAACGGAGTTTGGTAACGGAAAATTATCGGATGTCACAAATATTATTCAATCAATATGTGAAAATTATGTTTCATGAGTGTTACTTCCGTGCAAAAGTATAGTTTCATGAGAAAATAGTTTCGCCCATACTTAGTGTGAAAGCGAGGTTAAGCACATACTTTCGTGCGAAAGTAATGGTTTCACATATTGCTTTGATGGAAACCGGGCAGTTCATGTGGCAGTAAAACATCAAAATCCATTCTTTCTAGTCTATGATTTTGATTTAACAAAAATAATTTAGAATACATATTGATTCCAGAAAATCGTAAATTATATTTATTGTTCCATCAGTTTTGTGTGATCGATTACCAAAAATTATATACAGATTTTAGTTACAAGGTTCATAAACTTGTGTAAGTGATTATCAAAATTATTAGAACGATTAAATTGATATAATCAACATTGTTTTAATACCACATATATGTTGATTATATTTTGAAACACAAACACAATTATGTAACCCTAATCATGTTGATTTTATCATAAAAATAATGTGATATCAAAACAATTAGAACTTACTTATAGAAATCAAGTAATTGATGAGGATGATTATGCAATGCTGATTAATTTTATTCCGTTATGATATCGAGAGATCGATGGATGATCATGCAAAAACCCATGAATTGGTGATTGGTGTTTTCTCCCGCGTTCGCTTGTCTATATATGTATGTATAAGGGCAAACCCTAATTATAATTACTGGATATTTTTATCAAACCGAGATAACTTTAGAGGTTAATTATGTTATTTAGTCAAACTTTAATTAAATGATCCATAGAACTCATTATGGGTTACTAGCTTTAGTAAACCCGCGTAATACACGGGTTGAATAAATAAAATATTAAATTGAATAAAAATTATTAATTATAAAATGATAAAAAAAACATGATATGATTGAAATTATGTGTAAGTAATAGTTATAGTTATAAGTAATAAAACAATAAAATGATCTTTTTAATTTTTTTATTTTTTAAAGACAAATTAGACATTTTGTTTTAAAACAACATTAATTTTTTTAAAAAATTTCCTTACTATAAATCCCTATTTTAATTATTTTTGTTTTTAAAAACCAATTTTAAAATATTACATAAAAAGAATTTTATTTTTTAGAAAAAAATCTTTTTAGAAAAAACTATCTCTATAGAAATAACATTAATAAAATTTATCTTTCTAATTTATTAAATACTAATTATAATGTAAAAATAAATAGATAATATTATTAGTAATTAATGTGATTATTTAATAGAAGAGAGAAACGAGAAAATTTGATTAGAATTAATGTAGTGCTAACACGTGACATTAGATGATTCTAAAAAGTGACATGTGACACCATAGTTATCATTTTATTAGAGTAGTGAGATTTGCAACAATCTATATATGAAATTGTAAACTAAATGGTCCATAGACCATATTATGGGTTATTACCAACAATTATATATGGTATATTTAGTGAAAAGAAGAGAATTCTCTCTTTTCTCTACAAGAATTTTATTATGTAATATTAGTTAAAAATAAAAACAACTAAAAGATGTAAGGCCATTAAAAAAAGAAAAGCATTGATATGATTTTTCGTTAAAATAGATTAAAATTTATGAATAGACTTGACGCAAGATGATAGTTTTAAGTACAAACAAGGACGTGGTTACTATTGATCTTATCCCTTATTTTAAGACTCGAATTCATGATATAACTTACATACATTTTTTCAGCTATTTGAATAAAGATGAAAAGGGAGACGTGGCTTTGCTAAAGCCAACAATGGCTTCGCTTTCGATAAATCATGCAACTTCTCCTTGAGATCAACTTGTGCTTCATTAGGTGGCAACTCCCAGGTGAATCCTTGTACGAGCCTAGCTAGAAGCATTATGGTCATGGTTGAACCCAACAACACTCCGGGGCACCCACGTCGACCTGTGCTAAAAGAAAACGAGTGAAGGTTGTTGTCAGGTATCACCACTTCCTTATCACTGTTCATGTGACGATCTGGATTGAATGTCAGTGGATCGTCCCAGATCATAGGGTTCCTCCCTAGACCTGGGCGACTCACGATCACATGACTACCTTTTGGTATAAAGTATCCAGCAACAATAGAGTCGGTGGTCGTCATATGAGGGAGGTTAAACGGTGCAACAGGGTGCAACCTAAAAGCCTCCTTTACACATGCTTTGATATAATTGAGGTTTTGTAGATCATATTCTTGAACCAATCTATCCTTTCCAACCACAAAATCGAGCTCTTGGACTGCTTTATTGAATATCCTCGGCTCATTTATCATTTCCGCCATTGCCCATTCGATATTATTTGAAACATTATCAAAAGATGCCATTATTAGATCCTATAATGCATAGTAATTAATAAAATTAAAACAAATAAAAGGTTGATATCTTCCAAGACCAAAAACGTCAAAAAAAAAAATTTAACTTACAAGAATCTGCGCTTTTATTTCATCTGTCGTTAATTGAGGATTCTTAAGGTTGATCAAAGCATCAAGCAAATCGTCTTGTTTCTTCCTAACACCATCTTTCCATTGTGAATCCTCTCATCAATCAAAGGATCTTGATACATTCTTGCGACAAGAATAGCATTCCTTATAATCTTCTCGTGCCCATCAAAATCGGTTATCCAGCGTAACCATGGGAAGTAATCAGTCACACAAAACGCGTAGGTGTAAACAAGAATTTTCAAAAGTGAATCCGCATGCTCAATCTCTTCATCCCCAGGTCCACCATCTTTGCTGCCTTTACCATAATACCTTCTCCCAAACATGAGCTTTCTTGACATGTTGCTCGAGTATTGTTGAGCAATAATCCTCAAGTTGACGCAACCCCCTGTGACTCCAAGATTTGTCTCACATTATTTTTGATGTACCTAAAAGATGCATACATGCATTTGATTTTGAAATTAGACATTTATGCAGATATAAGAAGAATCAAGTTCACATAAGGCAAGTACTCAACTCCCCAAATAAAGTAAATCGTGGTTTTTTATATATGCAAATATAAGAAGAATTAAGTTCACATAAGGCAAGCACTTAACTTCCCAAATAAAGCAAAATTTTGTTTTATATGAAAGGCGACTCAATCTAACAAGCTAGTTGTCTGCCTTTATTTGTATAGATAACTATCAAATTATGGTCATAAATTTTTAAAAACATATTTCCTCCTACGCCTGTAAAAACAAGACTAGCAGCTGGGCTCAACCATATAAAAAGAAAATACCTAATTATGTTGTCATATTCTTCGTTTCGTTGTTCCGAAGCCACTTATGCCGAGCCACCGAAAGAATCTCAGTGGACAAGATTTTTCTCATCTTCTTCCAATGATCACCATTGGAGCTAGAGCAGTGTTAAGTAACCATCACTCGTCAGATAGGCTGACATGGTGTCCGGCCTTGATGAGAAGATACCATCTTTGTCTTTCAAGAACTCAAGAGCGATATTTGGATCACTCACGGCTATAACATGGACGTTTCCTAGGCGAATGCATAAAATCTTGGTGTTAAATTCATCCATCATCCTGTCAATCCAGCGAAAAGTGGGCTTGTTTTGAAGCATGCTGATTATGCTACCGATGAAGGGCAAGGGTGTTGGGCCAGGAGGAAGTGGTGGTCGAACTTCGGAACTTGTGATCGTCTTGAGCAAGAAGGAGAACATGTAGAAGATGGACAAAAGAGACAAGAAAAAAACGATCATGGTTGGGTTTGGGAACAAGCTTTTGATAATTAATCAGAATTTGTATTTGTTTTTCTTGTGTTTTTTCGGCATTGTATCGAATTTATAGTGATGTCCAAGTTGGTATCATAGTAGGCAGATTTTAATTTATATTAGTGTTTGTTGAAAATAGAAAGTGAAAGTAAATTTGATATATACCTGTTGTTGTATGTAGTTTAAATGAACCGCTATATGATCAAAGTTTTGATATTTAGTAAATAGCATTTTTTAAATTATATTTATTTATATATATATATATATATATATGTGTGTGTGTGTGTGTGTGGTAAATCAAAGATAATAAAATTCATTCCTTTTGTAATATTAGTTTTTTATTTAAACAAAGTACATAAAAATAATTTAAATATAAAGAACTAGAGAACTAGAAGACAAAATTTAACGGCCGGAAAGAATAAACCATGAATAATCACCCGTGTTTAGCCCTCTGGGCAATTTTAATTTGATAAAAACCATTCAAATAGTTTCATTAGTATTTTAAAAACATTTTACACATTTCGTATATAAAAATCTTCTATTTGTTCTATAACACACACAAGCATATCTTGTATATATAATTACGAACATATATTGTGCAAATATATGGTGCATAATTTTTATACATGTATACCTCTCAAATGACTACGAATGCTCTGAAGATGATGAGATGCATACGTTATACCGTTGAGTGGTCTCGAGGTTCATAATAATATTGAAAAAAACGTCCATTATATAGACACATATGTGTGTTTGTATATAGAACAAATATACACACATATCTTCATACATACATATACATATGTATATACGTACGTTCGTGTTTACAACTGTGTGTGAAACCTAATTAAAAGAAAAGTTAGAACAAAATAGTGATAGTCAGCTAACAGGTCCCGAGTTAATACATGAGAGTACTACTGAGAAATTGTGCAGACACAGAACCGTATGGTTGCAGCGCGAGACAGACAGAAAAGTTATGTTGACAAGCGACGGAAACCCTTAGAGTTTCAGATTGGCGTCAAGGTTTTCTTGAAGGTCTCACCATGGAAAGGCGTAGTTCGGTTTGGCAAGCGAGTAAAGCTAAATCCGAGATATGTTGGACCATTTGAGATAGTGGAAAGAATAGGTCCAGTGGCCTATCGATTAGCTCTACCTGATTCGCTAAGTGGAATCCATGATGTATTTCACGTTTCGAATCTAAAAAAGTGTTTAACTGACGAAACGATGGTCGTACCGCTAGAGGAAGTTCAAGTGGATGAACAATTACGCTTTATTGAAGAACCAGTCGAGGTGATGGACCGTGAGTTGAAAACACTTAAGCAAAGTAAGATACCCATAGTCAAATTTCGTTGGAACTCGCGACGTGGACCAGAATTCACGTGGGAACTTGAAGATCAAATGAAGCTTAAGTATCCTCAACTATTTGAAAAGACGATACCTGCAGACGAAGGTGTTGATTTAAATTTTGGATGAAATTTCTTTTAACATGGGGATGATGTGACAACTCATCTAAAACTCACTCGATTTTGATTTCTGTGTGCCAATGCAGTAGACCAGTGACGGAACACTCACTCACCATGTGACGTAATTTTCAGGACAAAAATTCTTTCAACATGGGGATAATGTGACATCTGGTGATGGAACACTCACTCACCATGTAACGTAATTTTCGGGACGAAAATTCTTTCAACATGGGGATAATGTGACATCTGGTAATTTTCCGTTACCAAACTCCGTTAGTTTCGTTAAGTCTTGCGTACACGTGTCGTGAGCACACACTAGTTCTCGTTTAACGTTGGTGACCTAATAATAATTAATAATGTTAAACTAATGATAATTTAACTGATTATATTATTATTGTATTATGCTTATGTGTTTGTGTGTTTTAAATATTAATTAAGAATTAATCGCGTAATGTGGAAACGTGTATATTAATTCATATGTTTTGTGTTTTATAAAGATAAAATATATAATTGTTACCATGAGTTTATATGTTTAATAACTTAGTTAAAAACACTTTAAAAAAGGAGTTTAAAGTCTAATTGTTATAAAATACAAAAACACAAGGGTTAAAAGGTAAATATGCAAATTAAGTAAATTAAAAACAAAAAAAAACCCTAGCCTACCCATCTTCGGTGCGACCGCCCTCCATACCCCCTCTCCCATTCGAATTCAACCAAGATCAAGCATCTAGGCTTCGGTTTGGATCGATTTCAAGGCATATAACACATTAGAAGACTTAAGTTTGTTACTTTTCATGAATTAAAGGTTAGTTGGTGTTGTTTTTTCATGGATTTTGAAGGGACGAAACCCTAGATATGAATTGGGGGTTGATGATATCGATTTTTGGGTGTTTGATGTTGTTATCATGTTAGTTAGGTTGTATGTATGTTAGTTAACGTTGATTATGCAAGAAAGTTACGTTTTTTGATGAATTGTTCATAGGTTACTAAGAATAGTAACTTTATTTTGCATAAAATATTGAATTGTTGATGAATTGATGTTATGGATGTGTTTATGATGATGAATTAAATGTTAGATTGTTGTTATGAACATTGGGAATTTGAGAATACATGTTATAGTTCATATATTACTAAAGATAGTAACTTTTTGGATATGAAATTGATGAACCATGTTAATAGGGTGTTGTTGATCATGTCTAGATATGTATGAACTTGATTAGGTATAAAATTAATGAAATTATGGTTGATTTGGATGCTAGATCGCTTTTGGGTATTAATTTCCCAAAAGGGAAACTTTATTTTTGATGAACTTTAGATATGATGATTTAGACATGTTCTTGATGTTAGGATCATGCTAGAGTGTTTATTGAGGGTGCCTAATGTGATAGAATATGTTGTTTGGGTTGTATGAATACGTATTTGATTAGTTATCTGCTTTGGCCTGTTTATGGGAATTCATAGTTATGAGTCATATAGATATATTGTGCATGATTTGATCTTTGTATGATGCATTAGTTATGTTATAGTTACACTGAGCATGCTAATTATGAAGGACTTGCATGAGTTGTATGACGATCCAATGTGGTATGATGACCTAGGTAGAACTTGGGTTGACAATGTGATACACATGGATAATTTGTATGATACTCTTGTATGTGAAATTGTCACACATGGTTAGACTATATTTCAACTAATATGTCACCAACGGGTTCAAACGGGTCAACTAGGTCACATGTATGTTGTCTTTATAAAACCTTGAATTCTTTGATTGTAGAGCACTTAGGGTTCCTTGGAATTTCTGTGTACATGTACTTATATACTTGTGTGTTCTAGGTAACCTCTGAAGGTTGTCTTTCCACTTGTTCTTGTCAATTTAAACCCTAAGTATCCTTTACGCGTATCAGGTGAGTTCATGCCCCACTCTTTTTGCCTAATCTCTTTTGGGGGAGATAGCATACTGGTATTTACAAATGCTTTATCATTGTGAGTTGTGTATAGTTTAATATAGTGTTGTTTACCATAAAAAGTCCTCACACTTTCAGTTTGTTAATAATTATTTAGCGGGAAATCTTGGGTAGTACTACTGGGTCTGACGAGCCCCACCTATATGACTCGAGGTCAGATGGGTGCAATATGTCCTAGTGAACATTGTCACGACCGGGTAAGTCGTGGCGGAAGGCAACCAACGTAACACAGTTAGCTTCAAACGCGAAATCACTATGATTATTACCAACTGTGAATAGACTACATATTTATTACAATACACTGCTTATGTTTTTGCAACTATTACTGATATTTATTTAAGGCAAACTCATGAATTCACTAACCATTGTGTTGACTTGTTTAGTATGCTATTCTCAGGTTAAGGTTGCCAGTTGCCTAGGAGCACTCACACGTCAGCATTGTTAAGTTGTCTGCATTGTTTTAAATACTATCTTGAATTATGTCAATTTAAACAGTTATGTTTGGGTTTTTCATTATGATTGGGCGCGTATGTTTTACGCATTTTCCTTACATGTTACTTTTATTTGAGTATTCAGATTATTTAAATGCTTCCGCACATTTTAAAGTTAAACTCTGATTGTGTTTATTAGTTCATATAGAGTCGTTCTGAGTAACTAATGACTGAGATCCTGGTATGTCATACGCCTCGCGGTAAAATCCCGCATGCGGATTTTGAGGGTGTGACACGCCACCTCATCTAAGACTTTATCTTGGGTTCCGTTTTCAATTTTGCATTATTTGTACCATCTGTAATGCCTATCGTACAACTAGTTGATGTATGAAAGTCGAGTTGTTGTTGTCATGATGGTTCAGTTGGTTATGTGTCATTCATCGATGTGTAGGGTTACTTGGTGTCGATGATGATGAGAATCACCTGAGACTAGACTTGCCTTTGGTCGGACGTTGGTTGTCGGTTTCTTCGCTCTCTTTTTGGTTTGTTACTATTTTGTGTTGGCCGCGCGGTGATGGATTAACCAGAGTGGTGTCAGTTGTTTAGGCATGGCTACTAATTATGGCTAGCAGCTGCAACCGAAGACCGCTTCTGAGCTTGAACATAATGATTATACGTAATCAAATTGCTTCGAGTCGGCCATCATGCGTGCAACGCGTGCCTGATGGAAGTTACTAGTTGCTACAAATAGGGATATATCATAGTGTGTCTAGGATTTTTGACAAAAAGTGACTTTTGAGGAAAAAGTTGTCATTTTTTATAATGTTTTTAGTATTTTTTTTTATTTTTATACTAAAATATGAAACATACCCTAAAAAATTATTTGACAAGTCCTCATAATAGGTTAAATATATTATTTTTCTCTCTTTCTTATTTAATTTAAGAAGTTTAGAAAAAAATATATTGAATGATATTGAACGTAAAATCTCACATTTTCTTGTGAAACACGAAACCAAACTTTGGAGATGAAGATGATATAATTTGAGTCCTTCACAACCTTCCTACAACCTAAACCACACCTCAAGTTTATCTTTGATCAGAAACTATTAATCTTGATGAAAATCTTCAACTTTCCAAGCTTTTGTTCTCTAAGTTGCATGATGAAGATGGTACATGAAAAGGAAAGGTAGGTACTAGGGTTTAGAAGGGATTTCTCTTTTTTGCAACTTGTCGCCGGTAGTCCTCCCACAATCCTCATCAGTTCAAAAAAATTTCCACTTTAAATGTATTTTTTTTCTCATATCTTACGTTAGAAATTGAGATGTTAAAATACGTCTATACACTACAACATATTAACTATGTAGTGATGACATCTATATAATAACATATCATTGTTATATTTAGGGATAAATTATAGTGTTTCTAGGGTTTTTGACCAAAAGTGACTTTTTGGAAAAAAAAATTGTCATTTCTATAATGTTTTTATTGTTTTTTTTCTTATTTTTTGTATACTAAAAAATAAAAATACCCTCAAAAATAATTTAACATATCCAAAAGAAAAATAGACTTATATAT
The DNA here is from genome assembly GCA_024085815.1 of Flaveria linearis. NCBI lineage: Eukaryota > Viridiplantae > Streptophyta > Magnoliopsida > Asterales > Asteraceae > Flaveria > Flaveria linearis. The sequence goes on along the minus strand of CM044016.1, from coordinate 35,332,210 downwards.
AGGAACACATACATACATGCAAACACATACATACAAATACAAACATATGTATACATACATGCACACATATATACAAATACAAACACATGTATACATACATGCACACATGTATACATACATTCACTTACATAAATTTATACATACATACATACACATATATACACACATATAACATACAGACATACGTATCCATACACACATACATACATATACATATACATACTTATAAATAAGGCTGATGCTTCCCAACCATTCACAAATAGGAGTGTTTATTGAGTGAGTTTGGTTTTTGAAGGTTCTGTTAACCCCATTCACGGAAGGGTTTACGTATAAAAGTAACGATACAAATGATTGGGTGGGCACTTTTATGTCATGTAGGCATGCTCCTTTTATGCCATGTAGGCACTTTTGTAAATGGAGTTCATGAAACCTTTAGAAACAAAAACTTCAGCATAAAAACACCAAAATTCATTATATCTTTAAAAACAAAACCAATGTAAAAATCTACATAATACTATATTCTTATATGGACTTCAAATTATAAAATTCTTAATCAAATTCAACTCATTAACAAAACTATATAAATAAATATGATGCCCCCAAATTCAGTACGCTACGCACTCTTTTTACAAAAGCACCACCCTCTTTTGTAACGGAAACACTCTAAAAAAGGTATGATTATTTAAAGGAGTCTTTTTGGGATACCTTCAACGATTAAAGCTTTCTAACGGAATTTGCATGATCAAATATGTATGGAGAACAATGTTTGGTTTTCTTTAGATTTAGTCAAATTTAGTTCTCAAGAATATTGCAGATAAACCAAATATCGGTTGAATAGATAAATCAAAGAGGACAGCTATACCAAATTTCACAGATATGCTTTAATGTTACTTGTTTGAATCTTTCATAGAAACTTATGTATATAATCTGTATAGTATATCCATGTGTAGTTATCTCAAAACTTTCCATCTAAAAGTTTTCTTAAAGATAAATTTGGTGTAAAGTAGGTTTCAAGGATGTACTTATCAAATCTGTGTACTAAACTTTTACATCCGAAAAAATGTTGGGCAAGATTGCATATATTATATCATCAAATGATCCGACTCGTCCCTAGACACGGTATAAAATGAAATTTCCTTGAATCTAACAAGCTTATTATTCATACGGGTCAAAAATAATAAAAATAATGTGTTAGCATCATAAATCTAACTAGTAGATTATGCTGGTCCTATTGCTGCTCGCTTTTAAATAAAATTTATATTAAAGCATAACAAAAATAAATGAAAATATCACAACGTGTCACATCCCGGCGGAAGCGCGAAATGATGTTCGGGAGTGACTAGTTTTTATCAGAGTGCATTAATTATAACAGAATAACACGTAGCAATATTATGAAGTAAAATAACAACTTAAGACATGCTTTATTTTATAATATTTGAAGTTACATCATAGTACATAATATATCAAAATTGACGTAACTAATTACAACTAAGTTAAACTATAGCATGTTCTTCAAACGCGGTGGAAATGAGCATCCACGTACACACTGAAGTCAACAATGTTGACCGTCAGGGTAACACAAACCCTTCCCACTATTTCGCCCCAACCATTGTGGACGTCGAAACTAAAATCAAACGAGTTAGTCATTTTGCCCTGAAAAAGCACACCTAACAAAGTCAACAAAGATGTTGGTGAGATTCATAGGTTTATATAACAAAAGTTATTTTGTTGATGTATTAGTTACAACCAAACCTGCACAAACATAATTATACTGTCACGAAATAATTCACAAAATCAAGTAATATTGCATCTTAACCCTCATTCCGGTTAGATACAGGGAAATAGTAACTAACCCTCATTCGGTTGATACTAATTCTCCTAAGTAGCGCTACTAATATTACCAGACGGTTCCTCATTCGAACTAATGGTTGTATCACAAATGACAGTAAGTTAACTCAAGTAAAAATAATACATCAACCATAAATGTATGCTTTTTTCCCCCAAAACTTTACTGAATATCAAAACGGTTGAAAAATGAGGCTATGAACTCACCGTATCTTCCCACTTGAACCTCATAAAACAGTTCACAGTGTTAGATAATACTTCAATATTTTTTGGTTTTCATTGACTGTAAAAGGTAAATGGATTTTGTAGAGAAACACTTTCGGGCCTCAAAAATTCTCTTTTTAATTGTTTCTATATAATAATGGTAACTTACTTTATAAGTTACAAAAATAACTCAAAAATAGCTCCTGACTTCCATATTTACCAAAATATTACAGAAACTTGTTTAATTTATTTAGAGTTTCTTGTAATTTTTATGGTATTTATCTTCCAACAGATTATTTATTATAAAGTCCACAAGATCACAAGAATTCATAATGAATAGCTACTGAAGTTAATAAATTCTTATATTTTTACAGTCAACTTCAAATATTATATTAACATCATATAATTAAATCACAGTCCCAATCCAGTCAGAATAATTTCTATAATTTTTCATAGTAATCCTAATATTCATCAAAATATTCAATATTGTCCCATAAGTCCTCATAAATCCATATAATTCCTTCCAACAGTCCAATAGCATCATATAATTTTTATAGAGTCCAGTATTAACAGATTATTTTCTGTGAATTTCCTAAAGTTCTCATAAATAGTTAAAAATAGTTTCTTTTTATGAAAAATTCCAATATTTTTACAGAATACTTATTATACAGAACCAAAATCATATATTTATTCATAGTTCAAATAGTAATATAACAATTTCTGTAGTTTTCTTAATAATCATGATATTTAGAAAAAATAGTATACTATTCCATAATTCATGAAAATTATATATTATGTACTAAGTGTTGTAATATTCGTCTGTGATTTTATATATATTATTATGTCCTTTAATTATTTATTACGATTTATTTATTTCAGAACATACAAAAATTCGTATTTAAATTATAATAAAGTATAAAATTCTGAAATAATTCCAGGGGCTTTTATACCTTAAAATAATCATTCTGAGATTTTATCAGAATTTTACCAAATTTATATTTTGACTTTTTCTTCTATTTTTCCATAATAAAATAATTTGTATAAATTATTTTGTTTATCAAAATTATACCAAAATCTCCAGTTTATTATTTCAGTATAAAAAAGTATTTTTCATGTTTATTCCCACAATTGCTTTCATTAAACATTTGTTTGATTTTTCTTAGTTTTTATGTTATAAACTTATAAAAATTCAATTATAAAATACAAGTTCCTGGAACTTGGAATTTTGTTACTTATCATTTGAGATTCCAAATCTCCCAAATGGGTTTTAGATGATTACATCCATCTGTATACATATACATATCGATATGTATGTATATATATATATGTTTTGTAACATATATGTAATTTAAACCTTTTATTACCTTTGGATGTTTTTGGATGATGTCTAAGCTTCCTAGAACTTGGAGCATGGCTGTGAATGATGATAGTTGTTGATGAGGATTGAATGGTTGGCGTCGGGTGTGGTTGTTGTTGATGTTTGTGGTGTGGTATCGTGGTGAGTGAAACCGAGAGTGAATGAGGATAGTAGAGGGTGGTGATACTTTGGTTGTAACCGTGGGAAAAGGGCAAAAGGTGGTTGGATATGGTAGCAATCGGGTGGGGTGGTGATGTGTGTTTATAGATGAACCGAAAGAGAAAGCAAGGAGCTTGGATGTTTTCGTTGATGATGATGGTTTGTTCTTCGAAAGAGGATGCAAAGTAGTGGTTTGTGAGGTATGTGTTCGAGAATTCACGGTTTTAAAGTAATGGAAGAAGGGTGATTCATCATGGCAAGGTTAAGGTGGCAAGCCCTCAAACCTCTTTACCCGAGAGGTTGCCACATCCATTGCCTTCATGGGAATCTAGTTAGGAGTCTAGGTTTCTTAGGTATTGACTTTGAGTGTGAATGGGAGGTATCCAAGGAATTCTCCTTGGAATTGCCATATTTTGTGATGATGGATGTGTAGGCAATTTTAAGGCAAAAACCCGAGGGATGAGGGGCGGTTTGGTGGGTTACCGAAGGTGGTTTGGGGTGTTGATGGTTTGGTGTTCGAACAAGACAAAAGAACCGGGTCAAAGTTTGGGTGTATTGTTTGCAAAAGGTGGCCGATGGTGTTATGGTGATAGTTTGGGTGTTTTAGTTTAAATTGGTTTTGATTGTTTTTGGTTTGATTTGGTTATTTTTAGTTGATTTATATATACATATGTATATATGCCCGTAAGCTATATATGTATGTGTGCCCGTAAACATAGGTGAGCTATATATACACACATATATAAATTTTTGGCACATAAACATTCGTATATACTTAAACTATCAATATACATACATGCATGTAACATGCATACGTAAAACATACACATATATGCACATGCATACGTACATCTCATGCAAATATATATATATATTCATGTAAATTTTTCTCATACTATACGTGCATGTAAGCATACATACGAAAATATATACATATAACATTTTTATAATTAATAACAATCATATACCTATATAAATAAATTTTAAGGTTGTTACATTCTCCCCCCGTTAAAAGAATTTCGTCCCGAAATTCAATGGAGTATGCTTTAGATATTTAAATAAGTATTACCTCCAAATAGGTGGGGGTACTTCTTTTTGATTTCATCTTCTCTTTCCCAGGGTATTCCGGTCCTCTTTTTGCATTCCACTTGACTTTTACTATAGGAATTTTACTTCTCCTTAATTTCTTTATTTCTTTTCCTACAATAGCTATTGGTTCTTCTACAAAATGCAATTTCTTATCAACTTGTATTTCTTGCATTGGCACAACCAGATTTTCATTGGTTAAGCATTTCTTGAGGTTGGACACATGAAAAGTGTTATGGACTTCACTTAATTCTTGTGGTAATTCCAACCTATATGCCACAGGACCAATTCTGTTAGTAATTTTAAATGGACCAATATACCTAGGATTTAGCTTACTGGGTTTTCCGAATCGAAAGATTCCTTTGGACGGTGATATCTTTAGATAAACCCTGTCACCTACTTGAAATTCCAAGGGTTTTCTTCGTTTATCTGCATAACTCTTTTGTCGATCACGTGCTGCCTTTAATCTGTTCTTGATGTCAGAAATTTTATCTGTAGTTTCCTGGATTAGTTCAGGACCTGTGAGCTGCTTTTGCTCCTATTTCGTTCCAACATAATGGTGATCTACACTTTCTTCCGTATAGAGCTTCAAACGGAGCTACTCCTATACTAGAGTGGTAACCATTGTTGTATGAGAATTCTATTAGAGGTAGATGACTATCCCAACTTCCACCAAAATCTAGAGCACAAGCTCTTAACATATCTTCCAAAGTTTGTATAGTTCTTTCACTTTGTCCATCTGTCTGTGGATGGTAAGCTGTACTGAGGTTCACTTGAGTTCCTAAGGCTTTTTGTAGGGTTTGCCAAAACCTAGAGGTAAACCTACTGTCTCTATCTGATATGATGGATAGGGGAATTCCATGTCTGGATACAATTTCCTTTATATAAATTTTTGCCAGTCTTTCAATTTTATAATCCTCACGTATAGGTAAAAAGTGAGCTGACTTGGTCAACCTATCCACTATAACCCATATTGTGTCATAACCATTCCTGGTTCTTGGTAACTTGGTTATAAAATCCATTGTGATTTGGTCCCACTTCCATTATGGGATTTCTGGTTGCTGAAGGCATCCTGCAGGTCTCTGATGTTCCGCTTTTATTCTAGAGCATACATCACATTGTTCTACAAATTTTCCAACTAATCCCTTCATTCCTGGCTACCAATATTGATTCTTCAGATCCTTGTACATTTTGTTATTCCCTGGATGTACAGAATATCTTGTTTATGAGCTTCTTGTAGAATTACTGTTCTAATCATTTCATTATCTGGTATCCAAATCCTGTTCTTAAATCTTAAGATTCCATCTCTTCCCTCCTCCAACTCTTTTAATTGTCCTTTTAACTTTGACATGTCTTCTTGTTGAGCTTCCCGAATCTGACTTAATAGATCTGACTGTAGTTCCATTTTCATAGCACGTACCCGAAGAGGTTTACTTCTTTCTTTTCTGCTTAACGCATCAGCAACTACATTTGCCTTACCGGGATGGTACTTGATCTCACAATCATAATCACTTAGTAATTCCACCCATCTTTTTGTCTCATATTCAACATCTTCTGATCAAAGATGTGTTGTAGACTTTTATGATCTGTATAAATGATGCATTTTGTTCCGTACAGATAGTGTCTCCAAATCTTTAATGCAAATATTACGGCTCCTAATTCTAGATCATGGGTAGTATAATTCTTCTCACTACCCCTAAGCTGTCTAGATGCGTATGCAATTACTTTATCTTTCTGCATTAAAAACATCCAAAACCTTGACGAGATGCATCACAATATACAACAAATTATCTGTTCCTTCTGGTAAAGCTAATATAGGTGCACTACACAATTTTCTTTTGAGAAGTTCAAAGCTTCATCCTGTTTTTCTCCCCACACATACTTTTTGTCTTTCTGGGTCAGTTCTGTCATAAGTTGAGCTATTCTTGAAAAGTTTTCTATAAATCTTCTGTAATATCCTGCTAAACCTAAGAATTGCCGTATCTCTGTTGGGTTTTTGGAACTTCCCACTTTTTAACTGCTTCTATTTTAGCTGGGTCAACTTGGATTCCCTTCTGACTAACTACGTGTCCTAGAAATTGCACTTCCCTTTTCCAAAATTCACATTTTGAGAATTTTGCGTATAACTTTTCCCTTCGTAATAATTCCAAAGTTAACCTTAGGTGCTGCTCATGATCTTCCTTATTCTTAGAATAGATTAGGATATCATCTATGAATACTATCACAAACTTATCTAAATAGGGTTTACATACTCTATTCATTAAGTCCATAAATACTGCCGGAGCATTGGTTAAACCAAATGGCATCACAAGGAATTCATAGTGTCCATACCTAGTTCTAAATGCAGTTTTTGATATGTCATCATCCTGAACTCTTAATTGGTGATACCCAGATCTTAGGTCTATTTTGGAGAAATAACTAGATCCTTGTAATTGATCAAATAAGTCATCAATCCTAGGGAGAGGATACCTATTCTTTATAGTAACTTTATTTAATTCCCTGTAATCAATACACATTCTAAATGTTCCATCTTTCTTTTTAACAAATAGAACTGGTGCTCCCCAAGGTGACATACTAGGACGTATAAATCCCTTATCTAATAATTCCTGTAGTTGGCTCATAAGCTCTTTCATTTCAGTTGGTGCTAACCGATAAGGGGCTTTAGCAATAGGGGCTGTTCCGGGCATTAATTCTATTTTAAATTCTACTTGTCGAGGGGGTGGTAATCCAGGTAGTTCATCTGGAAAGACATCAGGATATTCTTTTATAACAGGAACGTTTTCCAATTTTCCCTTATCAAGTTTTGTATCAATTACATAAGCTAGAAAAGCTAAACATTTCTTATGTAAACATTTCCGAGCTTTTTCACAGGAGATCAATTTTACCATTTCATTAGATCTATCACCATATATGCTTAAGGTTTTATTTCCCTTAATCAAAGGAAATTTTACCATTTTCTTATCACAAATGATTTCAGCATGATTTTACTTAACCAATCCATTCCAATCACAACATCAAATCCCCTAACTCAATAGGAATTAAATCTATATAAAAACAATTATCATCAAGATTCAGAATGCAGTTAGGGATGATTTCATCAACTTCTATCACTTTACCATCAGCCAATTCTACCAAATAATTATTACTTAATTTCTCAGATATCACACCTAGTGATGGTCTAAAGGTATGCAAAACAAAACTGCGAGTTGCTCCTGTATCAAATAATACTTTGGCGTACTGGTTATTGATAAGGAACGTACCCGTTACTGTTTCTGGTTCGTGACGAGTTTCATCCGTTTGCATCACAAAGGCTCTTCCACGAGGGTTATTCTGGTTCATAGGAGCCTTGCCCTTGCGTTGCGAACATTCGTTGCGAAAATGATTTTCACTGCCACACTGAAAACAGACAGTTTTAGGGTTGGCAGGACTTTTGCAGTCTCGGACGACATGGCCTCTCTTTTTGCAGTTGTAACAAATTACAGTCATACAGTTTCCTGTATGATACTTTTGACAGACGTTACATTGAGGCTTATCCATTTTCCTTCCTTGAGCTGTTCCTAAGAAGTTCCTAGGTGAGGGTCGAGTTACTTTCTTTTGAGGATTTTCCCCAAATCTCCTTCCAAAGTGATTTTCATTCCACTTCCTCTTTTCTCCTATCTGGGGTTTGCTTAGTGATCCATTCCTGATCATTTCATCAGTTAAGCTTCCTGATAGGGCTACTACTTCCTGAAAAGTTTTGGCTCTTGCAGATTTTACCAGTCCTCTTATCTGTGGTACTAATCCCCAAATGTATCTTCCTATCCTCTTTGTTTCTGGGGTTATTTGGTAAGGTACTAGCCTAGATAATTCATTGTACCTATCGTATATTCCCGATGTGCTGCACCTTTCATTTCTAAGGCTAGGAATTCAGTTTCTAATTTTTCTATCTCATTATAGGGACAGTATTTTTCTACTACCAGTTTCCTGAATTCTTCCCAACTTATTTTATTCATAATATCCTTACCTTTAGTGAGTACTTCCATCTTCCACCAGGATTGGGCTTCCCCTTTTAATGAGTGTGAGGCAAATAAGGTTTTGCAATTCTCAGCACAGTTGCTGATTTCTAAAACTCCTTCTATCTCGTCCAGCCATCTTAAAGCTTGCACAGCTCCTCCTTTTCCATCAAAATCCCGAGGTTTACAAGACATAAAGGTTTTGTAAGAACACCCTCTGGAAATTTCTACTGGAATTTCTATTTCATGACGTTCTCCAAGGTTGATGTTTTCAGGTTCTTCTGGTTGCCGTGAGGTGTTTCCTATGTTTAAGTTTTGCTGTAGCTGGTTTATTAGAGTAGGTAAGGTTGCTTCTAGCTGCTGGGCTATCATTTGGGAAATTCTGTCACTTTCATTGGTGTCAGTGTTTACAGGTGTTTTTTCCCCAAGTCGGGTTCTAGGTCGTCCCACTCGAGCTGTTCTTCTGATAGGTTGACTGTTTCTTTTTGGAGGCATGATTTACTATAGTGAATTCATAACGTTAGTATGTTAATAAAATATTTCAACACAATCATTTTCACACATAATCAAACAAAATACTTAGTCACAGAAATACATATATCATTTAAGCTCTTATTTTACTTTATTCTAAGTTAGACTACAATCCTCTAATTCTTGCGAATCCATTCCCACATTCTTACAAAGAGTTCTTTTTAGGTGCTTTGAGTTTCTTAATGTCTTTCTGGATCTTCCAGATTCCTAGTTGAATCTTCTTGAGTTTCTTAAAGGTCTGCTTGGCTGTTTTTGCCTGATCTAGCTCTGTTGCCTGGTTACCTTATCTTTATCTTTGGGAGTATCAGACTAGAGTGTTGTATTTCCATATCTTCAGTTTGTTTAATTATAACCCTGTCTCGACGTTGTACTTTCTTCCTAGGAGTCTTAATTGTATATCCTCCTACCTGTACTGGGGCACGTCGGATATAGAATTTTGGTTTTACTTCCAGTTGAGGAGTTTCCATATCTTGCTGGGGTTCTGGTGCAAATGTTATTTTCTCAGAGTTGCTAAGGTCAGAGTATTTGACAAGACCAGTTTCATAAGATAGCTATCTGAATTCATGCTGTCCAACAGTTCTTATAATAATTCTTAATTAGTTAGTCATATATTATAACACAAAATTATAATCACAGAATTTACACATACTTATCACATAATCAAAGTAATATTAATTTGAGCTTATGGTTATAGTCTAGGTATTGTTATGATACCTAATTCTCTATAACCAATGGCTCTGATACCAACCTGTCACATCCCGGGAAGCGCGAAACGATGTTCGGGAGTGACTAGTTTTTATCAGAGTGCATTAATTATAACAGAATAACACGTAGAAATATTATGAAGTAAAACAATAACTTAAGACATGCTTTATTTTATAATATTGAAGTTACATCATAGTACATAATATATCAAAATTGACGTAACTAATTACAACTAAGTTAAACTATAGCATGTTCTTCAAACGCGGTGGAAATGGGCATCCACGTACACACTGAAGTCAACAATGTTGACCGTCAGGGTAACACAAACCCTTCCCACTATTTCGCCCCAACCATTGTGGACGTCGAAACTAAAATCAAACGAGTTAGTCATTTTGCCCTGAAAAAGCACACATAACAAAGTCAACAAAGATGTTGGTGAGATTCATAGGTTTATATAACAAAAGTTATTTTGTTGATGTATTAGTTACAACCAAACCTGCACAAACATAATCATACTGTCACGAATAATTCACAAAATCAAGTAATATTGCATCTTAACCCTCATTCCGGTTAGATACAGGGAAATAGTAACTAACCCTCATTCGGTTGATACTAATTCTCCTAAGTAGCGCTACTAATATTACCAGACGGTTCCTCATTCGAACTAATGGTTGTATCACAAATGACAGTAAGTTAACTCAAGTAAAAATAATACATCAACCATAAATGTATGCTTTTTTCCCCCAAAACTTTACTGAATATCAAAACGGTTGAAAAATGGGCTATGAACTCACCGTATCTTCCCACTTGAACCTAATAAAACAGTTCACAGTGTTAGATAATACTTCAATATTTTTCTGGTTTTCATTGACTGTAAAAGGTAAATGGATTTTGTAGAGAAACACTTTCGGGCCTCAAAAATTCCCTTTTTAATTGTTTCTATATAATAATGGTAACTTACTTTATAAGTTACAAAAATAACTCAAAATAGCTCCTGACTTCCATAATTTACCAAAATATTACAGAAACTTGTTTAATTTATTTAGAGTTTCTTGTAATTTTTATGGTATTTATCTTCCAACAGATTATTTATTATAAAGTCCACAAAATCACAAGAATTCATAATAAATAGCTACTGAAGTTAATAAATTCTTATATTTTTACAGTCAACTTCAAATATTATATATAACATCATATAATTAAATCACAGTCCCAATCCAGTCAGAATAATTTCTATAATTTTTCATAGTAATCCCAATATTCATCAAAATATTCAATATTGTCCTATAAGTCCTAATAAATCCATATAATTCCTTCCAACAGTCCAATAGCATCATATAATTTTTATAGAGTCCAGTTATTAACAGATTATTTTCTGTGAATTTCCTAAAGTTCTCATAAATAGTTAAAAATAGTTTCTGTTTATAAAAATTCCAATATTTTTACAAAATACTTATTATACAGAACCAAACATCATATATTTATTCCATAGTTCAAATAGTAATATAACAATTTCTGTAGTTTTCTTAATAATCATGATATTTAGAAAAAATAGTTATACTATTCAATAATTCATGAAAATTATATATTATGTACTAAGTGTTGTAATACTTCGTCTGTGATTTTATCTATATTTATTATGTCCTTTAATTATTTATTATGATTTATTTATTGCAGAACATACAAAAATTCGTATTTAAATTATAATAAAGTATAAAATTTTGAAATAATTCCAGGGGCTTTTATACCTTAAAATAATCATTCTGAGATTTTATCAGAATTTTACCAAATTTATTTATATTTTTTACTTTTCTTCTATTTTCCATAATAAAATAATTTGTATAAATTATTTTGTTTATCAAAATTATACCAAAATCTACAGTTTATTATTTCAGTATAAAAAAAGTATTTTTCATGTTTATTCCCACAATTGCTTTCATTAAACATTTGTTTGATTTTTCTTAGTTTTTATGTTATAAACTTATAAAAATTCAATTATAAAATACAAGTTCCTGGAACTTGGAATTTTGTTACTTATCATTTGAGATTCCAAATCTCCCAAATGGGTTTTAGATGATTACATCCATCTGTATACATATACATATCGATATGTATGTATATATATATATATATGTTTTGTAACATATATGTAATTTAAACCTTTTATTACCTTTGGATGTTTTTGGATGATGTCTAAGCTTCCTAAAACTTGGAACATGCTGTGAATGATGATAGTTGTTGATGAGGATTGAATGGTTGGCGTCGGGTGTGGTTGTTGTTGATGTTTGTGGTGTGGTATCGTGGTGAGTGAAACCGAGAGTGAATGAGGATAGTAGAGGGTGGTGATACTTTGGTTGTGTAACATCTCGTAACAAAAAAAAATTTTGTATTTATTTATTTATTTATTTATTTATTTATCTATTTATTCACTTATTTCTTTATTTTCTTTATTTATTTATTTATTTATTTAAAAATTAATTTTAAGTTAATTCCAATAATTATAATGATAATAATAATAATTATAATAATAATAATAATGATACTAATAATAATAATAATTATAATAATAATAATATTAAAAGTTGAGGGGGGTAATTGCAAATTTTGAAACTTCAAAAGAGTTTTAAAACTAAAAATAATAAAAACTAAACCACAGGGACCAATTATGTAAATTACAAATTTACATAACCGGCCCCTCCCCACCCCCGCAATTCCGGCCACCATTTCCGGCCACCCTCCTGCGAGCCTCCGGCGAGGCCAAAACACTCGATTTCACACGGTTTTTAACCAAATTAAAACCCCAGACACCTTCACATGCACGGTTCGAACTCAAACCCCACAATAATTCGAAAAACAAATCGGTTAGTGCGATCTAAACCACTCGTGATCCTGTCGGCTACTTTACAGGGTTGAATCGCACCTAAAACACTATGATAATCAAATTAACTCGAACTACTCGAACATTAACTCACTACAAAACGAATGCTACTGTCCATTGTATCAAAACACACAAATCAAGCCAATTTGATCAACACCTCTGTTCGAACCTGCAACTCTATCGAAATCCATACCCCGATCCATTTACACTGAAATTAACATAGGGTTTTTGATCATCAACATCATTAGAAGCTGTCTATGCAATTAATTTGATTATCATCAAGGTTTGATCGATTTTCAAAATCAAATAGAACCGCGACCTGTTCTTGAGTTGCAGAACATTCAATTCGATACCAATCAGGTAATTAACACATCATTATACTCTGTTTATCATGGGGATTAAAAGCCCCAATATTAATTTCATTATTAACATCGATTTCATGCTCAATTTGAATCAAATCAAACTAGGGTTCTTCGCGAATTTGGGGGTTCTGGAAAACAGTGTTTAAATTCAATTAAAACTATGTTTAATCGCTGTTTAGAGCCTTGGCTCACTGGTTAGTCGCGTGTGTGTGTGTACCTGGGGTCCCTGGTTCGACCCGGGCCAACCCCCTTTTTTTTGTTTATTTTTTTAAAAGCTTTTTAAATATTATAAAAATATGGAAAAATTTCTAAAAAAAATTATAAAAATAAATTATTAAATTTCCCTTATTTTAAATCTTACAAAACAATTTTCTGTAAATTTATTTTATTTAAAAACTTTAATAGATTTTTTATAAAATATTATTTAAAAATATTAAAAAATACTTATTTTTATAAAATAAATTCTAAATCAAGATTAACTATGAAATAATCATGAAAATCATGAAAATTATATAAATATTATTTATAAATATTATAGATAATTATTTCTATAAAATGACACTTTAATACAAATTAATATATTTTATAAATTCACAAATTATTTATGAAATTGTGGGTTATTTCTCGTAAAATATATTTAAACCAAAGGTATAAATTAATACCTTATTATTAATCAAAATACTATAAATGTGATTATCCTTATTTGTAAATATTATTGGATAATTATAAATTATATATTTAAACCACGTCATTTTTATAATTAATTCTAAAAATATTTAAATACAAATATGAAAACCCTTTAATGGAATCAAAATATAAATAATTTTTAATAAGTTTAATACTTATTGATAATTATTTATTATACAAATAGAAATCTATAAAAACATTGTAACATATTGCGTGTGTGACACGTGTTAAACCAAATCAACTCAAACGTTACCAAATATATTCATTCATATTAAAGACTCAGTTACAATCAATAATAGGTGGTGAACGTGTTTGATCGTGCTTTGCCTAATTCTTTGAAGTTCTTATTCATATACATTACATCAATCCAAGGTGAGTTTCGTGGCCCATTTTTATGTTTATACAAGTTTTCAATGTTTTCAATCAATGGGGGAAAAGTATGCTCACCCGTTTTCAATGCTGTACACTGTATATTTTGTTTTCATACTTGGAATCAATGTGATACTGTTTTGCATGCATACATGGTGTTATTCTATGATTCTTACAACCATTAATTCCCGGGTTTGGGAACCAACGGTTAGGTATTGGTAGTACTACTGGGTTGACACCCCCCACCCTCGACAGATCGGTTTAACTTGTGAGTTACCGACTACAGCTGCCAGCAATCAGGCCATGGGTGAATATATTCCGTCAGATTTACATGCATAACGTCATTAGGTTTGGTTGTCTTTAAACACATGTTATGTGGTTTGTGCTTGCAGTATGATTCCATATCAAATTCTATACAACATCAAATGTTTTAAATTTAAACCTGCGGAACTCACCAACATTATGTGTTGACATTTTTGAGCATATCTTTTCAGGTGAACATAATCAAAGAGGATAACTAGTGCTGATGCCTTAGCAGAGACCCTCAGGAATTCATTACATTTACATTTGTAATGTATATCATTTGTATTCATTTGTGAACTAAGTGTGTTTTGGATTTAGAATCAATAAGACTATGATAGTCGTGGAACTGACTAACCACGACACAAGTCACCATTGTGTCGGGGACGTCATGACACGAGAAGTTTGCATGTATTATATCTCTGTATTTATGCCAAGTGTTATGACGATCCCGTCCGTCGCATCCTCGTGTTTCCGCTCTAAGCGAGGGTGTGACAGGTTGTAACCGTGGGAAAAGGGCAAAAGGTGGTTGGATATGGTAGCAATCGGGTGGGGTGGTGATGTGTGTTTATAGATGAACCGAAAGAGAAAGCAAGGAGCTTGGATGTTTTCGGTGATGATGATGGTTTGTTCTTTGAAAGAGGATGCAAAGTAGTGGTTTTGTGAGGTATGTGTTTGAGAATTCACGGTTTTAAAGTAATGGAAGAAGGGTGATTCATCATGGCAAGGTTGATAGGTGGCAAGCCCTCAAACCTCTTTACCCGAGGGGTTGCCACATCCATTGCCTTCATGGGAATCTAGTTAGGAGTCTAGGTTTCTTAGGTATTGACTTTGAGTGTGAATGGGAGGTATCCAAGGAATTCTCCTTGGAATTGCCATATTCCTTGTGATGATGGATGTGTAGGCGATTTTAATGCAAAACCCGAGGGATGAGGGGTGGTTTGGTGGGTTACCGAAGGTGGTTTGGGGTGTTGATGGTTTGGTGTTCGAACAAGACAAAAGATCCGGGTCAAAGTTTGGGTGTATTGTTTGCAAAAGGTGGCCGATGGTGTTATGGTGATAGTTTGGGTGTTTTAGTTTTTAGTTTAAATTGGTTTTGACTGTTTTTGGTTTGATTTGGTTAATTTTTAGTTGATTTATATATACATATGTATATATGCCCGTAAGCTATATATGTATGTGTGCCCGTAAACATAGGTGAGCTATATATATATACATATATATAATTTTTGGCACATAAACATTCGTATATACTTAAACTATCAATATACATACATGCATGTAACATGCATACGTAAAACATACACATATATGCACATACATACGTACATCTCATGCAAATATATATATATATATTCATGTAAATTTTTCTCAATACTATACGTGCATGTAAGCATACATACGAAAATATATACACATAACATTTTATAATTAATAACAATCATATACCTATATAAATAAATTTTAAGGTTGTTACACAACGGTATATTACAAACTTTATAACATAGATATACTCAAAGTTATAAAATAAAATCACACAGTGATCTGTATTGGTTTTAATAAAATCACACAGAATTGATTATAAATAAATTTATAATCAATGTAGTATGGATTTTTAAATATTTATGTGTTCATCACTTGAATCTAAAAATACAAAACATAACACAAAGAATGAAAATAACAATAATGGTAAAAGTAACAATAAAAATCATCATCGTCATTGTTATTGTTGCTGCTATTATTTTATTTTTATTATTATGATATAATCATAATTATAATTATAATTATATTATAAATATAAAGAAAAATAAAAGGAAGTGAAAATAAACATGTTAAGTGGTGTATGGAGATGATACTATTCAATGCCGTTTAATTTTAAGAGAAATGTTCAGATAAAAATATTTTTAAAACTAACAAATATAAACAGTAATCTCAACTATCAATCTTTTTAACCAATTGTAAGATTAAAATATCAAGAAGTTTCTGAGATGGATATTTTAGGTCTGACCACTTATTTTTGTTGACTTTTTATGTTACAATTTTTTTAAAACGTTTATAATTTTATATTGTGTTATATTGAACATTATAAGTTAATAAATATATATTAGTGAAATAATATCATTGTGCATGTCCAATTGTAAACAAAGTGATATATAACAAGCTATATAATTTATAAAAAACAATAAAAAATCTATCCAAAATTATTTAAAACGTAAAACACAATGATAAATATATATAATAAATGATTAAAAATACAAGACACAATGAATGAATTAAACACAATAAGCTAATTAGTTATTTCACACAATTACTAAAATATCTTCCACTTTAAAATAATAATTAAATGACAGTTAATGCCATAATAGTTCTTAGTCTTTTTATATTAAATATTATCTTTATTATAATTAATACTATCCTAATTACATTACATACTATGACATTTTATTATTTTTCAAAAGGAATGAATAATAAGGTTTTGAGTTTTTCCAAAGTGACTACAATACTTTGTGTTTTATAAGTGAACCTTTAATTTTCCTAATGGCTGACATTATTAATTGGAGTTTGTAATAGAAATAGAAAGAGTGTTCAATTTAGTTAGAGATAAAAACAAGTTGATAGGCAACATATTCAAGCTTATCTTTTTGTTTTTTTCTCAAAATACATTTGGTACGCCTGTAAAGCTTATCAACTTGATCGAGGCCTTGTCAACACCGTTGCAGGTGTCCTAACAACTGAATTTTGGTTTATAATTTTGGTGACTACTACTCGAATTATCGATAAACTAATATGGGTTGTTTAAATTGTTTAGGTGTGTTGTGCTCTTATCAATATAGATAGTTTTTTTATGGTTTAGGGTTCAACGTAAATACGAGTTTGTCTACCTTTTGACGTAAATTTGATTCAGAAACGAGGCGGGTCAATTATAAAACGTTTATGTGCTTATTTTCAAGTACATTTGAAGTAAATCTACCTATTCTAATAAAAGGGTAACTAGGGATGCCACATGGCAACACCACATAATTACTAATTATATTTAACAAAATTTTCCCGCTTCTCTCTCTTATTAAATAACTCCATTAATTACTAATTATATTATTGAATTCTTTTTTGATTAAAAATTATTTTTAGAAAAATTTGGAATTAGATACTTTTTGATGTTTATTTCTAGAGAAACAAATTTCTATTCATATTAATCCAAATTGTCGGTGGCTACAGTGCCACCGACCTCCACACCATCACCAACAAAACCCTAATCCCAGTGGTGCTGCTCATAGATCTGCGAAGAAATGGAAGCAGAAGAAAGTGCCCCAGAGGAATGGGTGTCGCTAAGCTTGAGAAGATCATATCGGAAGAATACCACGTCTCGCACACACCGATCTAACCAACGCTACGCTTTCAAGGTACCGATTCATCTTCATCCTCATCTTCTTCTTCATAACCTCTACTTTTGTATCGTTTGGGTGTTTAGGCGGAGGAGGGTGGTGGAATCGTCGCCGTAGGTGATGTGGAGGCCCTGGGTGGCGGAGGCCCTTTTGTCCGGCCATCGAACCGGCGAAGGCCATCGTCCCGACCTCCGATCTGGAGACCTACGATCAACCTCCGTCTCCTCCTCATCCTTCTGACTCTGGGGCTTAATCGGGAGCCCCATGTGTCGGTTTTTCTCCGGTGACCACACAGAAGGCGGCGGCGGGTAACAGTTGATTGAGAACTGCTGCTAAGGTACCTTGATTGAAATCCCCAATTTGGATTTTGCAGTTTCATTGATTACATTTGATTGATTGAAATCCCCAAATTTGATTTTGTAGTTTGATTATGTGGAGGCCATTGGGGTTGTTTTTCCCGGATGATCTATTCCATGCAATTTCGAATCATCGACTGGTCCAGGTAACGCATTTGTCCTCTCTAAGCTTCAATTGCAGTTCGATATGATTTTGACGGTTGTCGGTACGGGTTAATTTTTCCCCGCATCATGTTTTGAAAATTAGTGTTTGATGATCGAATATTTTTTGTTAATATTAGCAATGACTTGGAATTGGACTTCAATTTTGGATATTATCTTAAGAATCAGTATCGAATTAGTTGTTAATTTTTGTGATTAGCGCCAATTGGTTGATTTTAGCGTTTATCTTGCTAAACCTTTGTAAATGGCATATGCTAATGGCTTACAAGCATGTAGTCATACAAAAGTGGTAATTTTTCTTTCTGTGTAGAATTCCTAGGTTGCTAAAATGTCTAAGTTATTTGGGGAAAAGATCCATTTGATGACCCCTTTTTCACTGAGCCATTTGGTGGCTATGGTGGGTCGAGAAAGGAGATAACCATCGAGGAACTAGACAATGATGGTCAGGATTCGGTTCGTGATAGAGAAGTAGCAGTCAGCAAAACACCAGCTCACAAATCTCATGGTACACTGCTTGAAAGTTAACTTATATTTATCATGAGTATGAATAGCTTTATAAAGTGATTATGACAACTTGAAGAATCAGAGTCAGATAAATTGTTGACTGAGAGTGAAGATCATTAGGCACTAATGAGAAAATAAATTAAACAGTTTGAATATCATTTCCATCTACTATTAAACCATCTGCAGGTTCCAGGGGTTTTAGCTTCCGAAGAGTGGCGTATGGTGGTGTCGATGGAGTGTACTACAGTTCTTCTGTTGGGTAAAGGATTGGTAGTGATGGGGTATGATCGCTTTAAAGTTTAATCTTGTGTTTTAATTAATGTTTTCATAGAAAATGTTTCTTGGAATGTATTCGTGAATGCAATATCCATGGGTGTACAGATGGTTCTTCTGGAAATCAAAGAGGAAGATAAGACTGCAGGTCAAGCACTGCATACAATCTCCAGAGGAATACATGAAAAGGCATGCAACTTTTTCTTTAGCTTATTTGATTATAAATCCATGTAAAGATATACCTTGTAATTTCTTTTGGTGGTTCCAATATGAAATTTAAATACAACTGATCAACAACTTCTCATCTACACAAACTACTTAAAAATGAGTGTATGGTAGCAAGTTCACTTAAATTGGAAAACTGATCATGCAATTTATTTTAATTCCTGTGAAGGGTCATACCAGGCCTTCAACATTTGAGGTAGATTCTAATACAAATCCATACCAACAACCTAACAACTTATGGTCACACAACGCCTTATTAGAACAGGTTAGTCCTAGAATAACATCTTTCTAAATTATATATTCACCATAACTACCTAATACAAAGACAATTTTGGTGGTTCTTCTAGTTATTTAGATTGGTAAATACCATGGTTTGATGGTTATCTTATTCATTGATCAGCTGTTTCATATTTTTTTTAGTTTTGGCAAGGAAAATATATATAGAAGCAATCGTGAAACAGGCTACAGATAGTAAATACCTGGATATTTGGAATAACCAGAAGCTGAGCTCTGAACTGGATTTGAAGCGTAGACATATATTAGAGCTAAATCAGGTTTCTAGATATTTTTACTGATTATTTGGTTCAATTCGAATGAGACGTACACGTACCATAATAACAGTTTTGAATACCAGAACTTGACAACCCAGCTAATAGAACTTGAAAGGCATTTAAACACCCTTGAGCTTCAAAGATTTGGTGATAAAACGGATACCCAAATGATCCGTAAATCGTCCCTTACGAAACATAATCAACCAAGGTATGAGTTTTCATGTTAGGACATTTATATTAATCTATTAATGAAGTTTGACAATAATGTAAAGTATGCTGTTTTGCAGGCACATTCAGTCTGGGCTTTGTATTTTTTTTGCTACAAAGTAAGATTGCAGCTTCATTTTGTAAGGAATCGTTGTGTATCGGTTTGAACTGCACGTTTCATTTTGTCGCTAACTAGCAGCCATGATTCATCAGTTATCATTAAGAGTACGTGCCCGACTGGACATATATAGGTCTGGATGCCAGGTAAAATTACAAAATGTCGTAAGCTAGCCCAACCCGCACTTCGAACCCGCGGCGAAGCGCGGGATAAATTCCTAGTTTTTATTAAAACAAATTTTTAAGACATCATACTTTTTTTGAAAACACAAAATATTTTAAATTTTACATTTTTAACATGTTTTTAAGCGAAATATTTCATTTATTTTTTTGGAAAAATAAAAAAGTTAAAAACAAAAATTTTAAAAGTTGATGTTATTATTTTATTACTTATATTCCTTACTCATATATAATTTATATCATATATTATTTTATAATTAATAAAATTTATTATATTTAATATTATTTATTCAACTCGTGTAATACACGGGTTTACTAAAGCTAGTTTTATTTATAAACGAGTCGGGTCAAATATATATATTTTTTCGATGGTATAAATCGAGTTACTCTACATTTCTACATAATTTGCGTTAACAACTGATTTTTGGTTTTAATTTTGGTGACTACTACTCGAATAATCGGTAAACTAATATGGGTTGTTTAGATTGTTTAGGTTGTTTTATAGATTTTTGTTGTGTGCCTATCAATTTAGATTCTTTTTTATCCTTTAGATTTCCATGTAAATACGAGCGAGCCCGTCTACGTTTTGAAGTAAGTTTTGTTTAGATTCGAGCCAAATCAAATATAAAACATTATGTGCTTCTTTTTTATTATGTTTCGACTGAAGTTGTGTCAAACAAAAAATCGGGCCAAATATAATACATTTTATTTCAATGATTAAATCAAGTTACTCTACGCTTCTATATAAATTTAATTTGGAAACAAATAAGGGTGATTGTAGTCTATGCTTTATCACGACACATACGACGGCACCATGTGTGCTTATTATGTATGTTTTGAGTTGATCTACGTTTCGATGTAAATTTTACCTGGAGTCTTATCAAGTATAATACGTTTTCATTCAACAGTATAATTTGAATTACTCTACGTTTCAAAGTACATTTAGTTCGGAATAAGTCGGTTCAATTGTATTATATATTTAGGCAAATTGGAAATAAATAATCCATTCTTTATCAAATTGGCCATTAATAATCCCACCTCAAGTATTTACCAATATTGGTTCAATCTTTTTCATCGTTTTTGTTTTATGGTCCCACGTTAAAAAAACCCTAACGGAGTTAAATCTCTCCTACGTGGCTCGGTGACTTGGCGTTTTTTATTTTCTTTCTGTCTTATACCAATTTACGTGGATCCTCTCACCCTTAAATGAACAAACTGAGCCCTAGTTCAAGAATTCAAGAACTTTAGAAGACTTCGAAGTTGAGAAGAATTCAAGAAGAAATGAGCTCATCGTCTTCGTCTTCTTCATATAACTCGCGTAACTCCAAGATTTTTTGAATTGGTACTGATGGAAACGTTTATTGTAACCATGAACTGATTGCAATTCGTAGATTAGCTGGAAAACGAAGTAGTAGGCAAGGTGAAGAGTTTTATGGATGCCCTTTATGGCCTGTAAGTTTATTTCTTTCCAATTTCAATTTTTATAGGTCCGATTGCTATTTATGAATGTAAGATTAAGAATGAAGTTTTTGATTTGTGATAGAGAGCGGATTGTAAATTCTTTATGTGGAAACAAGAAGTTGATGCTGTAATATTGAATGGATGCAAATGTGTTATTGAAAGATTGGAGTTAGAGAAAAGGGTTACTGAAGATGAAAACAAACGTTTGAAAAAGACAGCTTATGGGATGTCAAAGAAAGCATATGTTGTATTTGTTTGTGTAATAGTAGTAGTGTATTGGTTTTTTTGACCCATTTGGGCATTGGAGTCTTTGTAATCGTTATGTAATGAAAATGGCAACTTTGTATCAAATGGCATTCAAGTCTTGGTCTTTGTAATCGTTATGTATTGATGAAATGCAATTGGCAGTTGACGTATTTGATACATTTGACACATTTGATCCATTAAACTGCAATTGGCAACTTTGTACCAACTGCAACACAGTCACAGCTACTTCTATTAACTAATGCATTTAGTAAAATGACAACCATTTGATCCATTAAACTGCAAGTAACCAACATAAACTACAGCATAACACATCATCCAAAATGTATCCAAGATCCATTAGAATCCATAATCCATAACACAATAACATTAAACTACAACATAAAATCCATAAACCCATAATCCATAACACATCATCCAAAATGTTTCCAAGATCCATTACAATCCATAATCCATAACACAATAACATCATTAAAATCCATAAACCCATAATCCATAAAACATCATCCATAAACTACAACATAACAATCTTTCTTTTGACTTGGGATGTTGACTGTGATGCATTTGGTGTTGCTGTTGACTGTGTTGCAGTTGGTGTTGCTGTGGACTGTGATGCATTTGGTGCTGCTGTTGACTGTGATGCATTTGTTGCTGCTGTTGACTGTGATGCATTTGTTGCTGCTGTTGCTGTTGACTTTCGTGGCCTGCCAATCTTTTTTTGACTTGGGAACTTTCTGGCTGCTGTTGCTTTTCTTTTGAACATGTCTTTTTATTATGACCTTTTTGGCCACAGTTCTTGCAAGTCATAATCATACCATGCCTGCTTAATTTCCCTGGTTTCTTCGTTTCATGAGGATCTTTCTTTCTTTTCTTTTTAGGTCTGCCAGGACCAATCTTGATGGGTGGTGGGTCTAAAGGAAAGTCAACTTTTGGCCAATATTTTTCTGATGGCAATGGTGGTATAGTGTGTTCATATGACATCATATACACCTCTTTGGTGTAACTCTTATGAACATATTCCTCAGCATTCTGGTTCATAAATCCTACAACTGCACATGCATGATGACATGGTATACCAGTTAAGTCCCACTTCATGCATGTACAGGTTCTTTTGTCCATGTACACAGAGACATCATCAAAGTCCTTGACTTGAAACAAGGTTTTGCTTGATGGGTACACACTATAATTATAAGCCCTGTCTTTCTCTCTATCTAACTTTCTTGTTTGAACCCTAGGGCAGACAACCACCTTTTTACCAGACATTTCATCTTGCTTTTTAACTAATCTTGTCATAACTACCAACCTGATGTCTTCTAGCATGTTAATTATATGCTTTGATCTAGACATTTCTAAGAGCATCCCTTGTTGGGAACCTTGTACCAACTACCCAAACCCATTTAGTCCAATCAACAGATTCACTTACCACAGGAACATCTGCCTTGTGCTTTTTTCCTCTTATGTCATCATCCTCACTCTCTCCAGGTGAATTTATATCCCCATCAGAGTCTTCATAGCTACTTGCATCACTATGTTCCTCTTCAACATGTTTCTCAACAGATAAGCCAGTCAATAATTGCTTAACGAACTCTTTCCTTGAGAGTGAATCTTCCTTTATTGCAACAACAGATTGTTTTAACTCATCATCATCATCATCTGTGCCAGCTTCATCTGGAATCCAGCTTTCATCTTCTTCATCACTTTCTAATTCAGATCCATTCTTTACCTGCTCTGATCCATCAGAAGTGTCTTCCTCAGATCCAGATGCATTAGGTTCTTGGCTAACTGGGTTGGGCAGCCTAGTAGGAGAACACCTAGTCAACTCTTGTAGTTGCTTAGTAGGTGTTAGAAGTCTGTTAGCAGTACGTCTAGTAAATCCTATCCTAGGTTGGGCTTGTGGTTGGGCTTGTGGTTGGGCTTCTGGTTGGGCTACTGGTTGGGCTACTGTATCAGACTTACCTTGTGCATAGAGACAACAGATATGTCTGGCATTTTTATCCCCCATATTAGCCATGATATCCATGACATCTTTGTCATTCTTAATCTGCACAAGTCCTACCTCAAACTTTTTTCCAGGCATCAAGTAATACATCTCAAAATCCCTTGTTTTGTAAGATCCAGTCTCTATCAGGTAATCCATCAGCTCAAAATAAGACATCTTGTCTACTTCTACCTCAAACCTATTAGTTTCACCTCCATCATAATGCAAAGTAGGTTTCCGTTTAAGATTCCCACCATGCCAAGCCTTTACGATGACTTTGTCAGCCATCCTGATCGATTAAGAACTGGAATAAGAATTCAAGCATATAAAGAAATAGATTATGGTTTAGGGATGACCATACCTGATCGTTGAATACGGATTTGGAATTTTGGATGGATAGGGTTTGATGAATCGTTGAATATGGATTTGCAATTTTTGAAGTAGGGCTCAGTTCCATCATATTACGGTTAAAAGGATGGGATCCACGTAATTTGGTATAAGACAGAAAGAAAATAAAAAACGCCAAGTCACCGAGCCACGTAGGAGAGATTTAACTCCGTTAGGGTTTTTTTAACGGGGGACCATAAAACAAAAACGATGAAAAAGGTTGAACCAATATTGGTAAATACTTGAGGTGGGATTATTAATGACCAATTTGATAAAGATTGGATTATTTATTTCCAATTTGCCTATATTTTATTACGTTGAGTATGACGCCGCTGCAATGCGCGGCGTGTTAGAAACTAGTTTTAGTAAGTTATATAATACTTTGTCAATTTAAAAATAATAGTAATTGGTGATTATATTATTTTCTAAATGCTACTCTCTCAAAGATTTTAAGCGAAAGGAAATGAAGAAAATTAAGAACTCGGCTTTGGATCAATTTGTTCACGGGATACCCTTTACCTCATATATAAAACCCTAAATATTTTTTTAATTGCAAAAATGCCCATAATCGAATTAAACCATTAATTAACGATGATATATAATTGATAAAAGTTCTTATGACTTTTTTCATTTAAGAAAGTTTTCTTTAACAAACCTCACCATACATACACATATACATATCTCAAATTTAGAGAGAAAAAATGTTGATTATAATATTTGTAAATTCTACTTTATCTAGAAAACAAAAAAGAATTTGGCTTTCAATAAATTTCATGATGTTAGAGCATTCACATCTTATTCCTTATCTTTATCTATATAATTACACTAAAAATCACTATTTTTCTCTCTTCTTTCAATTAAATAATATATTTTTATACATTTTTCATTATCTTTTCTCTCTCCTTCACTCACAACCATTTTCAAAAATATTAAAAAATTTATAAGAGTTGAACAGTGAATCCTTAAATTTACAGATGAACAATAACATTTTCTCTCTACTCCACTCACAACCACTCAAAACTATCTCATATAATTTAAGGACTCACACTCACATAATTATAAGGCATGGGTTGTAAATGCTCTTATACTCTATACCTTACATCAAAATCCATAATCTTATTTCTTATTCATACCTATGCTCCTATTTGATTTGAGACATTGATCTATGCAACATCCTAAATTCTCAATGATTGTAAGCAATACAAAGTTTGATAGACAAAAATAAATAAAAGAACTTCCACTTGAAAGTTTCGAGTAGAAGATGTAAATAAAAGAAAGATGGGTGATTACGTGGGTTAACTAGAGACTACCCCTAATCTTTTCCCACTCACTATCATAGTCCATCCAAGAAGAGGCCCATCTCTTGCGGCCTTGCCGTTTTGTTTCATAAAAATAAGAAAATGAGAACTTCTTTTAGCGATTTGTGGTGAAGTCAAGGTTAGGTGTGGTTTAGTTTGGTTTTCTGGTAATGATTCTGTCACACCCTCAAATTCCGGGTCTGGAATTTATCACGGAGGAGTGAACAAACAGGATCAAACACATTAGTCACACATGAGATACAGTTATCTATATGATGAATTTTAGATAATCATTCCATCAATATTCAGAGTAATAAATATTATACGTAGCGGAAATAAAAGATAGATTGTTTCTTAACGATACGTCTAATCATATCTCAAATAATAAGCAATATATATTGAGCTCTTATATGATCCTACGTGCATGTCCATAAGCTCCTAGTAGATACCTGAGAATACATGTAAAATCAAGTGTCAACACAGGGTTGGTGAGTCCATAGGTGAGTAAAACATAAATGATAAACCATTAATTATCATCAAAGTAGGATTTACTATAAAAGTGTGTGTATAAACTACCCACAGGTATCACTTTGTATATGAATAGCCTGTCGGAACCCTTTTATAAGGTGAACCCGCTATCCAACATACTAACTAAGTACAAGTCAACAAATCCTTCACATAGGAATTACCCATGTATCATAGTTTATTATCCTTTTTATGTGTATATTATATTAGTTATAATAATTTCAAATCAAAGGGAGCAAATCCTCCTTTACATTTATCCTCATATGGGTTGTAAGTAGAACTATAATAGCAAACTTTACACATAGTGCACATCTACCTTCTCAACACAAAACAGTCATCCCGAATGACTTATAAGATCTTTGTGCATCTTGGTAAGGACCACATGTCCAAACCTTTATGGGGGTAAGTCACACCCCGATAGTACTATCCAAAAGATCCCTGCTTGTTAATAGTCCAGTATACAGAGAAGGGTTTTCATTGTAACCATATGTAATCATAAATGTGATCAATTATTATTTAACATAATACATAAAAATAATTTGAAATTTCAATTACAATATGTATCGTCCCTAAAATATTTAAATGATTAAAAAGGGGAATAGTTAAGTATGAACTCACCTCAGTTCTTGTGTGGTGTTGACAAGCTAGTAAATTCCTCATAAGGAATGATAATTCACATAAGCAAATAGATACAAATCCATAACCTAAATAAGTTAGATCTTGAACCTGGAGTTCAATTGATCTAGGGTTTAGTTTTCTGGGATTTGTTATAAACATATAATTAAATCATGTAATTATTTTTGTTAATTCTTTAATAACTAAAGATTTGCATTTCATAATATTTGATTAATTTAATAATGATTTTAACATATCATTATGTTCTAAATAAATTTAGACATTATTTAAATATGTAAGTTTGTATTTAATTTAGTAAGATTTTATAATTAAATTTATAAAATCTAATTTGTATTTATCTTATCAAATAAGTAATGTTTTACATAAAAATGTTAACATGTTTTATTAAATAAATTTCCAGAAATTCATTTGATAACTTTTAAAATAAAGGAAGTTTATAAAAATTATTTTTATAACTTTTAGGAATTTTTATATATTTTTAAAGGCTGAAAAAGGCATTTAAAAAAATAATTGAGGGTGCCCGGGGTGGAACCCGGGACCTCATGTGTGTCATGGAAGCATGGAACCGGTAGGACAAGGCATACATCCGCTGTAATAAGCCGGTTCCAAATGTTTATAAGCCTCTTCAACCAGATTCCCCCAAATCCGAAGAACCCTAATTTAAAATCGATTCAATTGAAGCCCAATTCGAATCTGTTAATGATTATAATCATGGGGCTTTTGATCCCCATGTAAAATCGAGTATGTAGGTGTCTTGATTACCTGTTAAAATGATGTAATTGTTGGGTTTGAATTTGAGTTAGGTCACGGCTTTGCAAGAACCAGTTCAAGTGGCAATCGTTGATGATAATCGAATTGAACTGGTGGACAGCTTCGAAAGATGATCTGGAAGCAAAGCCCTATGCGAATTTTAGTTTAAATCGATCGAAGGTTGGGTTTCAATGGAGTTGCAGGTCCGCGATTAAGGTGGTGATCGAGTGTGGTGTTAGTGCATGTTTTATACTAAATTGAATTCGATGGTATATTAGAAATGATTGAATGATCGTGAGCGTGCGATTAATTTGATTATTAAAGTGCGTAGTGCTCGATCGGGGATGAGCTTTCGGCCGAAGTGGGTTCGGTTGTAATCGCACTCAAATGTTTAAATTGAAGTGAGGCCCAGGTTCGAATCATCCACGAGAATGTGTCGGGAATGTTTGATTGAGTTGAAATTGATTAATTTTGGTGTTGTGGGTCGCCGGAGGTGGCCGGAAAGTTGGCCGGAGGTGAAGGCCGGAGAACAGCGGGTCGACGGGTGGGGGGCTGGTTTTAAAAAAAATTACACAAATGGTCCCTGAGGTTGACATCACTAATTATTTCATGTTAAAAGTTTTTAAAACAAGTTCCAATTATTACATTTTCAACCCAAAAGTTTAATAGGGTTAAGTTTTTAATAATAAATTATTATTATTATTATTATTATTGTTATTATTTTTATTATTATTACTATAATTGTTGAAATTAATATCAACGTATTTAAACTTAATTGTTTATAAAAATAACTTTTAATTAATAAAAATACGAGATGTTACAGTTTAAACCCTATAGTTTAATTAAAGGTAACGATATTTTCCGGGTTGTCACATCATCCCCCTGTTAGAGGAATTTTCGTCCCGAAAATTAAGATGTACTGGCAACATTCTTGAACAGGTTAGGATACTTGCGCATCATTTCGTCCTCTCGTTCCCAAGTGAACTCAGGACCACGCCAGGAGTTCCATCGAATCTGACAATCGGAATCTTTCTATGCTTTAGTTGTTTAACTTCCCTATCCATGATCAAGCTTCTAAGATTCCCGTATAGGGTTATCCAAATCCTTTCTGCTATAAAGCGTACTCCATCTGAATGAACTTCAAACTGTTGGTCTAGCCCTCGGAGGTTTTCATCTTTAATGTTTTCTTCTTTCAATGCTTTAGTCTATGCATTCAGAATTTGTGCTGGTAGGTTGCTTTAAATGGTAAGTTGTAGGGCTCGTACTCTATGAGGTTTCGTATGTTCTTTCCTACTCAAAGCATCAGCCACAACATTTGCTTTACCGGGATGGTACTTGATGGCACAATCATAATCGTTTAGTAGTTCAAGCCATCTCCTCTGTCTCATATTCATCTCCTTTTGATTATACAAGTGTTGAAGACTCTTGTGGTCGGTATAGATAGTGCACTTAGACCGTACAGGTAGTGTCTCCATAGTTTAAGAGCAAACACAACTGCTCCTAGTTCTAGATCATGAGTTGCATAGTTCTTTTCATGAGCCTTTAACTGTCTTGAGGCATAGGCTATGACTTTGTCTCGTTGCATCAAAACACATCCCAGTCCCTGAACAGAAGCATCACAGTAGACTACAAAGTCTTCAATGCCGTCAGGTAAGGATAGTAAAGGTGCACTGCATAACTTCTGTTTCAGTGTTTGAAAAGCAGCCTCTTGCTTAAGTCCCTAATGATATGCTACTCCCTTTTGGGTGAGCATGGTCAATGGTTGAGCTATCTTGGAGAATCCTTCGATAAATCTCCTATAATAGCCGGCTAGGCCAAGAAATTGCCTAATTTCTGTTGGATTAGAAGGTGTAAGCCAACTTTTGATAGATTCAATTTTAGCTGGGTCTACATGAATGCCATTAGCATCAATCACATGACCAAAGAATTGAACTTCTTTTATCCAGAAATCACATTTTGAGAACTTAGCATAGAGCTCCTCTCTCTTTAGTAATTCAAGGATCAATCTTAGATGTTCCTCATGCTCATACTCATTTTTAGAATAGATCAAGATGTCGTCAATGAAGACAATGTCAAACTTGTCTAGATAAGGCTTGCATACACGATTCATGAGGTCCATGAATACGGCAGGTGCATTTGTTAGCCCAAACGGCATGACTGTGAACTCAAAGTGACCGTATCGAGTTCTGAAAGCCGTCTTCATAATATCTTCATCCCTGACTCTCAGCTGATGATAGCCGCTTCTAAGATCTATCTTTGAATAAATGCTCGACCCTTGAAGTTGGTCGAATAAGTCGTCAATACGTGGCAAGGGATAACGGTTCTTGATTGTCACTTTGTTCAGTTCTCGATAATCAATGCACATCCGGAAGGTTCCGTCTTTCTTCTTTACAAACAACACTGGTGCTCCCCATGGTGACGAGCTAGGTCTGATGAATCCTTTATCCAGGAGTTCCCTAAGCTGGTCAGATAGTTCTTTTAGTTCAGAAGGTGCGAGACGGTATGGTGCCCGAGCTATAGGTGTAGCTCCAGGTGTTAACTCAATTGAGAATTCAACCTCTCTTCTAGGGGCAAACCAGGCAGTTCATCAGGGAACACTTCAGGAAATTCCCTGACGACTGGTACATCTTCATTCTTCCTCTCCATCTTATCTTTATCAGTGACTAAGGCTAGGACAGCAGTATGTCCTTTTCAAAGACACTTTTGAGCCTTCAAGTAGGAAATAACTCCCATCACAACACCAGTCTTATCTCCCTCAACACACAGGACTTCATCATTTGGTAGGGGTATGCAAATCATTTTGTCATTACATACAATTTTTGTGGAGTTTTTGGATAGCCAATCCATACCAACTACCACATCAAAGCTTCCCAAAGTAATGGGCATGAGGTCTATTGGTAGGATATGACCTGATAAACCTAGTGTACAGTTTTTCAGAATTTGTGATGCGGTCAAGGATTTACCATTTGCTAATTCTACTACATATGACTCATCTAGGGGTACAGGTTCCACATTCAAGTGTTTATAGAAAATATTGGATACGAAGCTTCTATCAGCTCCCGTGTCAAATAAAACTATAGCATAAACATCATTTACCAAAAATTTTCCCATAATAATGTTAGGGTCTTTTAGAGCCTCACCTTTTCCAATCTTGAAGGCTCTGCCCTTAGCTGTATCTTTCTTTTCCCCAGTGCAATCTCTGGCAACATGGCCCTTTTCTCCACATCTGAAACACGTAACTCCCTTCTTACCATCATTCTGCTGATTACTATCTTTTTTCCTTGATCTTGAGTCTTGGTCCTACATTCAGGAGCAGTGTGCCCCTTCCTGTGGCATTTGTAGCAAATGACTGCAGTACACTTGCCATGGTGACGCTTGTTACACCTCTTACATCTAGGCGGAATGCCATTATTGTCACTTTTCCTTTCTGGATGTTGCTTCTTGTTTGCACCTTGATTCTCACTTTCTTCAGAATCTTCGAACTTTCTCTTTCCTGAGCTTTCAGCAGCAGCACCCTTACCCTTGATCCTTGGTGGCAACTTCCCTTGAGCCACAGTCTCATTTGTCAGCTTGTGAGCTATCCTAATGGCCTGTTGGACTGAAGTTGGGTTGGAGGAAGTGACTAAAGACTGAATGACTGGAGATAGTCCACGAATATAGCCTTCAATTCTTCTGTGAGCAGGCTCCATCATATGTGGGCACAAAGTTACATACTCATGATACTCGGTGGTATAAGTCTTAATCTCAGATCCCACCATCTTGTGATTCTAGCACTCTGTTTCAAACTTTTGTACTTCTTCCCTCGGACAGTACTCTTCCCTCATCAGTTGTTTGAATTCATCCCAAGCCATAGCATTGGCTAGTGGGAGAGTAAGTCTTGAAACTTTAGTCTTCCAGAACGAGAGTGCAGCTCCACTCAATGCTCCTGAGGCATACTTTGTTCTATTCGTATCTGGACATTCAGATATAGCAAAGATGGACTCACATTTCTCAAACCACCTTATGAGCCCAATGGCCCTTCTGCCCCAGTGAAGATATGGGCTTGTAGTCTAGGAACTTCTTATAGGAATAGTGATGACCATTCTGAGCAGCCTGAATGGCTAGGGCTGAAGCAACACCTTGATTGACTAGAACTTGTATTTCTTCAGGAGTCATCCCTCTTGGGATAGTTCCTCTACCGCGTCCTCTACCTCTGCCTCTGCCTCTGCCTGCTGATGCGTCCATCTATTATGAAATTGTTTGGTGAGAATTCATACTTTGATATACTCAATAGATGCATTCTATATCAAATATTCAAAGTATGGACAATTACTGTAAGATAGATGGGAATTTAAGAAAACTGGGTTTTTCGATTAAATTCAGCAAGGCACGAGTACTAGGGAAACAAGTCTCTCTTTAGGTTAGGACAAGCGTAGCTTAGACTAAAAAAAAATTTTGCTCCAAAATCCGTCTTCGTTAGGATTTATCTCTGGTGCAGGCACAAGGTCATTAGCTAAAGCTTTCTCTAGTTCGTCTATACGGTGGCTCCTCTGGTCAGTAGTTCGTTCTTAGTTTCCTTCCTCTAGAATCGTTTGACATTCTCGTTGTAGAAGCATATAACTTCTTAATCCTAGTCAATCTCTAACTAAGGAAATTTACTTTGTGCAACTATTGTGTGTGGCTATAGGCTAGATGCAAATCCTAACTCATTATAACCAATGTCTCTGATACCATCTCACACCCTCAAATCCGGGTCTGGAATTTATCACGGAGGAGTGAACAAACAGGATCGAACACATTAGTCACACATGAGATGCAGTTATCTACATGATGAATTTTAGATAATCATTCCATTAATATTCAGAGTAATAAATATTATACGTAGTGGAAATAAAAGATAGATTGTTTCTTAACGATACGTCTAATCATATCTCAAATAATAAGCAATATGTATCTTGAGCTCTTATATGATCCTACGTGCATGTCCATAAGCTCCTAGTAGATACCTGCGAATACATGTAAAATCAAGTGTCAACACAGGGTTGGTGAGTTCATAGGTGAGTAAAACATAAATGATAAACCATTAATTATCATCAAAGTAGGATTTACTGTAAAAGTATGTGTATAAACTACCCACAGATATCACTTTGTATATGAATAGCCTGTCGGAACCCTTTTATAAGGTGAACCCGCTATCCCACATACTAACTAAGTACAAGTCAACAAATCCTTCACATAGGAATTGCCCATGTATCATAATTTATTATCCTTTTTATGTGTATATTATATTAGTTATAATAATTTCAAATCAGAGGGAGCAAATCCTCCTTTACATTTATCCTCATATGGGTTGTAAGTGTACCGCGACAACTAATTTAGGAAACTCTACGACTTAGAGGGGTACCAGAGAGGTATACCAAATTAATTAAGGATATGTATGATGGGGCAAAAACGCGTGTGCGAGCACCGGTAGGAGACACAGACTCATTCTCAGTGGAAGTGGGACTCCACCAAGGATCGGCATTGAGCCCATTTCTCTTCGCACTAGTGTTGGACGAGATGACTAAGTCTATACAACAGTCAGTCCCGTGGTGCATGCTCTTTGCGGATGATATTGTCCTAATATCAGAATCTAAAATGATGCTTAACGACAAGCTAGAGCAGTGGAGAGCAACGCTGGAGAACAAAGGATTAACGATAAGTCGCTCTAAGACGGAATACATGCATTGTAACTTTGGTGGTCATGAGGAAGAGGACACCCAAATCAGTATCCAGGGTATGCCGGTCCCACGGGCATCTAGGTTCAAATACCTGGGCTCGTACCTGCAGGAAGACGGAGAGATACACAGCGATGTAGCTCACCGGGTCCAAGCAGGATGGTGCAAGTGGAGAGCAGCATCAGGGATCCTATGTGACAAGAGGTTTCCAGCAAAACTTAAGGGAAAACTATACAAAGTCGTGGTACGCCCAGCTATGCTATATGGAACAGACTGCTGGGCCATAAAGAAATCGCACGAGAAACAAATAGAGGTTGCGGAAATGTGAATGCTAAGGTGGATGAGTGGCCATACAAGACTGGATCGGATAAGAAACGAAGTGTTTCGACAGAAATTAGAAGTGGCTTGTATTGTAGATAAAATACGAGAGGGAAGATTAAGGTGGTATGGACATGTCAAGAGGAGACCAATGGCAGCACCGGTCAGAGCAGTGGAGAACATCGTCATAGAGGGTAGGAAGAGTAGAGGAAGACCTAGGCTGACTTAGGAAGAGATAATTAGGCGAGATATGGCACACTTGCACCTCTCTGAGCACATGATCGAGGATAGGAGCGAGTGGAGACGTAGAATTAAAATTAAGGACTTTTAGTGGTTTCTGTAGATACGAAGGGACTTTCATTACTTCTTACGGGGACTCATGTGTATGTAGTACACTGCGACCTTTTAGCGAAAATTTGTTGCTTACCTGATGCAGGCTTGTTCATTTTATATTTCTTTTTGGTGATATCTTAATGTTTACTGTATGATGGGTACGATATCATATATCATGTAGCCTATATCATATGTTTGATTATATGTTGATTCCCTAGCTTTATTGCTTCTGTTATCGAGCTGGGGGTCTCTATGGAAGCGGTCTCTCTACCTATCGGGATAGAGGAAAGACTTGCCACCACCTACCCTCCCCATACCCTACTCTTGAGTGGGATATACTGGGTTTGTTTGTTTGTTTGTTTGTTATGGGTTGTAAGTGGAACTATAAAGGCAAACTTTACACATAGTGCACATCTACCTTCTCAACAGAAAGCAGTCATCCCGAATGACTTATAAGATCTTTGTGCATCTTGGTAAGGACCACATGTCCAAACCTTTGTGGGTGTAAGTCACACCCTGATAGTACTATCCAAAAGATCCCTGCTTGTTAATAGTCCAGTATACAGAGAAGGGTTTTTATTGTAACCATATGTAATCGTAAATCTGATCAATTATTATTTAACATAATACACAAAAATAATTTGAAATTTCAATTACAACATGTATCCTCACGAAAATATTTAAATGATTAAAAAGGGGAATAGTTAAGTATGAACTCACCTCAGTTCTTGTGTGGTGTTGACAAGCTAGTAAATTCCTTCTATGGAATTATAATTCACATAAGCAAATAGATACAAATCAATAACCTAAATTAGTTAGATCTTGAACCTGGAGTTCAATTGATCTGGGGTTTGGTTTTCTGGGATTTGTTATAAACATATAATTAAATCATGTAATTATTTTTGTTAATTCTTTAATAACTAAAGATTTGCATTTCATAATATTTGATTAATTTAATAATGATTTTAACATATCATTATGTTCTAAATAAATTTTAGACATTATTTAAATATGTAAGTTTGTATTTAATTTAGTAAGATTTTATAATTAAATTTATAAAATCTAATTTGTATTTATCTTATCAACTAAGTAATGTTTTACATAAAAATGTTAAGATGTTTTATTAAATAAATTTCCAGAAATTCATTTGATAACTTTTAAAATAAAGGAAGTTTATAAACATTATTTTTATAATTTTTAGGAATTTTTATATATTTTTAAAGGCTGAAAAAGGCATTTAAAAAAATAGTTGATGGTGCCCGGGGTCGAACCCGGGACCTCATAGGTGTCATGGAAGCATGGAACCGGTAGGACAAGACATACATCCGCGGTAATAAGCCGGTTCCAAATGTTTATAAGCCTCTTCAACCAGATTCCCCCAAATCCGAAGAACCCTAATTTGAAATCGATTCAATTGAAGCCCAATTCGAATCTGTTAATGATTATAATCATGGGCCTTTTTATCCCCATGTAAAATCGAGTATGTAGGTGTCTTGATTACCTGTTAAAATGATGTAATTGTTGGGTTTGTGTAAAGTCCAGAATCCGATCGAACTCACTTCGTTTGATAGTTGCACTTGATAACTCGCGAAGACGGGTGCGTAATCTAATCGAATCAACCAAGAGAACAAGAAAATAAGCACAAAATCATTGTAATTCAAATGTATATATCATGTGTCGAATGATTACAATGATAATCGATACAAGATCGATCTCACCCGAAGGTGGAAAATCACAAACGTGATCTGCTCAATTGAGCGAATAAAAACAAAACACACACTTAATTGAAGCTCTCGGTTGTATAAATGTTGCACACACTTCTAACTGAACTCGTATGCACATATATATACATGCGAAAGAGATACTTTTCGCATGCATGCGGAAAGTACCCTGTCGCATCCCTATCTCGCATGCATATGCGACTCGCCTGCCTGCCTTTCGTATGGATGCAATTTGTATACCTTTCGCATCACTGTTTCGCATGCATATGCGACTCACTTGCCTTTCTGCCATTCGCATGCATGCATATTCGCATGCATGCGAGTTTGATTTCTTTTGCATGAATGAATGCAGCTTCTTCTTGCATGCATTGTTTCCAACATGCATGTAATCGCATGTACTCCAAGTTGTTCACCTCTAAACTATAGTGCAATCCAAATGTTTGATCCTTACAATCTCCCCCTAGGATTATGCTATAGTTTTGAGTTCTTCATTCTTCAACAAAACCTTTCTAATGAAGGTTCTCGCATCAGCGGATAGATGAAACAACTGTTAAGCTTCAAAACTTCATAAGATCTTGCAATCTGAATCTGTTTTGTGTGTGTTCTCGATTTCAAATAATTCCTTGATGAAACCGGATAAACATTCAAATTGTTTAACGTCCTCGAACGGAAGATCGCGGAATAATGATCCGTTGTATCAAGAGCAACACCTTGCTCTGATCCCAAATGTAAAGTCCAGAATCCGATCGAACTCACTTCGTTTGATAGTTGCACTTGATAACTCGCGAAGAGGGTGTGTAATCTAATCGAATCAACCGAGAGAACGAGAAATTAAGCACAAAATCATTGTAATTCAAATGTATATATCATGTGTCGAATGATTACAATGATAATCGATACAAGATCGATTTCACCCGAAGGTGGAAAATCACAAACGTGATCTGCTCAATTGAGCGAATAAAAACAAAACACACACTTAATTGAAGCTCTCGGTTGTATAAATGTTGCACACACTTCTAACTGAACTCGTATGCACATATATATACATGCGAAAGAGATACTTTTCGCATGCATGCGAAAAGTACCCTGTCGCATCCCTATCTCGCATGCATATGCGACTCGCCTGCCTGCCTTTCGCATGGATGCAATTTGTATACCTTTCACATCACTGTTTCGCATGCATATGCGACTCACTTGCCTTTCTGCCATTCGCATGCATGCATATTCGCATGCATGCGAGTTTGATTTCTTTTGCATGAATGAATGCAGCTTCTTCTTGCATGCATTGTTTCCAACATGCATGTAATCGCATGTACTCCAAGTTGTTCACCTCTAAACTATAGTGCAATCCAAATGTTTGATCCTTACAATCTCCCCCTAGGATTATGCTATAGTTTTGAGTTCTTCATTCTTCAACAAAACCTTTCTAATGAAGGTTCTCGCATCAGCGGATAGATGAAACAACTGTTAAGCTTCAAAACTTCATAAGATCTTGCAATCTGAATCTGTTTTGTGTGTGTTCTCAGTTTCAAATAATTCCTTGATGAAACCGGATAAACATTCAACTTGTTTAACGTCCTCGAACGGAAGATCGCGGAATAATGATCCGTTGTATCAAGAGCAACACCTTGCTCTGATACCAAATGTAAAGTCCAGAATCCGATCGAACTCACTTCGTTTGATAGTTGCACTCGATAACTCGCGAAGAGGGTGCGTAATCTAATCGACTCAACCGAGAGAACGAGAAATTAAGCACAAAATCATTGTAATTCAAATGTATATATCATGTGTCGAATGATTACAATGATAATCGATACAAGATCGATCTCACCCGAAGGTGGAAAATCACAAACGTGATCTGCTCAATTGAGCGAATAAAAACAAAACACACACTTAATTGAAGCTCTCGGTTGTATAGATGTTGCACACACTTCTAACTGAACTCGTATGCACATATATATACATGCGAAGGAGATACTTTTCGCATGCATGCGAAAAGTACCCTGTCGCATCCCTATCTCGCATGCATATGCGACTCGCCTGCCTGCCTTTCGCATGGATGCAATTTGTATACCTTTCGCATCACTGTTTCGCATGCATATGCGACTCACTAGCCTTTCTGCCATTCGCATGCATGCATATTCGCATGCATGCATATTCGCATGCATGCATATTCGCATGCATGCGAGTTTGATTTCTTTGGCATGAATGAATGCAGCTTCTTCTTGCATGCATTGTTTCCAACATGCATGTAATCGCATGTACTCCAAGTTGTTCACCTCTAAACTATAGTGTAATCCAAATGTTTGACCCTTACAATCTCCCCCTTGGATTATGCTATAGTTTTGAGTTCTTCATTCTTCAACAAAACCTTTCTAATGAAGGTTCTCGCATCAGCGG
This sequence comes from Flaveria linearis, assembly GCA_024085815.1. Taxonomy (NCBI): domain Eukaryota; kingdom Viridiplantae; phylum Streptophyta; class Magnoliopsida; order Asterales; family Asteraceae; genus Flaveria; species Flaveria linearis. The sequence continues at coordinate 35,294,010 of CM044016.1, read as the reverse complement.
ATAGATGAAACAACTGTTAAGCTTCAAAACTTCATAAGATCTTGCAATCTGAATCTGTTTTGTGTGTGTTCTCGTTTTCAAATAATTCCTTGATGAAACCGGATAAACATTCAACTTGTTTAACGTCCTCGAACGGAAGATCGCGGAATAATGATCCGTTGTATCAAGAGCAACACCTTGCTCTGATACCAAATGTAAAGTCCAGAATCCGATCGAACTCACTTCGTTTGATAGTTGCACTTGATAACTCGCGAAGAGGGTGCGTAATCTAATCGAATCAACCGAGAGAACGAGAAATTAAGCACAAAATCATTGTAATTCAAATGTATATATCATGTGTCGAATGATTACAATGATAATCGATACAAGATCGATCTCACCCGAAGGTGGAAAATCACAAACGTGATCTGCTCAATTGAGCGAATAAAAACAAAACACACACTTAATTGAAGCTCTCGGTTGTATAAATGTTGCACACACTTCTAACTGAACTCGTATGCACATATATATACATGCGAAAGAGATACTTTTCGCATGCATGCGAAAAGTACCCTGTCGCATCCCTATCTCGCATGCATATGCGACTCGCCTGCCTCCCTTTCGCATGGATGCAATTTGTATACCTTTCGCATCACTATTTCGCATGCATATGCGACTCGCTTGCCTTTCTGCCATTCGCATGCATGCATATTCGCATGCATGCGAGTTTGATTTCTTTGCATGAATGAATGCAGCTTCTTCTTGCATGCATTGTTTCCAACATTCATGTAATCGCATGTACTCCAAGTTGTTCACCTCTAAACTATAGTGTAATCCAATGTTTGATCCTTACAGTTTGTATTCGAGTTAGGTCGCGGCTTTGCAAGAACTAGTTCAAGTGGCAATCGTTGATGATAATCGAATTGAACTGGTGGACAGCTTCGAAAGATGATCTGGAAGCAAAGCCCTATGCGAATTTTAGTTGAAACGGATCGAAGGTTGGGTTTCAATGGAGTTGCAGGTCCGCGATTAAGGTGGTGATCGAGTGTGGTGTTAGTGCATGTTTTATACTAAATTGAATTCGATGGTATATTAGAAATGATTGAATGATCGTGAGTGTGCGATTAATTCGATTATTAAAGTGCGTAGTGCTCGATCGTGGATGAGCTTTCGGCCGAAGTGGGTTTGGTTGTAATCGCACTCAAAATTTTAAATTGAAGTGAGGCCCAGGTTCGAATCATCCACGAGAATGTGTCAGGAATGTTTGATTGAGCTGATATTGATTAATTTTTGGTGTTGTGGGTAGCCGGAGGTGGCCGGAAAGTTGGCCGGAGGTGAAGGCCGGAGAACAGTGGGTCGACGGGTGGGGGGCTTGTTTTAAAAAAATTACACAAATGGTCCCTGAGGTTTACATCACTTATTATTTCATGTTAAAAGTTTTTAAAACAAGTTCCAATTATTACATTTTTAACCCAAAAGTTTAATAGGGTTAAGTTTTTAATAATAATTTTTTAGTATTATTATTATTATTATTATTGTTGTTGTTGTTGTTGTTGTTGTTGTTGTTGTTGTTGTTGTTGTTGTTGTTGTTGTTGTTGTTGAAATTAACATAATATTTAAACTTAATTGTTTATAAAATTAACTTTTAATTAATAAAAATACGAGATGTTACAGTTTAAACCCTATAGTTTAATTAAAGGTAACGAAATTTTCCGGGTTGTCACAGATTCTTCCATCGACTTTAATTATGATTATGGTTTAAATGATTTAAGGAAAGATTCAAATAAGTTTAGTGATATTAATCGTAATAAAAACAGGTTTAGGTTGTGTTTTGGCTCGAGTTTAGGCATATAAAACAATTTAGATTGAAATGGAATGAAAATTCGGCTAATAACGTGATTTGGTGGACTGTTTCGTTTTTGACTGAAATGATAGCTCGGCTAGAAGGGCTCATGGCCACTTATATCAACTTAATATATCAAAGTTCGTTTAGGATAGCTTTGAGCTACTCATACGCAGGCGCACGAACAGTCAATGTTTGCAATCAATGACTCTAGAGCAAACAAAATAAAACAAGAGTATATGGAAGTGTTAACGGGATAATGATGAAAAGGATGATGGGTACAAACCATGTCAAAAGTTTAAAACCATCAATTTCAGTCCACAAGTTTCATCATTTGTTTAAATTATAGCCTAAAGTTTGATTATTTTAGATTCAAGTTGAAATAACTAATGAAATTTTTGCGCTAAAATTGAAATAATTTATTAAATTTTTGGAGGTAAATTAATTTTTTTAATCTTTTGAAAAAAATAATTTTTTGGTCAAAACTTAAGAAGCAAAATCGAATTTAACTCCATTCTTTTTATTGTAAAAATAACATTATTACACCCATATCAAATTAGGGAAGAGTTTAAATAAAAATTCACTTAAAACTAAAAGATATAATAAGTAATCTCAATCATTAATTTTCTTAATCAATGACAGAGATCAAATTATAAGGAAAAATTTTGTTATAGGGGTATTAATTTTAGGCATACAACTTTTGTTGACATTTTTCAAGCCTTTTCACAACTTTTATTTACGAAATTAATTTTTAATAAAAATTACACTATAAAAATGAGCTATTTTATCTTCAAAACGATTATAATATTTTTATATAAAAAGATAATATTTTTTATGATTTTAAGCTCAGATGATATATATGCTTGTTATTGTGTATTTAGTGCATTTCGTTGTGTATATTTGTTAGTTATTATGTTTTTCTGATTACTATTGTATTTTTTTATAATTTTGAATTCTAAAAAAATATAATGTGGAATAACATTATTGTATATTTCTAGTATGTGAAATAAAATAATACATTAACATTTAATTAATCCAATACATTAAGTACAATGGCAATATAACAAAATATTTTATTGTGTTTTCTTATCGTCATTACGTTATCTTGAACGATATAAATTTTAAAAAATAAATTGATGAAATAACATCAGCACTTGTAATTGTAAAATACAATGTTAGATAACAAGTTTATATTATCTATAAAAAATAACAATAAAAATAACACATTGTGTTATCTTCAACATTATTAGTTTTGAAAAATAAATTGTTAATATATATCATTGTATACCTATAATTGTAAAACGTAAAGAAAAATAACAAGTTTATAAATCTTTAGAAACAATGATAAAAGTACTACAAAATAATCTAAAACGTAAAAATATAATAATAAATACATATAATAAATGATGCAAAATATGTGTTTACACTGAACGATATTTGACAGAATGAACGTATAAGACATAATAAGCTTACATATTGAGAGAATGATTAAAACGTTATTCTTTTTAAAATAATAGAAAGATAAATGTCAAGCTCACAATATTTATTAGACTTTTTAGATATTTGTCTTTTTTACTATATCTCTACGCACAAATTATATTATTTTATATACAAGTGTAAATTCAGGTGAGTTAAAAACTAACGTATGTGCAAACTGTAAACTATAACTTACACAGATTTACACGTGTAGCACGTGTAAATTTACATTGTGTAAACTACGTTTTTCACATTAGTTTATTAAGGCATGTGAATTTGCCCAAGTACATAAAAATATATGTTTTATATATTTAATAAAATTATTCATATCAAAAATAAAGATTTGACTTGATCTTTGTAACACCCGGATATTTTCCTTGTAGCCGACGAAAGAAGAACGAAAAATAAAGTCCAAAGTCGAGGGACCAAACTCGTCAACGAAAGAAAGACGGGTGAGTGGAGTATTTAAGGGAGAGGGCAGCCCTTACCCTCTCCCCACACTCTCATTTTCAGGTAAAGAAAAGAAGAGAAGAGAAAAAGAAGAGAGGAAGAAGTGAAAAGTGGTGATTCGGGCTTGAAATTCATCGTCTAGCAAGTCCAAACGAAGCTCTTCATCTTCTTCTAGTTTGTGTGAGTTCTAGGACCCCTATTTTACTTGTTTTCAACCGATTTTGGGGCTGGAACACATAGAAACCCGTTTTTGAAAATGTATGTGTTTGACCCATTTGGGTGTGATTGTGTATAGTGTGTTTAGAGTGTGATTTCGGGCTTGTGTATGCTTGAATATTGTCATAGCATGCTTTCCTAAGGATTAGGATGGTTGATTTGGGCTTAGAATGAGTTTGGAAAGGTTTGGAGGTCGAAAATCACAACTGCAGTTCGGGATGAACTGAAGTCTGCGCCCAATTAGGGCTATGCGACTGGAGAGCCAATCGGCCGACTGAGGGGCGATTGGTGTTCAATCGCATGACTGAGGTTCAATCGCACGACTGGGGTCCAGTCGCATGACAGGTCATACGACTGAGAGCCCAGTCGCATAGGTGCTCAGTCGCATAGGTGTTCATTCGCACGACTGAGAGCTCAGTCGCACAGGTGTCCATTCGCATAGTGTCCAATCACACAATGGAGGGTCCATCCGCACGATTGGAGGTTCAGTTGCATGTGAGTTCATTCACATTGGTCTAGTCGTATGATGTTCAATCGCATGGAGGCCATGCGACTGAAGGGTGCCCAAACGCACAAATAGGGCTGTTGTGTACGAGGAGAGGCATAGTTTAATTACTGACTTTTGGGGAAAAGAGCAGGGGTAAGTAATGAGGTGGTAGTTCCCGTAAGTACATGCAAGATGGCCGTCGAGGCTTTATGAGTTATGTTGGGCACGATGATGATAGTGTTGCATGTTATGCATGATGTATGTTATGCTAACTATGTAGTTGCCATGTATGATGGTGATGACTGATGACTGGTAAATGTCGATGTTCCTTGTTTCGAAACGTGTTTATCTTTCCCGTGACTATACGTGTTATGTTATTGAATGAATGAAAAGTATTATGTAACGTAAAGTGGAAGATAATGAAAAAAGGAACGAAATGAATGAATGCATGCATTAACGAACGAATGAAAGAAAGAAAGAAAGAAAGGCTTGCAAGCAAATGTATGGAGGTTCACACCCAATGAAGGGTGTTAGCTCAATCGTGTACGGGTTAGCTACCCCAGAAGGATGCACACTGGGGGTCCGATCTTTGTGATTGACCATATGTATAGGATCCTTGCCGCTTGCCCTAGGTACTGGAGTCAGCTTCATGCATAATGTTCGAGGTCTATGAAAGACCTCAGGCCCAGTAACCAGCTTCGTGCATAATGTTTGGGGTATAGCACATGGCATTGATCCGTAATGAAAGAGAAAAGATAAGTGGTGAATGTACTTGTCCTAGGTACTAAAGTCAGCTTCATGCACAATGTTCGAGGTCTATAAAAGACCTAAGGCCCAGTAACCAGATTCGTGCACAATGTTCAGGGTAATGACATGTCATCGAAAGTAATGAACGAACTAATGAACGTAATGAATGTACGAATGAAAGTAAGGAACGTACGAACGAAAGTAAGAATTCATAAACGAATGTGAACGTAAGTAACGAATGTGAACGAAAGTAACGAATGTGAATGTTAACGATGTACGTTAAATGAACGAAAGTTAACGAACGAATGATGAAGATAATGATGATATTATCTTCGTGTACGTATGATGTGTGATCGCATGTATGTAAAGGATGGTTTTAACGAAAGTAAAGTATGTTTTATTATAAAACTAGAACTCACTCAGCAACGCTAACTTTTTATGTGTTTCCAGTTGGCAGATAGTGTTGCTGAGGATGGCACGAGGCGGCTACTCAGCTCTTTTGGGATGGCATTCTTTTGTATAATGCTTTTATGATGTAATACAACAATATACGTTTTGTAATTGATGAACATTATATTAACTGGCAAAAGCATTTATAGTAAATTGAAAAGTTATTTCAAAGTTTCCGCTGCATGATTTTTGAAATGATTATATAATGACGTGTTTTAGGTGCGATGATGACCAGCTGTGAGTTGCCCGGGAACGGGGCCTTACAAGTTGGTATCAGAGCCAAAGTTTAAGTGAAACGGGTAAATTTTCAAAATCAACCTTAACGTAAACTGAGAATGGGACGGAAACGGGATGGATGCCAATCTGAGTAGCTGTGTGCCATCAGGTATTTTCTTAATGTTAACCGGAATTATGTGCGCATGTTATGTGGTTTATATGTTGCTGGTAGATTTAGATACTGATGTAGTCAGGACAGGTAATGCTTAGGGTATGAAGAATAAAGTAATTGGCTAATCATAACTGGCCACTGTAATTAGGGACTTACTATACTTGACATAAACTGAGCTATTCCCTTGAATGACCGTGTTGGTGTTTGAATATTTCAGTGTGTGATAGAGGATGGCCGGTGGTAGATCATCCAAGGCCTCGCTTGGTGGACTTGGTGCTGCATCGCGGCCCAAAAGAGGCAGACCGAGAGTAGAGAAGGTGGTTTCTGAGGGACCCGAGACCCCCCATTCGGAGGGTGGTGATGAGAGTGCAAATTTGAGAGCCTCAGTGAAAGAGGCGGTGATTGAAGAAGTGCATCAGGTCATACAGACAATCCTACCGTCTGTGGTGACCGAAGTGATTAAGGCTGTGAGAGATGGAGAAAGGCAAGACAAGAACCGGTCCTCGGGAGGACGGGAACAACCGGAGACTGGGACGATTCCCTCCGATAATGAGGAGGAGGAAGAGGAGGAGCCTGTGTAGGAGTCAGCACGAGGCTGTAACTACGGGGCTTTTCAACGATGCAAGCCCCCTACTTTGATGTTAACGGCACGGCTGCTGCTGCTCACTGATGGGTGAGAGAAATGGAGGTTGTTCTAAATATCAGCGAGTGCCGGGAGGACCAAAAGGTGAAGTTTCTTCCCATTCTTTTGTGGACTAGGCTTTATGCTGGTGGGACAATATAGTCCAAGTCAGGGTAGCAGGGCTATTGGTAGGATGAGATGGTCAGAGCTGAAGAAGTTGGTCATTGAGGAGTTTTGTCCTTATCGAGAGATGGATAAAGTTAAGAGGGAATTCCTGCAGCTGGAGGCGGGAACGATGACACACCAGCAGTACACCATAAAGTTCAACAAGATGGCACGTCTGGTGTCAGATCAGGTGACACCTCTGTCACGAAAGATCAAGAGGTATATTCAAGGTTTGCCAGCGGATATTCGCAGGCACATGATCGCTGCCCGACCGAGCACGTTTAGGTCGGCGGTGGACTTGGCGGGAAGACTGTATGATGAAAGGGCTGTAGCGGTGGTGGCTGAAGGTAATAGGAAGGGTGGTGGTGATCGAAACTGGAATGGGAAGAGGTTTGTCGGGGTGAGGCCTCGACGGGTAACAAGAAGGCACAGATGGATGATCGCCGTGTAGCCATACCGAGTACGGGACCGAAAACGTGTGGTAAATGTGGGAAGGAGCATAGTGGCGAGTGTAGGTGGGGGTTGAATGTATGCTTCAAATGTGGGAAGCCAGGTCATATGGCACGGGAGTGCAAGGCGGGGAAATGTTTTAACTGTGGCAGGGCCACATGAGCAGAGACTACAAGAAGCCAAGGGCCGAGGGTTCCGGGGTGAAGAAGACGGGGAGTCAAGGAACGAGGGTGACCGCCAGGCATTCACTATGACACAAGAGGAGGCTAGGACGGACCCTGATATTTTGTCCGGTACGTTTCTGGTGAACCAAACTTTGGCTTCTGTGTTGTTTGATTTGGGTGCTAGTAGGAGTTTTATTTCTGCTGCTTTTTGTACTAAGCTGCCTGTTAGTAGTAGATGTATGGACGTGCCCTTTGATGTAGAGACTGCCATAGGTAAGTTTACAAGTAGGGCTGCAAACGAACTGAACGTTCAGCGAACAGTTCGTGAACCGTTCGGCGGAAGTTTATTTATGTTTGTTCATTTATTAAATGTACGAACATGAACAAAAAAATCCGTTCGTTTAGCTAAATGAATGAACACGAACAAAGGACTTGTTCGTTCATTTATGTTCATGAACGTTCGGTAATATGTTCGTTAACGTTCGTTCGTTTATGTTCGTTTATGTTCGTTCGGTTATGTTCGTTTGTGTTCGTTCTGTAGTTAAAGTTTTTATATATTTTTAATTACCTATAATTTTCAAAACTTAAATCCTTTATAATATAATTTTATAATATAATTGACTTGAGTTTTCTCTTGCAAATAGACTTGAAGTATCAAATCAAAATTTGGGCACAGTATATCTTAGCTATACCAATCACCATTGTTGCTTCAGAATCAGCATTTAGTGCAGGTGGGAGGACCATTGACCCACATCGTTCGTGTTTAGGGACAAAGACGGTAGATATGCTAATATGTGGAGGTGATTGGTATCGTCATTACTATGGATGGTAAAAGAAAAAGAGCAAGGTAATTTTCTTATAGTTTCAACATTAGTATTTGTTTTCTTGATATGAGTGATCCCTAATTTATTTAATACTTGTAGGAAAATGATGATATCGTATATATTGAGCTCACTTGATATTGGATAATTGTCAGACGACCGGTGAGATTAGCCATTTTTTATGAAAAGCATCACTTAATTTTCTTACATATTTTATCTAACTTTTGTTTATTATCAATCTCAAGATGAGAATGAAATAGTGAATTAGAGATCAAATGAAGAACTTGAAGCTTAGCTATATGAAGAATTTAGTTATTTGAGACATTATTTTGTTTAACTTACGTTTATGTTACTTTTGTCAACTTTAGTCGGATAGTTAAGTGACGTACTTTGTGTTTATTTTGTGTGGATTTTATGTATTGTTTAGTTTGGGATGAAAATGGTAGTTTTACTTGTTTGTGTTCGTTTGTGTTCGTTTGTTCGTTTGTGTTTGTTAGTGTTCGTTTGTGTTCGTTAGTGTTCGTTAGTGTTGGTTAGTGTTGTTTGTGTTCATAAATGTTCGTTTGTGTCCATTTGTGTCCGTTACATATCCATTGTCGAACGAACACAAACGAACGCGAACATACAAGTTTTGTTAACAAACGAACACGAACACCAAATCCAGTTCGTTAATACGTTCACGAACAGTTCATGAACGTGTAAAATGTTAAACGAACGAACACGAACAAGGTCTTGTTCGTGTTCGTTCGGTTCGTTTGCAGCCCTATCTAAAAGATTTCTGAGATGATAGAGGGCTGTGATGTGGAACTAGAAGGTCATAAGTTTCCTGTTCGACCATTTGTGATGACCTTAGGTGGTTTCGATTTGGTTCTTGGGATGGATTGGTTGGCGGACTTCAAGGCGAATATAGTGTGTCGCAAGAAGATGAGTCGTTTGATAGCACCTGACGGGAGTTCGGTAACTGTGTACGGAGATCGGGCCACGACGATCCCTAAAGTAATCTCAATGGCGGTGGTGGGAAAGTGTATGAGGCATGGATGTAGCGCCTACTTGTGTTATGTAAAAGATGTGGAAACGCCAACACCCCAACTATCTGATGTTCCCGATGTGTTCCCCGAAGACTTATCAGGAGTGCCACCTGACCGAGAGATTGAGTTTCAGATTGACTTGATACCGGGTGCCCAACCTGTTGCCAAGGCCCCGTATCGGTTGGCTCCGACAGAGATGAAAGAGTTGATGGAGCAGCTGCAAGAGCTGCTCGACAAGGGGTTCATTAGACAGAGTATCTCTCCTTGGGGTGCTCCGGTCTTATTCGTAAAGAAGAAAGACGGTAGCATGAGGATGTGTATAGATTACCGTGAGCTGAACAAGTTGACAGTGAAAAACCGGTATCCGTTACCGAGGATTGATGATTTATTTGATCAACTTCAAGGTGCTAGTTCGTTTTCAAGGATAGATCTTCGATCGAGTTACCATCAGCTAAAGCTGAAAGAGCAGGATATTCCTAAAACAGCTTTTCGCACGCGTTACGGTCATTGCGAGTTCCTTGTGATGTCTTTTGGTTTGACCAACGCGCCAGCTGCTTTTATAGATCTGATAAACCGAGTGTGTCGGCCGATGTTGGATAAATTAGTGATTTGTGTTTATTGATGATATCCTGATCTATTCAATGAGCAAGGTAGAGCATGCCGGTCATATTCGAGAGGTGTTGGAGACGTTGAGAAGGGAGAAACTGTATGCCAAGTTCTCCAAATGCGCGTTCTGGTTGCCAGAAGTTCAATTCTTGGGTCACGTGGTGAACCCGGAGGGGATTATGGTGGATCCGGCAAAGGTGGGATCAGTGATGCAATGGAAGTCTCCAAAGATGCCATCCGAGATCCGTAGTTTCTTGGGTTTGGCGGGCTATTACAGCAGATTCATTCAAGACTTCTCAAAGATCGCTTCTCCACTAACCAAGTTGACCCGGAAAGATGTAAAGTTTGTATGGGGTCAAGCTCAAGAGAAGGCGTTCGAAGAGTTGAAAACGAGATTGACCCAAGCTCCTGTATTGTCGTTACCCGATGGAAGTAAAGATATGGTGGTTTATTCTGATGCTTCCTACTCGGGGTTGGGGTGTGTGTTAATGCAAAGAGGAAAGGTTATAGCCTATGCATCCCGACAATTGAAAGTTCATGAGGTTAACTATCCTACTCATGACTTGGAGCTAGCAGCAGTGGTCTTTGCACTAAAGATTTAGAGGCACTATCTCTACGGGACAAAGTGCATCATTTTCACCGACCACAAGAGCTTGAAGTATTTCTTCGAGCAGAAAGACTTGAACATGAGGCAAAGAAGATGGTTGGAGCTCATAAAGGATTATGATTGTGAGATCCATTATCATCGGGCAAAGCCAACATGGTGGCGGATGCCCTTAGCCGAAAGGAAAGACCCGAGCCGATTCGGGTGAAGGCGTACAAGTTGATTATGACCTCCGATGTGATGAAGCAAGTCAAGGAGTTTCAAGATGAGGCATTGAAGGAAGATCATCTTAACTCTGAAAGAATGAGAGGTCTGGTTGCAGAATTGGGTGAAAAACACACTTGGTGTTAAAACCGGATTCGGGCGGATGTGGATTCCTCATTTGGGGATCTACGAGTGAAGATTATGGACGAAGCTCATAAGACTCGATACTCTATCCATCCCGGTGCTACAAAGATGTACCAAGACATGAAGAAAGATTATTGGTGGCCGGGTATGAAGTGTGACGTGGTGGAGTATGTGAGTAAGTGCCTTACTTGTTTGCAAGTGAAGGCCGAGCATCAAAATCCGTATGGAAAGATCCAACCTTTGGATATACCGGAATGGACGTGAGAGCACATCACCATGGATTTTATTATGAATCTCCGAAAGGGTATGATGCTATATGGGTAATTGTTGACCGCTTGACGAAGAGTGCTCACTTCCTACCGATGCGTGAGACATATTCATCTGAGAGGTTGGCGGATCTTTTCATTAAGGAGATTGTGACTCATCACGGTGTGCCGGTGTCTATTATGTCTGATCGTGACACCCGGTTTACATCCAAATTCTGGAACAAATTCCACGATGCCATGGGGACGAGGTTACATATCAGCACAGCTTATCATCCCCAGATAGATGGTCAGTCAGAAAGGACCAATCAGACACTGGAAGACAAGCTTAGAGCATGTGTGATTGATTTTAGGGGAAGTTGGGATGACCACTTACCGTTAGCCGAATTCCCATACAATAACAACTATCATGCCAGCATTGTTATGCCACCTTATGAGATGCTATATGGTAGGAGGTGCAAAACACCCGTATGTTGGGGTGATATTGGTTATAAAGAGTTAGGGAGTGTCGAGGTGATCGAGGCTACGACTGAAAAGCTTGAAAAGATCAAGGCCTTCATGAAGGCAGCCAAAGATAGACAGAAGTCGTATGCTGATAAACGACACAGACCGATTGAGTTCTAGGTGGGTGACCGGGTTATGTTGAAGGTCTCACCTTGGAAGGGTATCATTCATTTCCGAAAGCGGGGCAAGTTGAGCCCGAGATACCTTTTCGAATCATTGCTCGAGTGGGAGAGGTGGCCTAAAGATTAGAGTTACCAGATGAGTTGAGTGGAATTCACCCAACATTCCACGTATCTCATCTAAGGATGTGTTTGGTAGATGAGGATATGATTATTACACTGGAGGATATCGAAGTAGACGAACGGCTCAATTATGTGGAGCAGCCAGTGGCAATCATCGATAGAAACAAGAAGAGGCTTAGAAATAAAGTGGTTCCTCTTGTGCGTGTACAGTGGAAGCACAGGAAGGGATCCGAGCAACGTGGGAGACCGAAGAAGAAATAAGACAACATTACCCACGCTTGTTCGAGGAATAACAGGTTTGGGGATGAAACCTATATAAGGGGGGTGGACTTGTAACACCCGGATATTTTCCTTGTAGACGACGAAAGAAGAACAAGAAATGAAGTCCAAAGTCGAGGGACCAAACTCGCCAATGAAAGAAAGACGGGTGAGTGAGAGTATTTAAGGGAGAGGGCAGCCCTTACCCTTTCCCCACACTCTCATTTTCAGCTAAAGAAAAAAAGAGAAGAGAGAAAGAAGAGAGGAAGAAGAGAAAAGTGGTCATTCGGGCTCGAAATTCGTCGTGTAGCAAGTCCAAACGAAGCTCTTCATCTTCTTCTAGTTTGTGTGAGTTCTAGGACCCCTATTTTACTTGCTTTCAACCGATTTTGGGGTTGGAACACATAGAAACCCGTTTTTGAAAATGTGTGTGTTTGACCCATTTGGGTGTGATTATGTATAGTGTGTTTAGAGTGCGATTTCGGGCTTGTGTGTGCTTGAATAGTGTCATAGAATGCTTTTCTAAGGATTAGGAGGGTTGATTTGGGCTTAGAATGAGTTTGGAAAGGTTTGGAGGTCAAAACTCGCGACTATAGTTTGGGATGAACTGCAGTCTGCGCCCAGTTAGGGCTATGCGACTGGAGAGCCAATCGGCCGACTGAGGGGCGATTGGGGTTCAATCGCATGACTGAGGTTCAATCGCACGACTGGGGGTCCAGTTGCATGACAGGTCATACGAGTGAGAGCTCTGTCGCATAGGTGCTCAGTCGCATAGGTGTTCATTCGCACGACTGAGAGCTCAGTCGCATAGGTGTCCATTCGCACGACTGAGAGCTCAGTCGCATAGGTGTCCATTCGTATAGTGTCCAATCACACGATGGAGGGTCCATTCGCACGATTGGAGGTTCAGTCGCATGGGAGTTCATTCGCATTGGTCTAGTCGTATGATGTTCAGTCGTATGGAGGCCATGCGACTGAAGGGTGCCCAATCGCCCAAATAGGGCTGTTATGTACGAGGAGAGGCATAGTTTAATTACTAACTTTTGAGGAAAAGAGGAGGGGTAAGTAATGAGGTGGTAGTTCCCGTAAGGACATGTAAGATGGCCATCTAGGCTTTAGAAGTTATGTTGGGCACGATGATGATAGTGTTGCATGTTATGTATGATGTATGTTATGCTAAGTATGAAGTTGCCATGTATGATGGTGATGACTGATGACTAGTAAATGTCGATGTTCCTTGTTTCGATACATGTTTATCTTTCCGTGGCTTTACGTGTTATGTTATTGAATGAATGAAAAGTATTATGTAACGTAAAGTGGAAGATAATGAAAAAAGGAACGAAATGAAAGAATGCATGCATTAATGAATGAATGAATGAATGAGGCTTGCAAGCAAATGTATGGAGGTTCACACCCAATGAAGGGTGTTAGCTCAACCGTGTGCGGGTTAGCTACCCTAGAAGGATGCACACTGGGGGTCCGATCCTTATGATTGACCATATGTATGGGATTCTTGCCGCTTGCCCTAGGTACTGGAGTCAGCTTCATGCATAATGTTTGAGGTCTATGAAAGACCTCAGGCCTAGTAACCAGCTTCGTGCATAATGTTCGGGGTATAGCACATGGCATTGATCTGTAATGAAAGAGAAAAGATGAGTGGTGAATGTACTTGCCCTAGGTACTAAAGTCAGCTTCGTGCACAATGTTCGAGGTCTATGAAAGACCTCAGGCCTAGTAACCAGCTTCGTGCACAATGTTCGGGGTAATGTACATGTCATCGAAAGTAATGAACGTATGAATGAACGTAATGAATGTACGAATAAAAGTAAGGAACGTACGAACGAAAGTAAAAATTCATAAACAAATGTGAATGAAAGTAACGAATGCGAATGTTAACGATGTATGTTAAATGAACGAAAGTTAACGAACGAATGATGAAGATAATGATGATATTATCTTCGTATATGTATGATGTGTGATCGCATGTATGTAAAGGATAGTTTTAACGAAATTAAAGTATGTTTTATTATAAAACTAGAACTCACAATGCTGACTTTTTATGTGTTTCCAGTTGGCAGGTAGTGTTGCTGAGTATGGCACGAGGGGGCTATTCAGCTCTTTTGGGATGGCGTTCTTTTGTATAATGCTTTTGTGATGTAATACAACAATATATGTTTTGTAATTGATGAACGTTGTATTAACTGGCAAAAGTATTTATAGTAAATTGAAAAGTTATTTCAAAGTTTCCGCTGCATGATTTTTGAAATGACTATATAATGACGTGTTTTAGGTGCGATGATGACCAGCTGTGAGGTGCCCAGGAACGGGGCCTTACAATCTTGACAATTAACAAACGTGAATATATGAATGAAAGGAAAACTTTAAAGGAATTTAAACTAAATAATGGACACCATTTCGCATATTATGACTTATATGCTAGTAACTCTTTTTGGAAAACTATTCATATGCGGTGAGTTACATATATGTAAATTAACATAAGATATTAATATATATATATATATATATATATATATATATATATATAGGGTAAGATTTCTTTGTTAACCCTTGTTTATAATGATAACCGATTAACTCTAATGTAGCGAACACTTACACCAGTGTAACTAACTTTTACACCGCGTTACACCACTGATTATACCAGTGTAACTAACTTTTACACCGCGTTACACCACTGATATAACAATTTTTCCCCAATTTTTAAACTTTCCCTCCATTTTTAAAAACTCCATCCCTTTTTTAAAACTTTTTTAACTTTTTTGTATAATGTTTATTTTTTAAATAAATTACATCATTAAATAGATTTTTTTAATATCTTTAATTTGAGTGTAGTCTTGCTATATTTTTTAAATTTTTTTTAACGTTCGTTTTGAACCACTAGTTTTACCACTGTAACTCTAAGTTACAATGGTGACGTGGCTTGCTGTGGACACTAGTTGGGTTAATGGGTTATCGCAATAAACAAGTGTTAACATTTGATCCCTTCCCTATATATATATATATATATATATATATATATATATATATATATATGTGTGTGTGTGTGTGTGTGTGTGTGTATGTATATATATATGTATATATATATATAGTGACACCCTACATAAATCACACATCGGCCGTGGACATGAGAGATTCCTGGTTCATAAGGAATGTCTGGTCTCTAATATCACGAACGCGTTTTGAGCGTATTGGCTGTGGATGAGAGGAGAACTCCAGAGTTAAGTGTGCTCAGGTGGTAACAATCCAGAGATGGGTGACCTCCCTGGGAAGTTTTTACCTGGGCAACCAAAAGCAAATCTGTGAACTACTCGTGGGCAAAGCGGACAAATATTATTGCTAAAACAAAAGCATCAATTGGTTGTTAAGTTTAAGAATATTCAATATTAGATGGCAGTGGCACCCACCTAGGAAGTTTTAATATTACGGGCCAAATGAAACAACAGTACTCGCGGGTCGCTACTCTTCCTCAGGGTCCAATAAAGTTCACACATAGGATATTATAGTATGAGAAAATTATCAAATTAACCAATTGACCAAATGCAATTATCAAAATAACTAGTCAAAAATAAAATTTTAAAAAAAGCCAATCTAAAGGTGACACGTGGCATCCCTCGCTGAGTCTGCGAGGGAATATGTGTAAGGCCCCGTTCCCGGGACACTTACAGCTGGTTGATCATCGCATAAAACATACGTTTTCATTTATCTTACGTGAACATTTCAGCGGAAGCATTCAAATGTGACATCTCATTTTATCATAAAAGCTTTTGCAAAATAATAAATCTTAATCAATTACAAAATACGTTGTTGCATTATATCACAAAAACAGTCTATAAATGGATGCCATCCCAAAAGAGCTGAGTTGCTGCCTCGTGCCATCCTCAGCAACATTACCTGCCAACTGGAAACATATAAAAGTCAGCGTTGCTGAGTGAGTTCTAGTTTTATAATAAAACATACTTTTATTTCTTTAAAACCGTTCCTTACATACATGCGATCACAAATCATATGTACATATAGATAATATTATTATTATCTTTATCATTAATTCGTTAACTTCCGTTCATTTAACGTACATCATTAACATTCACATTCGTTACTTTCGTTCACATTCCTTCGTACGTTTGTTACATTCATTCGTACTTTCATTGCATTCATTTGTACGTTCATTACTTTCGATGACATGCACATTACGCCGAACATTGTGCACGAAGCAGGTAACTGAGCCTGAGGTCTCTCATAGACCTCGAACATTGGGCACGGAGCTGGCTCCAGTACCTAGGGTAAGTACATTCATCACTTATCTTTACTCTTTCATTTTGAATCAATGCCTTATGTTATACCCCGAACATTGTACACAAGCTGATGCTGGACCTGTGGTAATTAAATCACGATCATTGTGCACGAAGCTGATCCAGTCATCTAGGGCAAGCGGCAAGGATCCCGTACATATGGTCAATCACAAAGATTGGACCCTAGTGTGCATCCTTCGGGGTAGCTAACCCGTACACCGTTGAGCTAATACCTTCATTGGGTGTGCACCTCCATACGTTTGCTTGCAAGCCTTTCTTACATTCATTCGTTCATTCATTAATGCATGCATTCGTTCATCATGTTCCTCTTTTATTATCTTTCACTTTACTTTACATAATACTTTCGTTTCATTCGTTAATCATAACACGTAAAATCACGGGAAAGATAGACATACATCGAAACAAGGAACATCGACATTAACCAGTCATCAGTCATCACCATCATACATGGGCTACATCATACTTAACATACATACATCATGCGTAACATGCAACACTAGCACCATCGTGCCCAACATAACTTCTAAAGCCTTGACGGCCATCTTACATGCACTTACGGGAACTACCACCTCATTACTTACCCCTGCTCTTTTCCCCGAAAGTTAGTAATTAATCTATGCCTCTCCTCGTACCCAACAGTCCTACTTGGACGATTGGGCACCCTTCAGTCGCATGGCCTCCATGCGACTGAACATCATATGACTAGACCAATGGGAATGAACTCCCATGCGACTGAATCTTCAATCGTGCGATTGGACACAATTTGAATGGACTCCTATGCGACTGAGCTCTCAGTCGTGCGAATGAACAACCATACGACTGAGCATCTATACGACTAGGCTCTCAGTCGTATGACCTGTCTTGCGACTGGATCCCCAGTCGTGCGATTGAACCTCAGTCGTGCGACTGAACCTCAGTCGTCCCTCAGTCGTTCGATTGGCCCTCTAGTCGCCTAGCCCTAACTGGGCGCAGACTGCAGTTCATCCCGAACTGCAGATTCGACCTCCAAACCCTTCCAAATAATTCTAAGCCCAAATCAACCCTCCTAACCTTAGGGAAGCATACTATGACACCATTCAAGCACACACAAGCCTGAAATCATACTCTAACACACTATACACAATCACACCCAAATGGGTCAAACACACACATTTTCAAAAAACGGGTTTCTATGTGTTCCAGCCCCAAAATCGGTTGAAAACAAGTAAAATAGGGGTCCTAGAACTCACACAAACTAGAAGAAGATGAAGAGCTTTGTTTGGACTTGCTACACGACGAATTTTGAGCCCGAATCGACTCGAATCACCCCTTTTTCTCTTCTTTTCTCTTCTTCCTTCCTTCTTCTCTCTTTTGGCTGTGTTTTCTCAAGAGTTCTGCCCTCCTCTTAATCCCCCATATTTACAAGTTTTCCCCCGTTTTGGTAAGTTTGGTCCCCCGACTTTGGACTTTATTCATTTTTCTTCTTTCGTCGGCTTTAAAATAGATAAATAACGGGGCGTTACAAGTCCACCGCCCTTATGTAGGTTTCATCCCCGAAACCTGTTATTCCTCGAACAAGCGTGGGTAATGCTATCTCATTTCTTCTTCAGTCTCCCACGTTGACTCGGATCTCTTCCTGTGCTTCCACTGTACACGCATAATAGGAACCACTTTGTTTTTCAGCCTCTTTTTCCTTTTGATCGATGATTGCCACTGGTTGCTCCACATAATTGAGCCGTTCGTCTACTTCAATATCCTCCAGTGGAACAATCATATCCTCATCTGCCAAACACTTCCTTAGATGAGATACGTGGAATGTCGGGTGAATTCTGTGACAACCCGGAAAATTTCGTTACCTTTAATTAAACTATAGGGTTTAAACAAGTAATTTCTTAAACTTGTTTGTATTTATTTCATAAAATAAATACTGTTGAAAGTAAATTTTATGAACAATTAAGTTTAATACGTTGAGGTTAATTCCAAGAATTTCAATAATAATAATAATAATAATAATAATAATAATAATAATAATAATAATAATAATAATAATAATAATAATAAAATTTATTATTGAAAACCTAAACCCTAAAAGTTTGGGTTAAAAGTGTAAAGATTAAAACTTATTTTATGAAGTTTTAACATAAAATAATAAACAATGCAAAGCTCAGGGACCAAAAGTGTAAATTATTTTAAAACCCAGCCCCCCGTCCCCGTCGACCTCCCTCTCCGGCCACCATCTCCGGCGACCTCCAGGCGAGACCCAATACCCCAAATAACGCGATTCCAGCTCGATTAAGCACTACCGATAAACTCACGAGGATGATTCGAACACGAGCCCCACAATAATTCAAAAATCGTAGTGCAATTACAACCAAACCAAACCACTCAACTTTTTCAGCCACTTTCCAACCACGATCGAGCACTACGCTGTATAATAATTGAATTAAATGCGCACTCACAATCGTTTAACCGTTTATAACATTT
The DNA here is from genome assembly GCA_024085815.1 of Flaveria linearis. Taxonomy (NCBI): domain Eukaryota; kingdom Viridiplantae; phylum Streptophyta; class Magnoliopsida; order Asterales; family Asteraceae; genus Flaveria; species Flaveria linearis. Next base: position 35,275,108 of record CM044016.1, on the reverse strand, counting down.
CATCGAGTTCAATTTGATCTGAAACACTATGAAACACCACCTGCTACCACCTCATTCAGTCGTGGCCTGCAACCCAGTCGAAAACCTTGATCCGAGCCTTCTAAACTTCAATTGATTGGTGGATTAGAACTAGGAACATCACACGAAGCTTTACTCACAGTTAATTTGATTAACAACAACAATTCGACATCAAACGAATTCAAGCCCCTGTCGCGGCTGTTCTTCGTAGGATTCATCTCTAATCCCTCACCATTCGGGTAATTGAACATACATACATACTCGTTTTTACATGGGGATCAAAAGCCCATGATTATAATCGTTAACAGATTCGAATTGGGGTTCAATTTGATTCAAATCGAATTAGGGTTCTTCTGATTTGGGGATGTTCAATCGATTCGAGATAAAAACAATTAAAAACCAAGACTATCGCGGCTGTATGCCTTAGTCTACTGGTTCCCCGCTCGCTTGCTATTCTTGAGGTCCCGGGTTCGACCCCGGGCACCCTCAATTATTTTTTTAAATGCCTTTTTCAGCCTTTAAAATATATAAAAATTCCTAAAAATTATAAAAATAATTTTTATAAACTTCCTTTATTTTAAAAGTTATCAAATGAATTTCTGGAAAAAATATATATTTATTTATTTACGAATTTAATAAATAAATAAATATAAAAACTACCTAAACATATTTAATTATTTTCAGATAATAAATAAATAAATTAAAACTTGTAAACATTACTTATTTGATAAGATAAATACAAATTAGATTTTATAAATTTAATTATAAAATCTTACTAAATTAAATACAAACTTACATATTTAAATAGTGTCTAAAATTTATTTAGAACATAATGATATGTTAAAATCATTATTAAATTAATCAAATTTTATGAAATGCAAATCTTTAGTTATTAAAGAATTAACAAAAATAATTAAAAGATTTAATTATATGTTTATAACAAATCCCAGAAAACCAAAGCCTAGATCAATTGAACTCTAGGTTCAAGATCTAACTTATTTAGGTCATGGATTTGTATCTATTTGCTTATGTGAATTATAATTCCTTAGAAGGAATTTACTAGCTTGTCAACACTACACAAGAACTGAGGTGAGTTCATACTTAACTATTACCCTTTTTAATCATTTAAATATTTTGGGGAGGAATACATGTTGTAATTGGAATTTCAAATTATTTTGTGTATTATGTTAAATAATAATTGATCACATTTATGATTACATATGGTTATAATGAAAACCCTTCTCTGTATACTGGACTATAAACAAGCAGGGATCTTTTAGATAGTACTATCGGGGTGTGACCTACCCCCACAAAGGTTTGGACATGTGGTCCTTACCAAGATGCACAAAGATCTTATAAGTCATTCGGGATGACTGTTTTGTGTTGAGAAGGTAGATGTGCACTATGTGTAAAGTTTGCCATTATAGTTCCACTTACAACCCATATGAGGATAAATGTAAAGGAGGATTTGCACCCTCTGATTTGAAATTATTATAACTAATATAATATACACATAAAAAGGATAATAAACTATGATACATGGGCAATTCCTATGTGAAGGATTTGTTGACTTGTACTTAGTTAGTATGTGGGATAGCGGGTTCACCTTATAAAAGGGTTCCGACAGGCTATTCATATACAAAGTGATACCAGTGGGTAGTTTATACTCGCACTTTTACAGTAAATCCTACTTTGATTATAATTAATGGTTTATCATTTATGTTTTACTCACCTATGAACTCACCAACTCTGTGTTGACACTTGATTTTACATGTATTCTCAGGTATCTACTAGGAGCTTATGGACATGCACGTAGGATCATATAAGAGCTCAGATACATATTGCTTATTATTTGAGATATGATTAGACGTATCGTTAAGAAGCAATCTATCTTTTATTTCCGCTACGTATAATATTTATTACTCTGAATATTAATGGAATGATTATCTAAAATTCATCATTTAGATAACTGCATCACATGTGTGACTAATGTGTTCGATCCTGTTTGTTCACTCCTCCGTGATAAATTCCAGACCCGGAATTTGAGGATGTGATAGATTGGTATCAGAGCAATTGGTTATAATGAGTTAGGAATTGCATCTAGCCTATAGCCACACACAATAGTTGCACAAAGTAAATTTCCTTAGTTAGAGATCGACTAGGATTAAGAAGTTATATGCTTCTACAACGAGAATGTCAAACGATTCTAGAGGAAGGAAACTAAGAACAAACTACTGACCGGAGGAGCCATCATATAGACGAACTAGAGAAAGCTTCAGCTAATGACCTTGTGCCTGCACCAGAGATAAATCCTGACGAAGACGGATTTTGAAGCAAAATTTTTTTTAGTCTAAGCTACGCTTGTCCTAATCTAAAGAGAGACTTGTTTCCCTAGTACTCGTGCCTTGCTGAATTTAATCGAAAAACCCAATTTTCTTAAATTCCCTTCTATCTTACTGTAATTGTCTATACTTTGAATATTTGAAATAGAATGCATCTATTGAATATATCAAAGTGTGAATTCTCACCAAACAATTTCATGATAGATGGACGCATCAGCGGGCAGAGGCAGAGGCAGAGATAGAGGACGCGGTAGAGGAACTGTCCCAAGAGGGATGACTCCTGAAGAAATACATGTTTTGGTCAATCAAGGTGTTGCTGTAGCCCTATCCATTCAGGCTGCTCAGAATGGTCATCACTATTCCTATAAGAAGTTCCTAGACTGCAAGCCCGATATCTTCACTGGGGCAGAAGGGGCCACTGGGCTCATAAGGTGGTTTGAGAAATGTGAGTCCATCTTTGCTATATCTGAATGCCCAGATGCGAATAGGACAAAGTATGCCTCAGGAGCATTGAGTGGAGCTGCACTCTCGTTCTGGAAGACTGAAGTTTCAAGACTTACTCTCCCACTAGCCAATGCTATTGCTTGGGATGAATTCAAACAACTGATGAGGGAAGATACTGTCCGAGGGAAGAAGTACAAAAGTTTAAAATAAAGTGATGGAACCACAAGATGGTGGGATCTGAGATTGAAACTTATACCACCGAGAATCATGAGTACGCAACTTTGTGCCCACATATGATGGAGCCTGCTCACAGAAGAATTGAAGGCTATATTCGTGGACTATCTCTAGTCATTCAGTCTTTGGTCACATCCTCCAACCCAACTTCAATCCACAGGCCATTAGGATAGCTCATAAGCTGACTAATAAGGTTGTGGCTCAAGGGAAGTTGCCACCAAGGATCAAGGGTAAGGGTGTTGCTGCTGAAAGCTCAGGAAAGAGAAAGTTCGAAGATTCTAAAGAAAGTGAGAATCAAGGTGCAAACAAGAAGCAACATCCAGAAAAGAAAAGTGACAATCAGGGCATTCCGCCTAGATGTCAGAGGTGTAACGAGCGTCACCATGGCAAGTGTAATGCAGTCATTTGCTACAAATGCACAGGAAGGGGCACACTACTCCTGAATGTAGGACCAAGACTCAAGATCAAGGAAAGAAAGATAGTAATCAACAGAATGATGGTAAGAAGGGAGTTACGTGTTTCAGATGTGGAGAAAAGGCCCATGTTTCCAGAGATTGCACTGGGGAAAAGAAAGATACAGCCAAGGGCAGAGCCTTCGTGATTGGCAAAGGTGAGGCTTTAAAAGACCCTAACATTATTATGGAAAAATTTATGGTAAATGATGTTTATGCTATAGTTTTATTTGACAATGGAGCTGATAAAGCTTCGTATCCAATACTTTCTATAAGCACTTGAATGTGGAACCTGTACCCCTAGATGAGTCATATGTAGTAGAATTAGCAAATGGTAAATCCTTGACCGCATCATAAATTCTGAAGAACTGTACACTAGGTTTATCAGGTCATATCCTACCAATAGACCTCATGCCCATTACTTTCGGAAGCTTTGATGTGGTAGTTGGTATGAATTGGCTATCCAAAAACTTCGCAGAAATTGTATGTAAAGACAAAATGATTCGCATACCCCTACCAAATAATGAAGTCCTGTGTGTTGAGGGAGATAAGACTGGTGTTATGATGGGAGTTATTTACTACTTGAAGGCTCAAATGTGTCTTCGAAAAGGACATACTGCTGTCCTAGCTTTAGTCGCTGATAAAGATAAGAAGGAGAGGAAGATTGAAGATGTACCAGTCGTTAGGGAATTTCCTGAAGCGTTCCCTGACGAACTGCCTGGTTTGCCCCCTAGAAGAGAGCTCGAGTTCTCAATTGAGTTAACACCTGGAGCTACACCTATAGCTCGGGCACCATACCGTCTCGCACCTTCTGAACTTAAAGAACTATCTGACCAGCTTAGGGAACTCCTGGATAAAGGATTCATCAGACCTAGCTCGTCACCATGGACCTCATGAATCGTGTATGCAAGCCTTATCTAGACAAGTTTGACATTGTCTTCATTGAAGCATCTGATCTATCAAGTTTGACATTGTCTTCATTGACGACATCTTGATCTATTCTAAAAATGAGCATGAGCATGAGGAACATCTAAGATTGATCCTTGAATTACTAAAGAGAGAGGAGCTCTATGCTAAGTTCTCAAAATGTGATTTCTGGATAAAAGAAGTTCAATTCCTTGGTCATGTTGATGCTAATGGCATTCATGTAGACCCAGCTAAAATTGAATCCACCAAAAGTTGGCCTACACCTTCTAATCCAACAGAAATTAGACAATTTCTTGGCCTAGCCGGCTATTATAGGAGATTTATCGAAGGATTCTCCAAGATAGCTCAACCATTGACCATGCTCACCCAAAAGGGAGTAGAATATCATTGGGGACTTAAGCAAGAGGCTGCTTTTCAAACACTGAAACAGAAGTTATGCAGTGCACCTATACTATCCTTACCTGACGGCATTGAAGACTTTGTAGTCTAGTGTGATGCTTCTGTTCAGGGACTGGGATGTGTTTTGATGCAACGAGACAAAGTCATAGCCTATGCCTCAAGACAGTTAAAGGCTCATGAAAAGAACTATGCCACTCATGATCTAGAACTAGGAGCAGTTGTGTTTGCTCTTAAACTATGGAGACACTACCTGTACGATACTAAGTGCACTATCTATACCGACCACAAGAGTCTTCAACACTTGTATAATCAAAAGGAGATGAATATGAGACAGAGGAGATGGCTTGAACTACTAAACGATTATGATTGTGCCAATAAGTACCATCCTGGTAAAGCAAATATGATGGCTGATGCTTTGAGTAGGAAAAAAACATATGAAACCTCGTAGAGTACGAGCCCTACAACTTACCATTCAAAGCAACCTACCGGCACAAATTCTGAATGCACAGACTGAAGCATTGAAAGAAGAAAACATTAAAGATGAAAACCTCGAGGGCTAGACCAACAGTTTGAAGTTCATTCAGATGGAGTACGCTTTATAGAGAAAGGATTTGGATACCCCTATACGGGAATCTTAGAAGCTTAATCATGGATGAAGCCCACAAGTCTAGGTACTCTATCCACCCAGGTGCAGATAAGATGTATTGCAACTTGAAGCTTGTTTACTGGTGGCCAAGAATGAAGGCAGATATTGCGACTTATGTCTCAAAGTGTTTGACTTGTTCTAAAGTCAAGGTCGAATACCAAAAGCCTTCAAGAATGTTGACCCAACCAGAAGTCCCCATGTGGAAGTGGGAAATGATAACCATGGATTTCGTCACTAGCTTACCCAAATCTCAAACGGGCAATGACACCATTTGGGTTATTGTTGACCGTCTCACCAAATCAGCTCATTTCATACCCATTCGTGAGAAAGACAAGATGGAGAAGCTTGCAAGGATTTACATCAAAGAAATTATCTCTAGACACGGAGTGCCAGTGTCTAGCATCTCTGATCGTGTCGCACGATTTACATCTATCATTTGGGATAAACTTCAGAAAGCTCTAGGCACTCGCCTAGATATGAGCACAGCCTATCACCCTCAGACTAATAGCCAAAGTGAAAGAACCATACAGACTCTTGAGGATATGCTTAGGGCTTGTGTTATTGATTTTGGAAAGACTGGGAAGGTCATCTACCTTTAGTAGAGTTCTCATATAATAATAGCTATCATTCGAGCATCAAGGCGGCACCATTTGAGGCCTTATATGGACGTAAATGTAGATCACCGCTTTGCTGGGCAGAAGTTAGAGATAGTCAACTTATTGGCCTAGAATTGATCTTTGAAACTCATGAGAAAATTGTCCAGATAAGAGAACGCATGGCTGTTGCCAGGGATCGCCAGAAAAGCTATGCTGATAAACACCGCAAGCCACTTGAATTTCAGGAAGGAGATAAAGTTTTGCTAAAGGTATCTCCTTGGAAGGGAGTTATACGCTTTGTGAAACGAGGGAAATTGGACCCTCGCTACGTGGGGCCTTTTGAAATTGTCAGAAGGATCGGCCCAATAGCCTATGAATTAAATCTACCTACTGAACTTGGTGGTGTGCACAATGTTTTTCACGTATCCAATCTAAGGAAGTGTTTATCCGATGAATCACTGGTTGTGCCTTTAAAGGAACTGCAAGTAGATGAGAAACTCAGATTTGTCGAGGAACCAGTTGAAATCATGGATAGGGAACTTAAACAACTAAAGCATAGGAAGATTCCGATTGTTGCCAGTATCCTAACCTGTTCAAGAATGTTGCCAGTACATCTTAATTTTCGGGACGAAAATTCCTCTAACATGGGGATGATGTGACAACCCGGAAATTTCGTTACCTTTAATTAAACTATAGGGTTTAAACAAGTAATTTCTTAAACTTGTTTGTATTTATTTTATAAAATAAAATACTGTTGAAAGTAAATTTTATGAACAATTAAGTTTAATACGTTGAGGTTAATTCCAAAAATTTCAATAATAATATAATAATAATACTAATGATAAAATTTATTATTAAAAACCTAAACCCTAAAAGTTTGGGTTAAAAGTGTAAAGATTAAAACTTATTTTATGAAGTTTTAACATAAAATGTAAATTATTTTAAAACCCAGCCCCCCATACTCGTACATAAATACACAGATTTAGCACCCAAAGCTAGAAAACAGTTGTACAATGTGTTCCAGCCCCAAAATCGTTCAAAAACGGGTAAAATAGGGGTCTTAGAACTCACCTTGTGTTGCTGCGAGTATGGCTTCTTCAAACCGGTTGCCATGGGGTCTTGTTCCTCGAATCAGCCTTCTTCTTCTTGTTCTTCCTTCAAAATCTTGTATTCTGCTCTTTCTCTCTCTAGAGTGTTCAACGATTTGGGTGTTGTAAGTGAAGAGTGTGCAGCCATCCCCATAAGTATCAGATATTTGTCTTTTCTTTGTACTTTTTACACAAAGCCCCCCTCCACTTTTGTTCCTTTTCATGTCCTTCCAACATACTTTCTTTTTCTTTTCTTATTTTTATTTTTCTTCGTCCAATCAGAAATCTCGGGTGTTACAAGTCCACCCCCCTTATATAGGTTTCGTCACCGAAACCTGTTATTCCTCGAACAGATGTGGGTAATGCTGTCTCATCTCCTCTTCAGTCTCCCACGTAGACTCGGATCCCTTTCTGTGCTTCCACTGTACACGCACAAGGGGAAACACTTTATTTCTCAACTTTTTCTCTTTTCGATCAATGATTGCCACCGGTGCTCCACATAATTGAGTCGTTCATCTACTTCGATATCCCCCAGTGGAACAACCATGTCTTCGTCTGCCAAACATTTCCTTAGATGAGATACGTGGAATGTCGTGTGAATTCCACTTAACTCATCTGGCAATTCCAACATATAGGCCACCTCTCCTACTCGAGCAATGATTCGGAAAGGGCCTATATACCGCGGGCTCAACTTGCCCCGCTTCGGAACCTAATGATACCCTTCTAAGGTGAAACCTTCAACATAACCCGGTCACCCACCTGGAATTCAATCGGTCTGCGTCGTTTATCAGCATACGACTTCTGTCTGTCCTTGGCTGCCTTCATGTAGGCCTTGATCTTTTCAAGCTTTTCAGTCGTTGCCTCGATCACTTCGACGCTAATGTCACCCCAACAAGCGGGTGTCCTGTACCTCCTACCGCATAGCATCTCATAAGGTGGCATGCCAATGCTGGTATGATAGCTGTTATTGTATGAGAATTCAGCTAGCGGTAAGTGGTCAACTCAACTTCCCCGAAGTCAATCACACATGCTCGGAGCATGTCCTCTAAGGTCTGAATGGTCCTTTCCGACTGACCATCAGTTTGGGGATGATAAGCCGTACTGATATGTAGTCTCGTCCCCATGCGTCGTGCAATTTCTTCCAAAATTTGGAGGTAAATCGGGTGTCGCGATCAGACACAATTGACACCGGTACACCATGACGAGTCACAATCTCTTTGATGAAAAGATCGGCCAACCTCTCGGATGAATATGTCTCGCGCATCGGTATAAAGTGAGCACTCTTCGTCAAGCGGTCAACGATCACCCATATAGCATCATACCCTTTCGGAGTATGCGGCAACTTCGTAATGAAATCCATGGTGATGTGCTCCCACTTCCATTCCGGTATATCCAAAGGTTGAATCTTCCCATACGGCTTCTGGTGCTCGGCCTTCACCTGTAAGCAAGTAAGGCACTTACTCACATACTCCACCATATCACGCTTCATACCCAGCCACCAATAGTCTTTCTTCATGTCTTGGTACATCTTCGTGGCACCGGGATGAATGGAGTATCGAGTCTTGTGGGCTTCATCCATGATCTTTACCCGTAGATCCCCAAAACGAGGAATCCACATCCGCCTAAACCGGGTTCTAACACCAAATGTGTTTTCACCCAACTCCGCGACCAGACCTCTCATTCTCTCAGAGTTAAGATGATCTTCTTTCAGTGCCTCATCTTGAAACTCCTTGACTTGCTTCATCACATCCGAGGTCATAATCAGCTGGTACGCCTTCACTTGAATCGGCTCAGGCCTCTCCTTTCGGCTAAGGGCATCTGCCACCACGTTGGCTTTGCCCGGATGGTAATGTATCTCACAATCGTAATCTTTATAAGCTCCAACCATCGCCTTTGCCTCATATTCAAATCTTTTTGCTCGAAGAAGTATTTCAAGCTCTTGTGGTCGGTAAAGATAGTGCACTTCGTCCCATAGAGATAGTGCCTCCAAATCTTCAATGCAAAGACCACGGCTACTAGCTTTAAGTCGTGAGTAGGGTAATTAACCTCATGAACCTTCAACTGTCGGGATGCATAGGCTATAACCTTTCCCCTCTGCATTAACACGCACCCCAACCCCGAATAGGAAGCATCAGAATAAACCACCAGATCTTCACTTCCCTCGGGCAGCGACAGAACAGGAGCTTGGGTCAACCTCGCCTTCAATTCTTCGAACGCCTTTTCCTGAGCTTGACCCCATACAAACTTCACATCCTTCCGGGTCAACTTGGTTAGTGGAGAAGCGATCTTTGAGAAGTCTTGAATGAATCTTCTATAATAGCCCGCCAAACCCAAAAAACTTCGGATTTCGGATGGCGTCTTTGGAGACTTCCATTGCATTACCGCTTCCAGCTTTGCCGGGTCAACCATAATCCCCTCTGGATTTACCACGTGACCCAAGAACTGAACTTCACGCAACCAGAATGCGCATTTGGAGAATTTAGCATACAACTTCTCCCTTCTCAACGTCTCCAGAACCTCTCGAATGTGACCAGCGTGCTCCGCCTCCCTCTTTGAATAAATCAAGATATCATCGATGAACACAATCACTGATTTCTCCAACATCGGCCGACACACCCGGTTCATCAGGTCCATAAAAGCAGCTGGCGCGTTGGTCAAACCAAAAGACATGACAAGAAACTCGTAGTGACCGTAGCGTGTGCGAAAAGCTGTTTTAGGGATGTCCTTCTCTCTCACCTTTAGTTGGTGGTAGCCCGATCGAAGATCTATCCTTGAAAACCAACTGGCACCCTGAAGTTGATCAAACAAATCATCGATTCTCGGCAAGGGGTATCGGTTCTTCACCGTCAATTTGTTCAACTCATGGTAGTCGATGCACATCCTCATACTACCGTCTTTCTTCTTTACAAATAGGACCGGAGCACCCCAGGGTGAGATACTCGGTCTAATGAACCCCTTATCTAGCAGCTCTTGCAACTGCTCCATCAAGTCTTTCATTTCCGTCGGAGCCAATCGATACGGTGCTTTGGCAACAGGTTGGGCGCCTGGTATCAGATCAATCTGAAACTCGATCTCTCGGTCAGGTGGCACTCCCGATAAATCTTCGGGAAACACATCCGGAAAGTCACGCACAACCGGAACATCGAATAGTTGTGGTGTTTGCGCTTCCACATCCTTTACATAACATAAGTAGGCGCTACATCCACGCCTCATACATTTTCCCGCCACCGCCATTGAGATCACCTTCGGAATCGCCGCGACCCGATCCCTATGAACAGTTACCAGACTCCGTAAGGTGCTATCAGACGAATAATCTTCTTTCGACACTCTATATTCGCTTCGAAATCCGCCAACCAATCCATCCAAAGCACCAAATCAAAACCACCCAAGGTCATCGCGAATGGTCTAACCGAAAATTTGTGGCCCTCTAATTCCACATCACAACCTTCTATCACCTCGGAAATCCTGATAGACTTACCTATCGCAGTTTCTACATCAAATAGTACGTCAACGCGTCTACTACTAACAGGCAGTTTGGCACAGAAAGCAGCAGAAATAAAACTCCTACTGGCACCCGAATCAAATAATACAGAGGCTAAAGTTTTGTTCACGATAAACATACCGGACACAACATTAGGGTCCGTCCTAGCCTCCTCCTGCGTCATCGTTAGTGCCCTAGCGCTTGCCCTCGGTCCTTCACTCCCCATCTTCTTCACCCCTGAACCCTCGGCCCTCGGCTTCTTGCAGTCTCTGCTCATATGACAACTTTCCCCACAGTTAAAACATTTGCCTGTTCGGTAATCCTTTGCCATATGCCCTGTCTTCCCGCATTTGAAACAGATGCTTGATCCCCACTTGCACTCCCCCGAGTGCTCTCTCCCACATTTGTCACACTTCCTCAATCCTGCACCTGGCTTGACCATGCGACGGTCACCCACCCGCGCCCTCTTGTTACTCGTCGAAATATCACCTCGACCAAAACTCTTCCCCTGCCAGTCTCGATCACCACCACCCTTCTTACCGCCCTCTGTCGCCCTTACGACAGCCTTTTCATCATACAGTCTCCCTGCCAGATCAACTGCCGACCTAAAGGTGCTCGGTCGAGCAGAAATCAGGTGCCAACGGATTTCAACTGGCAGCCCCTGAATGTACCGGTTAATCTTCCGAGACACCGGCGTCACCTGATCCAGCACCAGTCTCGCCATCTCGTTAATTTTGGTGGTGTACTGTTGGTGGGTCATCGTCCCCGCCTCCAACTGCAGGAACTCTCTCTCAACTTTATCCATTTCTCGACTAGGACTGAACTCCTCGATCACCAATCTTTTCAGCTCGGACCACTTCATTCTCCCAGTGGCCCGACAACCCTCGGCTTGGACTATGTTGTCCCACCAGCATCGAGCCGAACCCGTGAAAGAGTGGGTAGCGAACTTCACCTTTTTGTCCTCCTGACACTCGCTGATATCAAGAATAGCCTCCATTTCTCTCACCCACTGGTGAGCAGCAGCAGCGGTGCCATTACCGTCAAAAGTAGGGGGCTTGCACCTCATAAATGCCCTGTAATTACAGCCTCACGCCGACTCATGCACAGGCTCCTCCTCCTCTTCCTCTTCATCATCAGAAAGAACCGTTTCCGGCTCTTGTTGCTGCTGTCTTCCTGAGGACCTATTCCTTTCTTTCCTTTCTCCTTCCCGGACCGCCTTTATCACCTCGGTCACCACAGACGGTAAGATCGTCTGCATGACCTGATGTACTTCCTCCACCACTGCCTCTTTTACCGAGGCTCTCAGATTGGCGCTCTCGTCTACGTCCTCCTGATGAGGGGTCTCGGGTTCTTCATGAACCACTTTCTCCACCCTAGGCCTTCCTCTTGTGGCTCGTGGTTCAGCACCACGTCTGCCACCACCTCCACTATGTGAAGCTTTGGATGATCTACCACCGGCCATCCTCTAACACTCATTAAAAGATTCAAACACTAACACGGTCATTCAAGGGAATAGCTCAGTTTATGTCAAGTGCAGTAAGTCCCTAATTACAGTGGCCAGTTGTGATTAGCCACTTACTTTACTCTTCGTACCCCGAGCATTACCTGTCCTGACTACGTTAGTATCTAATTCTAACAGTAACACATACATCTCATAACATGCGCACGTAATACCGGTTAACTTTAAGAAAATACCTCATGGCACGCAGCTACTCCGATTGGCATTCTTTCCCTTTTCCGTCCCATTCTCAGTTTAAGTTAAGGTTTTTTTTGAAAAGTTACCCGTTTCACTTAAACTTTGGCTCTGATACCAACTTGTAAGGCCCCGTCCCCAGGACGCTTATAGTTGGTCATTCATTGCACGTCAAACATATAGTTTACATATACTAAGTAGAAAAATTGCAGCGGAATCGATAAAAGTACATTCTCATTTCATCATAAAAGCTTCTACAACGTATTACATCGTTGATTCGAATACAAAATACATATTTTCTTTTTATTACATAACTTTACAATGATTGTTGCGGAAGCATATGAAACCGGGGATTCCTTAAGTAATCCCGTTTATTTGAATCCTCAACAATCCAAAATGGTCATATACAGTGACCTCTAGTACAAATATATTAAAACTAAATTTAAAGAAGGTTCCTTAGGTAATCCCGTTTATCGGGGTCCTCAAGGAACACTTGCACTTGCATGCAACATAATGTGTTGCATGCATTATGAGCAAAAGAATGCCATCCCAAAAGAGCTGAGTAGTCGCCTCGTGCCATCCCCAGCAACACTACCTGCCAACTTGAAATACATAAAAAGTCAGCGTTGCTGAGCGAGTTCTAGTTTTATAATAAACATACTTTATTATCATTAAAACCATTCTTTTCTTTCACGTGATCATACATCATACGTACACATAGATTATATCTTTATTATCTCTTTCGTTCGTTCATCCATTAGTTCATTACATCTTAACTTGCACATTGGATATCTTTTGTACCAATACCGTATGCTATACCTCAATCAGTCTTAGCTACTGGGCCGAAGTCATTAAATGAACAGCAAGTGTATGCCACAGTACTAGAGGTAAGCGGTAGAGGCACCATACATATGGTCAATCACAAAGAAGGACCCGTTTTTCTTATCCAATGCTTGCAAGCTTCTTTCGTTCGTTCATTAATGCATGTATTCATCATCATAATCCTTTTTCATTCATTCATTAATACATGCATTCATCGCCATGTTCCTCTTTCATTATCTTTCACTTTACGTTACATAATACTTTGTTCATTCATTATCATAATACGTAAAGTTTGGGAAAGATAAACGTACAACATCATAAGGAACATACACATATCATTCATGCATCGTCGTACAAGGCGTCATACATACATAACATACACCATGCAAGACCATCAAGCACACGACATCATACCATCCATGACCTCAAAAGTCAACTTACATAATCCTCGGGAATCTCCTAGGTCAAAGCCTACATTACTCATCTGCTTAAAACTCAGAATTTCCCTAAGGGTTTACCCGCATTTCTCTTTTCTGTACATCCGCATTTCGCGACTACCCGTATTAGTCAATGCGGATGGGTAAAACCCTTGGCCACCTTTCATTAGTCATCCGCATTAGTTATTACGGATGACTGTTTTCCTTAGTCGCATTTCTTAACTTGTCCGCATTAATCAATGCGGCTGTGAAATGTCTTAGCCACATTTCTTCCAGCCGTCCACATTAGTTGATGCGGGTAGGCGAATGCCTTATCCGCATTTCGTTGAATGTCCACATTAGGTAATGCGGTTGCCCAATGCCTTGGCTACATTTTTACTAGTCATTCGCATTAGTCAATGCGGTTGAGCAGTTTACCCTGCAACTCAACCTGTGTTGTTTTTCAGCCCTTCATCATCATCTCAACGCACATTAGCACAAATCTATCATACTACACGCTTAGAACAGGCTAAACATCGTACACATTATAGGAAGGACTACTAAAACACACATCAACAGTATGCATTCGAACAACATGCTGTAATTCATATGTCTGCCCTAGAAATCTCATATAAAGTAGGCATAGCAACCTAAACGGACCATACGCACCCATACTCGTACATACATACACAGATTTAGCACCCAAAGCTCGAAAACAGTTGTACAATGTGTTCCAGCCCCAAAATCGTTCAAAAACGGGTAAAATAGGGGTCTTAGAACTCACCTTGTGTTGCTGCGAGTATGGCTTCTTCAAACCAGTTGCCGTGGGATCTTGTTCCTCGAATCAGCCTTCTTCTTCTTGTTCTTCCTTCAAAATCTTGTATTCTGCTCTTTCTCTCTCTAGAGTGTTTGACGATTTGGGTGTTGTAAGTGAAGAGTGGGCAGCCATCCCCATAAGTATCAGATATTTGTCTTTTCTTTGTACTTTTTACACAAAGCCCCCTCCACTTTTGTTCCTTTTCATTTCCTTCCAAGATACTTTCTTTTTCTTTTCTTATTTTTATTTTTCTTCGTCCAATCAGAAATCTCGGGTGTTACAGATAAACATGTCCTCGCTGACGTGGGCAAGGGTTTAGTCACATCCCTCGCCTGAAATCACCCCTATCTCGCCGACTAGTCAGGGTTGACCGCGAGGGATTAGTCACATCCCTCGCCTCGATTAGCGTGCCCGCGCCTGAAAATCTCGCCCCTCGCCTAGATTTCCGCTCCCCTCGCTGACACGTGGGCGAGATACGGACACGTGGGTGAGGGATATTGATTTTTCCTCGCCGATAGGCGAGGGTCAAAGTCAACGATCTATTTTGATAATTTTTTAGGTCAATGGTTATTTTGGTAATTGCATTTTGTCAATTAGTTAATTTGATAATCCCTTATATTATTATATATTAAAAACAACTACGTTGCTACAGTAAGATTTTATGGTTTTCAATATTGACCACTAAAGTTTATAAATTGACAAAAAATCCCTTGACAAGCAAATGAATATGCAAAATTTAACCCATGTGGCGGTGATCAGTGGCGGTGTTTTTGGTTGAAAATTGTGTTGTTAAAGCTAATGAAGTCATTAATGATTGATGCACTTTCACAAATTCAATTCAGTTCCTAATCAATGGTGATGGTGTTGTTTCGAACAACAATATGATCGAATCATCGAAATAGTCAAATAGATGCAGATTAAAAAAAATAGAAACAAGAGGAATTTCAAGAAGAAAGGGGGAGAAGTGAGAGTGTAAGGTCCCGTTCCCGGACGATTACAGTTGGATCCTCGTCGCTCTTTAAACATACATTTTCATTTATCTTTAGTAAACATTTCAGCGGAAGCATTCAAAAGAGACATCTCATTTTATCATTAAAGCTTTTGCAAAGTAATACATTGTTAATTAACTATAAAATAGTCATAAACATTGACCTTTAGTAGTAAGAGGATTCCTTAAGTAATCCTGTTTATCCGAATTCTCTACAAACACCATTTTTTTAATAATACATGCAACATAATACATTGTAAAAATATTAACAAAGGAATGACATCCCAAAAGAGTTGAGTAGCCGCCTCGTGCCATCCTCGACAACACTACCTGCCAACTGGAAACACATAAAAAGTCAGCGTTGCTGAGTGAGTTCTAGTTTTGTAATAAAACATACTTTTCTTTACGTACATACGGTCACACAACATACGTACACATAGATAATATCATTATTATCTTCATCATTCGTTCATTAGCTTTCGTTCATTTACCGTCCATCGATAACATTCTCGTTCATTCATAAACACTTTCTTTCGTTTGTACGTTTCTTACTTTCATTCATACATTCATTTCATTCGTACGTACGTTCGTTACGTTCATTCATAAGTTGATTACATTCATTCGTACGTTCATTACTTTCGGTGACATGTAAAATACCCCAAACATTGTGCATGACTGCTGGTGCTGGACCTGTGGTAATTAACCACGAACATTGTGCACGAAGCTGATCCAGTCACCTAGGGCAAGTACATGCACCTCTTATCTTCCTCTTCCATTCTGGATCAATGCCATGCGCTATACCCCGAACATTGTGCACGAAGCTGATGTTGGACCTGTGGTAATTAACCACGAATATTATGCACGAAGCTGATCCAGTCACCTAGGGTAAGCAGCAAGGATCCCATACATATGGTCAATCATGAAGACTGAACCCCAGTGTGCATCCTTCGGGGTAGCTAACCCGCACACCGTTGAGCTAACACCTTCAATGGGTGTGCACCTGTATACATTTGCTTGCAAGCCTTTTTTACGTTTATTCGTTCATTAATGCATTCATTCATTCATTATATTCCTCTTTCATTATCTTTCACTTTACGTTACATAATACTTCGTTCATTCATTTTCATAACACGTAAAGTCATGGGAAAGATAAACATACATTATCATAAGGAACATACACATATCATTCACACATCCTCATGCAAGGCATCATACATACATAAGATACATCATGTATAACCATGCAGCATCATCATCATCATTATGCATAAACATCCAGCACATATCGTTACATACCCATCATACCATCTATGACCCCAAAAGTCAACTTACATAACCCCTGAGAATATCCTAGGTCAAAGCCTACATCACTCATTTTCCTAACAGTCAGAATTTATTCTAAGTGTTTATCCACATTTCCTTTTCTGTCCGCATTGGTTAATGCGGGTGAGCAAATGTCATCCGCATTTCTTTGACCGTCCGCATTAGTTAATGCGGGTGAGCAAATGTCATCCGTATTTCTTTGACTGTCCGCATTAGTTAATGCGGCTGAGTAAATGCCTTAACCGCATTTCATTATCTGTCCGCATTAGTTAATGCGGCTGAGTAAATGCCTTAGCCGCATTTACTTTAGCTGTCTGCATTAGTTAATGCGGCTGAGTAAATGCCTTAGCCGTATTTCCTTAGCCATCCGCATTAGTTAATGCGGCTGAGTAAATGGACCTGCAACTTAATCTGTGCCATTTTCAGATCTCAATCATCATCTTAACCCATCCTTAGCACAGATCTACCATTCTACACACTTAGAATAAACTTAAACATCATACACATCGTAGGAAAACACCTAAAAACATACGGTAACAGTACCTAGTCGAACATCATGCTGAAAATTCATAGTTTGCCTTAAAAACTTTATGTTCATAACAGCCCCAAACGAATCATACACTTACACATACATACATGAATGGGTTTTTCACCCAAATACCCGAAAATAGTTTGTAGATGTGTTCCAGCCCCAAAATCATTCAAATAAGTGTAAAATAGGGGTCTTAGAACTCACCTTTGCAGCTCTTGAGTATGGCTTCTCCCAAACTCGTTTGCAATTGAGTTCAACCGCCTAGAAACCCACTAAAAACACACACCCGAACACACACTACACACATAAGCATACAACCGAGGCAAGATCAGTTAAGAACACTTAAAAACCATGAATTTCTTACCTCGAATTCGACTTCTTCTTGTTCTTCCTTCAAAAACCCGAATTCTGCTCTTTTTCTCTCTAGAATCGAATGAAATGAAGTGTGCAGTAGATTATGGGCTACCATATCTCCTTTATGCACCCACTTTTTATTCTCTTTGTCCTTTTGACACTTTTTACCCCTCCACTTGGGTAAAATATCTTTTCTTTCTTTTTCTTCACTTTATTCTTTTTGTTAAAGATAACCGGGTGTTATATGTCCACCCCCTTAAATAGGTTTCGTCCCCGAAACCTATTATTCCTCGAACAAACGTGGGTAATGCTGTCTCATTTCTTCTTCAGTTTCCCACGTAGACTCAGATCCCTTTCTGTGCTTCCACTGTACACGCACAAGTGGGACCACTTTGTTCCTCAGCCTCTTCTCTTTTCGGTCAACGATTGCCATTGGTTGCTCCATATAATTGAGTCGTTCATCCACCTCGATGTCTTCCAGTGGTACAACCATATCTTCATCTGCCAAACACTTTCTCAGATGAGATATGTGGAAGGTCGGGTGAATTCCACTTAACTCATCTGGTAACTCCAACCTATAGGCCACTTCTCCTACTCGAGCAATGATTCGAAAGGGCCTATATACCTCGGGCTCAACTTGCCCCACTTTCTGAACCGAATGATACCCTTCCAAGGTGAGACTTTCAACATAACTCTTTCACCCACCTGGAATTCAATCGGTCTACGTCGCTTATCAGCATACAACTTCTGTCTGTCTTTAGCTGCCTTCATGAAGGCCTTGATCTTTTCAAGCTTTTCAGTCATAGCCTCGATCACTTCGACGCTCCCTAATTCCTTTTGACCAATATCACCCCAACAAGCGGGTGTTCTGCATCTCCTACCATATAGCATCTCATAAGGTGGCATACCAATGCTGGCATGATAGCTGTTGTTATATGAGAATTCAGCTAACGGCAAGTGGTCATCCCAACTTCCCCCAAAATCGATTACACATGCCCGAAGCATGTCCTCCAATGTCTGAATGGTCCTTTCTGACTGACCATCAGTTTGGGGATGATAAGCCGTGCTGATATGTAACCTCGTCCCCATCGCATCGTGGAATTTCTTCCAGAATTTGGATGTAAACCGGGTGTCGCGATCAGACACAATAGACACCGGCACATCGTGATGAGCCACGATCTCTTTAATGAAAAGATCCGCCAACCTCTCGGATGAATATGTCTCACGCATCGGTAGGAAGTGAGCACTCTTCGTCAAGCGGTCGACAATCACCCATATAGCATCACACCCTTTCGGAGTACGTGGCAGCTTCGTAATGAAATCCATGGTGATGTGCTCCCACTTCCATTCCGGTATATCCAAAGGTTGAATCTTTCCATACGGCTTTTGGTGCTCGGCCTTCACTTGCAAACAAGTAAGGCACTTACTCACATACTCGACCACGTCACGCTTCATACCCAGCCACCAATAATCTTTCTTCATGTCTTGATACATCTTTGTAGCACCAGGATGAATAGAGTATCGAGTCTTGTGAGCTTCATCCATAATTTTCACTCGTAGATCTCCAAGACGAGGAATCCACATTTGCCCGAATCGGGTTTTAACACCAAATGTGTTTTCACCCAACTCTACGACCAGACCTCTCATTCTTTCGGAGTTAAGATGATCTTCCTTCAGTGCCTCATCTTGAAACTCTTTGACTTGTTCCATCACATATGAGGTCATAATCAGCTGGTACGCCTTCACCCGAATCGGCTCGGCCCTCTCCTTTCGGCTAAGGGCATCCGCCACCATATTGGCTTTGCCCGGATGGTAATGGATCTCACAATCATAATCCTTAATAAGCTTCAACCATCTCCTTTGCCTCATATTCAAATCCTTCTACTCGAAGAAGTACTTCAACCTCTTGTGGTCGGTGAAGATGGTGCACTTCGTCCCGTAAAGATAGTGCCTCCAAATCTTTAATGCAAAGACCACGGCTGCTAGCTCCAAGTCATGAGTAGGATAATTAACCTCATGAACATTCAACTATCGGGATGCATAGGCTATAACTTTTCCCCTCTGCATTAACACGCACCCGAACCCCGAATAGGAAGCATCAGAATAAACCACCAGATCTTCGCTTTCATCGGGTAATGACAATACAGGAGCCTGGGTCAGCCTCGCCTTCAATTCTTCGAACGCCGTCACTTGAGCTTGACCCCATACAAACTTTACATCTTTTCGGGTCAACTTGGTTAGTGGAGAAGTGATTTTGGAGAAGTCTTGAATGAATCTCCTGTAATAGCCCGCCAAACCTAAGAAACTACAGATCTCGGATGGCGTCTTTGGAGACTTCCATTGCATCACCGCTTCCACCTTTGCCGGATCCACCATAATCCCCTCCGGATTTACCACGTGACCCAAGAACTAAACTTCGCGCAACCAAAACGCGCACTTAGAGAATTTGGCATACAACTTCTCCCTTCTCAACGTCTCCAACACCTCTCGAATGTGACCGGCATGCTCTATCTCGTTCTTTGAATAAATCAGGATATCATCAATAAACACAATCACTGATTTATCCAACATCGGCCGACACACTCGATTCATCAGATCCATAAAAGCAGTTGGCGTATTGGTCAAACCAAAAGACATGACAAGAAACTCGTAGTGACCGTAGCGTGTGCGAAAAACTGTCTTAGGGATATCCTGCTCTTTCACCTTTAGTTGATGGTAGCCCGATCGAAAATCTATCCTTGAAAACCAACTGGCACCTTGAAGTTGATCAAACAAATCATCAATTCTCGGCAAGGGGTATCGGTTCTTCACCGTCAACTTGTTCAGCTCACGGTAGTCGATACACATCCTCATACTGCCGTCTTTCTTCTTTACAAACAGGACCGGAGCACACCAAGGTGAGATACTCAGTCTAATGAACCCCTTACCAAGCAGCTCTTGCAACTGCTCCATCAACTCTTTCATTTCCATCGGAGCCAATCGATATGGTGCTTTGGCAACAGGTTGGGCACCTGGTATCAGATCAATCTGAAACTCAATCTCTCGGTCAGGTGGCAATCCCGATAAGTCTTCCGGGAACACGTCTGGAAAATCACACACAACCGGAACATCGGATAGTTGTGGTGTTAGCATTTTCACATCCTTTACATAACATAAGTAGGCGCTACATCCACGCCTCATACACTTTCCCGCCACCACCATCGAGACCACTTTCGGGATCGTCATGACCCGATCCCCATAAATAGTTACCGAACTCCCGTCAGGCGCTATCAAACGAATCATCTTCTTTCAACACACTATATTCGCCTCGAAGTCCGCCAAACAATCCATCCCAAGAACCAAATCAAAACCACCTCAGGTCATCGCAAATGGTCTAACCGGAAATTTATGGCCCTCTAATTCCACATCGCATCCCTCTATCACCTCGGAAATCCTGGTAGACTTACCTATCGCAGTTTCTACATCAAACGGTACGTCAACACGTCTACTACTAACAGGCAGCTTAGCACAGAAAGTAAACAAACAAACAAACAAACAAACCCAGTATATCCCACTCAAGAGCAGGGTCTGGGGAGGGTAGGTGTAGGCGAGTCTTTCCTCTATCTTGTTAGGTAGAGAGACTGCTTCCAAAGAGACCCCCGACTCGATAGCAAAAGCCATACTAAAAACAAGACACATAGCATACAGTATACAAAACTCCTACTGGCACCCGAATAAAATAATACAGAGGCTAAAGTTTGGTTCACTAGAAACGTACCGGACACAACATTAGGGTCCGTCCTAGCCTCCTCCTGTGTCATCGTTAATGCCCTGGCGCTCGCCCTCGGTCCTTCACTCCCCGTCTTCTTCACCCCGGAACCCTCGGCGCTGGGCTTCTTGCAATCCCTACTCATATGACCACTTTCCCCACAGTTGAAACACTTCACACCCCCACAGTCTCTAGCCATATGACCAGGCTTCCCACACTTGAAGCAGACGTTCAACCCCAATCTACATTCCCCGCTATGCTCCTTCCCCCATTTACCACACCTTCTCAGTCCCGTACCCGGTGTGGCTACACGACGGTCGTCCACCCATGCCTTCTTGTTTCTCGTCGAGGCATTACCCCGACCAAACCTCTTTCCATTCCAATTCCTGTCACCACCACCCTTCCTACTACCTTCAGCCACCACCACCACAGCCCGTTCATCATACAACCTTCCTGCCAAGTCCACCGCCGACCTAAAGGTGCTCGGTCGGGCGGCGATCATATGCCTGCGAATATCCGTCGGCAATACCTGAATATACCTCTTGATCTTTCGCGACAGAGGTGTCACCTGATCTGGCACCAGACGTGCCATTTCGTTGAACTTTGTGGTGTACTGTTGGTGGGTCATCGTTCCTGTCTCCAGCTGTAGGAACTCTCTCTCAACTTTATCCATCTCCCAATGAGTACAGAACTCCTCGATCACCAATCTTTTCAGCTCGGACCACTTCATTCTTCCAATGGCCCTGCTACCCTCGGCTTGGACTATGTTTTCCCACCAGCATAGAGCCGAATCCAGGAAAGAGTGGGTAGCGAACTTCACTTTTTGGTCCCCCCGGCACTCGCTGATATCGAGGACAACCTCCATTTCTCTCACCCATTGATGAGCAGCAGCAGCAATGCAATTACCGTCAAATGTAGGGGGCTTGCACCTCATGAACGCCCCGTAATTACAGCCTCGTGCTGACTCCTGCACAGGCTCCTCCTCCTCTTCCTATTCATCATTAGAAAGAACCGTTTCCGGC
The DNA here is from genome assembly GCA_024085815.1 of Flaveria linearis. NCBI lineage: Eukaryota > Viridiplantae > Streptophyta > Magnoliopsida > Asterales > Asteraceae > Flaveria > Flaveria linearis. The sequence continues at coordinate 35,252,766 of CM044016.1, read as the reverse complement.
CCTGGTTGCTCCTGTCTTCCTGAGGACCTATTCCTCTCTTTTCTTTCTCCTTCCCAGACAGCCTTTATCACTTCGGTCACCACAAACGGTAAGATCGTCTGCGTGACCTGATGCACCTCTTCAACCACTGCCTTTTTTACCGAGGCTCTCAGATTGCGCTCGCATCTACACCCTCCGGATGAGGGGTCTCAGGTTCTCCAGGAACCACTTTCTCCATCCTAGGTCTTCCCCTTGTGGCCTGTGGTTCAGCAACACGTCCGCCACCACCTCCACCACGTGAAGCTTTGGATGATCTATCACCGGCCATCCCCTAACACTCACTAAAAGTTTCAAACACCAACACGGTCATTCAAGGGAATAGCTCAGTTTATGTCAAGTATAGTAAGTCCCTACTTATAGTGGCCAGTTATGATTAACCACTTACTTTACTCTTCGTACCCCAAGCATTACTTGTCCTGACTACATTAGCATCTAAATCTAACAGTCACACATAAACACATAACATGCGTACATAATACTAGTTAACTTTAAGAAATTACCTGATGGCACGCAGCTACTCAGATTGGCATCCCATTCCTTTCTATCCCATTTTCAGTTTAAGTTAAGGCTTATTTTGAAAACTTACCCGTTTCACTTAAACTTTGGCTCTGATACCAACTTGTAAGGCCCCGTTCCCGGGACGCTTACAGTTGGATCCTCATCGCTCTTTAAACATACATTTTCGTTTATCTTTAGTAAACATTTCAGCGGAAGCATTCCAAAGAGAAATCTCATTTCATCATTAAAGCTTTTGCAAAGTAATACATCGTTAATCAATTACAAAATAGTCATAAACAGTGACCTTTAGTAGTAAGAGGATTCCTTAAGTAATCTCGTTTATCCGAATCCTCTACAAACACCATTTTGTTTTAATAATACATGCAACATAATGCATTGCAAAAATATTAATAAAGGATTGCCATCCTAAAAGAGCTGAGTAGCCGCCTCGTGCCATCCTCGGCAACACTACCTGCCAACTGGAAACACATAAAAAGTCAACGTCGCTGAGTGAGTTCTAGTTTTGTAATAAAACATACTTTCCTTTACATACATACGGTCACACAACATACGTACACATAGATAATATCATTATTATCTTCATTATTCGTTCATTAGCTTTCGTTCATTTACCGTCCATCGATAACATTCTCGTTCATTCATAAACCCTTTCTTTCGATTGTACGTTTCTTACTTTCATTCATACATTCATTTCATTCGTACGTACGTTCGTTACGTTCATTCATACGTTCATTACATTCATTCGTACGTTCATTACTTTCGGTGACATGTACAATACCCCGAACATTGTGCACGACTGCTGGTGCTGGACCTGTGGTAATTAACCGTGAACATTGTGTACGAAGCTGATCCAGTCAACTAGGGCAAGTACATGCACCACTTATCTTCCTCTTCCATTCTGGATCAATGCCATGCGCTATACCCCGAACATTGTGCACGAAGCTGATGCTGGACCTGTGGTAATTAACCACGAACATTGTGCACGAAGCTGATCTAGTCATCTAGGGTAAGCAGCAAGGATCCCATACATATGGTCAATCACAAAGACTGAACCCCAGTGTGCATCCTTTGGGGTAGCTAACCCGCACACCGTTGAGCTAACACCTACAATGGGTGTGCACCTCTATACATTTCTTGCAAGCCTTTCTTACGTTCATTCATTCATTAATGCATGCATTCATTCATTATATTCCTCTTTCATTATCTTTCACTTTACGTTACATAATACTTCGTTCATTCATTTTCATAACACGTATAGTCATGGGAAAGATAAACATACATTATCATAAGGAACATACACATATCATTCACACATCCTCATGCAAGGCATCATACATACATAACATACATCATGTATAACCATGCAGCATCATCATCATCATTATGCATAAACATCCAGCACATATCATTACATACCCATCATGCCATCTATGACACCAAAAGTCAACTTACATAACCCCCGGGAATCTCCTAGGTCAAAGCCTACATCACTCATTTTCCTAACAGTCAGAATTATTCTAAGTGTTTATCCGCATTTCCTTTTTCTGTCCGCATTGGTTAATGCGGGTGAGCAAATATCATCCGCATTTCTTTGACCGTCCGCATTAGTTAATGCGGGTGAGCAAATGTCATCCGCATTTCTTTGACTGTCCGCATTAGTTAATGCGGCTGAGTAAATACCTTAGTCGCATTTCATTATCTGTCCCTGTCACACCCCCGCTTATAGCGGAAACACGAGGATGCGACGGACGGGATCGTCATAACACTTGGTATAATTACAGAGATATAATACATGCAAACTTCTCGTGTCATGACGTCCCCCAACACAATGGTGACTTGTGTCGTGGTTAGTCAGTTTCACGACTATCATAGTCTTATTGATTCCAATACAAATCACACAATGTTCAAATATGAAAACAAATGACAAATATTACATATGCAATACTATTGAAATCCTGAGGTCTCTGCTAAGGCATCTGCACTAGCTATCCTCTTTGATTATGTTCACCTGAAAAGATATGCTCAAAAATGTCAACACATAATGTTGGTGAGTTCCGCAGGTTTAAATTTAAAACATGTAGTTGATGCTATATAGAATTTGTTATGGAATCATACTGTAAGCAAAACCCACATAACATGTGTTTAGAGACAACCAAACCTAATGACGTTATGCATATAAATTTGTCGGAATATATTCACCCATGGCCTGATTGCTGGCAGCTGTAGTCGGTAACTCACAAGTTAAACCGATCTGTCGAGGGTGGGGGTGTCAACCCAGTAGTACTACCAATACCTATCCGTTGGTTCCCAAACCCGGGAATTAATGGTTGTAAGAATCGTAGAATAACACCATGTATGTATTAGAATATGAGAATAGTATCACGTCGATTCCAAGTATGAAAAATTGTATGTAAGATTTTACAGCATCGAAAACGGGTGAGCATACTTTTCCCCCAAGTTTGAAAAACATTGAAACAATTATAAAAGCATAAAAGGGGCCACGGAAACTCACCTTGGATTGATGTAAAGTATATGAACAAGAACTTCAAAGAATTTGGCAAAGCACGATCAAACACGATCAATACCTATTATTAATTGTAACTAAGTCTTTAAAATGTGTTTATTGTGAATAATATTTGGTAAGATTCGGGTTGGTTTGGTTTAATACGTGACACGTACACAAATGGATGTATTAAGTTTGAAATTAACGTCGAATCAAGGATTAGAATTATGGGGTTTTTAATAGGTATTAAGTTTACAAAGTATTTATTTGCATTTTGATTCCTTTAGGAGGATTATACATGTATGTTTGAATATTTTAGAGTGATATAGAAATGATAAGGTTTAATATGTAATCTATAATTATCTAAGGATAATTACCAATAGTATTTCGATTAATAATAAGATCTTAATCTATATTATTATTTAAAATATAAAAAAAAAATAACATACAATTACATTTGTAAGTAATTTATGAAAATATAATTCCCACATTTATCATGATTAATCCATAATTAGAAATAATATAATATCCATTAATAGTTTAAATTATTATTTAAAGTCCATTTTAAAAAAATTAGACTAATTAAATCATTTGTTTTTAAAAGATAATAATACAATAAATAAATTAATGTTAAAATAAATTTCAGAAAATTAATTTTGTGGTTTTAAAATAATCAGAGTTTATAAAATAATTTTTATAAATTTTTAAGTGTTTATAAATAATATTTTATAACAATTTATTAAGGTTTTTAAATAAAAGAAATTTACAGAAAATAATTTTGTAATATCTAAAATAAGGAGAATTCATAGAATTTATTTTTGAAATTTTTAGATATTTTTATGTATTTTTTTATAGGCTAGAAAGCATTAAAAAAATAGGTTAGGGTCCCCGGGTTCGAACCCGGGACCTCAAATCTGCAACACAACTCCTTAACCAGTGAACCAAAGGCCTCGGCCGCGTTAATAATCCGTTTTTAATTCTTTTAAACACAACCCGGTTGAATAACCCCAAATCCAAGAACCCTAATTCTGAAATCGATCAAATCGAAGCTCAATTCGATGTTATAATCGATTGAAACGATAGGGCTTTTATTCCCTATAAGAAATCGAGTATGTAGGTAGTTTGAATTACCTGTTTTGATGCTCGATATGTCGAGAACAATCGCAGAACTGGTCGCGACTCGTGTAGAAGCCAAACAACAATCAAACGCTGATGATAATGCAATTAATTACGCAGGAAGGTTCGAATGATACTAATGATCAAAAGCCCTCTGCAAATATGGGTTTATAATAGTTTTAATCGGGATTTTGAAAGAGTTGCAGGTCCGAATGATGATGATGATCGAATTGATGTATCTGTATGTTTTCTGATGAAATTGAATGGTGCATTCGATTCAGAATGGTTATGTGATCTTATATACACGATAGATTCGATTAATTAACTGTTTTAGTGCTCGATAGTGGTATTTTCTTGGCCGACAATCGACGAGTGGGTTAGGTAAAGTTAGGTCACTCCATTAATCAAATTAAAAGAGGAGATATGTTCGAATCTTGTTCTAGAACCGGTTGGTATGTTTAATTCGGGTTGAAATGGTGTGTTTTGGTGGTTTGATGATCGCCGGATTTTGGCCGGATGTTTGGCCGGCGACGGGATCGACGGGGAAGGGGGGTTGGTTTGGGATATTTATAGAATGGTCCCTGGAGTTTCAAAACATTTTTATTTCATGTTTTAATCTTTTAAAACAAGTTTCAAAATTTACAAAACTAACCCTGAACTTTTTAAATTAAGATTAATAATTTCTATAAATTATTTTTATTAATAGTAATATTATTAGTATTATTGTTTTCATTATTTTTATTATTATTATTATTATTATTATTATTATTATTATTATTATTATTATTATTATTAGTATTTTTATAATTATTTAACATCAACATATCAAACTCAATTATTTATAAAATTAACTTTTAAAAAAAAAAAATACGAGATGTTACAGTCTCCCCTACTTCAGGAAATTTCGTCCCGAAATTTATTTACGAGGAGTCTGAAACGAAAAGATGAGGGTACTTGAATTTCATTTGATCCTCACGTTCCCAGGTGAACTCTGGACCTCGCCTTGAGTTCCACCTCACTCGGACAATTGGGATTTTGCTGCGTTTTAATTGTTTGACCTCCCGATCCATTATTTCTATTGGTTCTTCCACAAAATGGAGTTTCTCATCAATCTTGATTTCTTCAATTGGCACATGTAAGGACTCGTCCGCCAAACACTTCTTGAGGTTTGACACGTGAAAAGTATCGTGTACACCGCTGAGTTCTTGTGGCAACCTCAATCGGTAAGCCACCGGACCGATTCTTTCTGTAATCTCAAATGGTCCTACGTATCGAGGGGCTAACTTCCCTTTCTTTCCAAATCGTACAATCCCTTTCCAGGGAGAGACTTTGAGTAAGACGTGGTCTCCAATATTGAATTCTAGGGGCTTCCGACGGTTGTCGGCATAGCTCTTTTGGCGATCTCTTGCAGCTTTTAGTCTGTCTTTAATTTGGAAAATCTTGTCAGTTGTTTCTTGGATGATTTCTGGGCCGGTTAGCTGGTTTTCACCAATCTCAGCCCAACAAACTGGGGATCTACATTTCCTCCCGTATAATGCTTCAAATGGAGCGCATCCAATGCTTGTGTGGTAACTGTTGTTGTAGGAGAACTCAATCAATGGTAAATGAGTATCCCAGCTACCACCAAAATCGATTACACAAGCTCTAAGCATGTCTTCCAACGTTTGTATCGTTCGTTCACTTTGGCCATCCGTTTGTGGGTGATAGGCGGTACTCATATCTAGTCGAGTACCCATCGCTTTCTGCAACGTCTGCCAAAATCGTGAAGTAAATCGACTGTCTCGGTCGGATATGATTGACACCGGCACCCCATGCCGTGTCACGACCTCCTTGATGTACAATCTTGCCAGTTTATCCATTTTATAATCTTCTCAGATAGGCAAGAAGTGAGCAGATTTTGTCAGTCGATCCACTACGACCCATATCGACTCGTGTCCGCTTGGCGTTCTCGGGAGTTTGGTAATGAAATCCATGGTGATGTTCTCCCATTTCCACTCGGGAATTTCGGGTTGTTGCAATAGTCCCGATGGCTTCTGATGTTCAGCTTTTACCTTGGAACACGTCAAGCATTTGCTCACATATAGAGCAATGTCTTTCTTCATACCCGGCCACCAGTATAGATCCTTCAGATCATGGTACATCTTGTCTGCACCGGGATGAACAGAATATCGAGTCTTGTGTGCTTCATCCAAGACTAGTGTGCGTACGCCTCCCCATTTGGGAACCCACATGCGATCAATAAAATAATATGCGCCGTCATCCTTGAGATTCATTTGTTTATCCAACCCTCGGAATTCTTCTTCTGCAAGGTTTTCTTCTTTTAGAGCCTCACCTTGCGCGCTTTGAATTTGAGCTTTCAAGTTTGTTTGTATAGCCAATCCCAAAGCTCTAACACGTAGTGGTTTTACGCGTTCTTTACGACTGAGGGCGTCAGCCACCACATTTGCTTTCCCCGGATGATACCGGATTTCGCAATCGTAGTCACTAAGTAGTTCTACCCATCGTCGTTGTCGCATGTTGAGCTCTTTCTGATTCAGAATGTGTTGAAGGCTTTTATGATCAGTGTAGATGATGCATTTGGTTCCATATAGATAGTGCCTCCATATCTTCAGTGCAAAAACTACGGCGCCCAACTCCAAATCATGAGTCGTGTAGTTCTTTTCGTGCACCTTTAGTTGTCGTGAGGCGTAAGCAATCACCTTATCTCTTTGCATTAACACACATCCTAATCCCTGATGCGAAGCATCGCAATACACCACGAAGTCATCAGTTCCGTCCGGAAGGGATAGTATTGGAGCATTGCACAGTTTTTCCTTTAGCGTCTGGAAAGCTTGTTCTTGTGCATGTCCCCAATCAAACTTCTTATCCTTCTGGGTTAGCATAGTCAACGGTTGTGCGATTTTTGAAAAGTTCGCAATAAACCGTCGATAATACCCGGCCAATCCTAAAAATTGTCGGATTTCTGATGGCGTTTGGGGTGTATCCCATTTCTTCACAGCTTCAATTTTGCCGGGGTCCACGTGAATTCCATCTTTGTTAACCACATGGCCCAAAAACTTCACTTCCTGGAGCCAGAACTCACACTTTGAGAATTTAGCGAAAAGTTTCTCTTCCCGCAATAGTTCAAGAATTGCTCGAAGGTGTTTCTCGTGATCTTCTTTCGAACGAGAATAGATAAGTATATCGTCTATGAACACGATCACGAACTTATCCAAGTATGGTTTGCACACCCGATTCATCAGATCCATGAACACAGCTGGTGCATTAGTCAATCCGAATGGCATGACTAGGAACTCATAGTGCCCATAACGGGTCTTGAACACTGTCTTCGGTATATCATCTTCAAAAACTCTCAGTTGATGATATCCAGAACGAAGATCAATCTTGGAGAAATATGAAGCTCCTTGTAGTTGATCAAACAAATCATCAATTCTGGGAAGAGGGTATCGATTCTTCACCGTCAACTTGTTCAGCTCGCGATAATCGATACACATACGAAATGACCCGTCTTTCTTCTTGACAAATAGAACCGGTGCTCCCCATGGTGAATGACTCGGCCGAATGAATCCTTTTTCCAATAACTCTTGTAGTTGACTGGATAATTCCTGCATTTCAGATGGTGCTAAACGATATGGTGCTTTTGCTACCGGCGTAGCTCCAGGAACCAACTCGATACGAAATTCCACCTGTCGTAAGGGAGGTAAACCCGACAAATCATCAGGAAATACTTCCGGGTAATCTCGCACCACAGGAATATCTGTCAACTTGATGCCTTCTTCCTTCTTTTCTACCACATGAGCCAGGAGTGCGTAGCACTGCTTCCGTAGACATCGACGCGTCTTCATGCAGGAAATAAGTTTCAGAGTTCTCCCTGGTCGTTCACCTTGAATCTTGAGTACCTCCCCATTAGGCATAGGGATTCGTACTACTTTCTCTCGACAAACGATCTCGGCTCCGTGCTTTGACAACCAATCCATACCCACGATTACGTCGAAGCTCCCTAGCTCGAAAGGTATTAAGTCTATGTCGAAAACATGGTCTTCTAATATTATAGAGCACTGTTTAATGATCTTATCTGCTGGTACGAATCTACCATTGGCCATTTCTACGGAAAAGCTGATTTCTAACTTACTAGGATTCAAGGCAAGCATGCGCGCAAAATCAGAAGATATGAAACTATTGTCTGCCCCGGTATCAAATAATATGGATGCAAAGTGGTTGTTGAGAAGATACGTACCCGTGACAACATTTGGATCTTGACGGGCATCATTAGTTCCAATGACGAAGGCACGTCCCCTTGCAGCATTTCCTTGGTTTCCCTGGTTCGGATTACCAGCTATAGCCAGCACTTGCTGTTGATTATTCCCCTGTTGTCCAGGTGCTCTATTCAGTCGGGGGCACGTGTTCCTGTAGTGATCGAGGCCCCCACATTCGTAACATGCCCTGGTATTCCCGGCGGGGTTAACCGCGTTGATAGGCGTTACCAGGTTTGGCGCAATCCTACAATCCTTCGCCCAATGACCCAAGCGCCTACAGTTTGTGCATTCCCGACATGGCCTTGCTGGGGGATGGTGCCAATTACATTTGTCGCACTTGGGGTACGGTCCCGTGTATTCCTTCCTTCCCTGTGTTACAGCCACAAAGTTTCGGGCTGTCTTAGTCTTCTTATCGGATCTTCCAGTATTAGACCCGGACTCCTTTCTTTTCTCGGTTCCCTTCCCCAGTACTCCGGTTCTCACCATTTCGTCAGTAAGAGCGCCAGCTTTCATAATCGCGCTCTGGATCGTAGAAGGAGCAGCTGCAGTTACTAGTGCTCGGATTTGAGGCGCGAGTCCCCAAATATACCTCTCGATCCTCTTGGACTCTGGTGTCACTAAATGTGGAACCAATTTTGCCAATTCGTGGAAACGATCGGTGTATGTTGCGTGTCCAGCTCCAATCATGGCATGGTTCCAGAATTCCTGCTCCAGTTTCTGCATTTCGTTAAGAGGACAGTACTCCTCAGTGATCAACGCCTTGAATTCATCCCAGGTTAGCTGCATTGCAGACTCCCTTCCTCTGGCCTGAACCTGGGTGTTCCACCAGGTTAATGCCTTGCCCTGTAATGAGCATGTGGCATATTTGATACGTTGACTATCGAGGCATCCACTAATGTCAATGACTGCCTCCATCTTTTCCAACCATCTGGTCAAGGCTATTGCTCCGCCTTTTCCATCGAAATCCCGGGGTTTGCAGGCCACAAATTCTTTGTAGGAACATCCCCGTTTAACCTGGTTGATTCCAACTTCGTTCCCAGCGTTATCCCCTACTCCATGGTTGTGTTGACCGTTGGTGTTGTGATCATCGTGGAGAGGTTGGTTTAGCAGGGTGTCACTCACTTGGGTTACAATGGTTGGGATCAAAGTGGCTAGCTGCTGGGCAATCATAGCAGCTATGTCAGGGTTGTCGGTTCCCTGATTATTGCCAGTTGGAGCAGCACCTGCCCTTGTTGGTCTGCCCCTACGCCTGTTCTGCGGGGCCTCACCCTCTTGGTTGGTTCTACGGTTAGCTCTCTTAGGTGCCATTTTCTAGACACAGACAGATGAATACTTTAGTTATCTTGAGATATATGCATGATTTCACTGTTAAATCCTAATAATCTATGCTTCAGTCTATTAAGATTATTATGTAGCCCAGTTTAAGCGCATTCTTGGTATACCGGTGATGTTTATATATAGGGTTCCCCGCAGCGTTCCCACCACATCCACGATATACCTTGAATGACACTTAAACTAGTTACGTAACATCTCAATTTTCCTTAGCATTACTTCAAATAATAATGTTTTGTATGTGTAGAGAGTATTATGTATCCCACTTTTATTTTAGCATTTAATAGTTATTGAAATGCTAAGTGGAGAAACGTCTCACAAGGTCAATTTAATGATTTGGAAATACCATAAAGGCTCTAAATAGGACAGGACTTGAGTATATGGTAATAATGTTGGATTACCCTTAACAGGATCTTACTAGAATTATGATTCTAGCACCCTAGGGTATAAAATAGAGACTTGTGATACTCATGATCGTTACCTCACGATAAGATTAGCCAGACTTCTCATGCATGGCGAATTGCAATTACGTGTGCACCCGTAATGGTAATTGCCTTGCATGATTACCCTTAGCTTCACTTACCCCAAGTTAACATCATAGTATTATTGAGCATAGATTATATGATGTCCTTATGTCCATGAACCCATAGTATTCCATTAATAGCATGTAATAACAACTAGATTTCCAAGCACATAAGCACAATATATTAAATGATAACTGCATATCCGTCATACTTTCAGGATTTCAGTCGTAACCATGATAGGGTCGGATTTAATATCCGAGATCAACGCTCCGCGTGATCACCTAAGTTCCCTTAAGTTTAGATATTCCATAGAGAAAGACTAAGAGTAATGATCAGGTAACAAGCACATATGTATAAAATCAGGTATGTAGGAACATACTTGTATATTAAGTTCTTAGACTTAATATATTTGACCTATTTGCCTTGTAGATTTGTGTATTGACCATAGTTTATCACTCATCCTAGAAATCCCCAGGTAAGCATACCAGGTCTCGTAATGAGATATATGCGATATGCTTGCCTTAGCCCGAGGGCCTTTTGCCAGGAAATCCAGAATACAGGTGTCTATGTGTCACACAAATCATGAAAGACATTTAGGTAAAATCAAATGCACACAATCCCTAGCATGCATTCTATATGAAGGTTCTTAGGTTATAGTCTAGGTCGAATTCTCCACCTAAATCTCTATAACCAAGGCTCTGATACCAATCTGTCACACCCCCGCTTATAGCGGAAACACGAGGATGCGACGGACGGGATCGTCATAACACTTGGTATAATTACAGAGATATAATACATGCAAACTTCTCGTGTCATGACGTCCCCCAACACAATGGTGACTTGTGTCGTGGTTAGTCAGTTTCACGACTATCATAGTCTTATTGATTCCAATACAAATCACACAATGTTCAAATATGAAAACAAATGACAAATATTACATATGCAATACTATTGAAATCCTGAGGTCTCTGCTAAGGCATCTGCACTAGCTATCCTCTTTGATTATGTTCACCTGAAAAGATATGCTCAAAAATGTCAACACATAATGTTGGTGAGTTCCGCAGGTTTAAATTTAAAACATGTAGTTGATGCTGTATAGAATTTGTTATGGAATCATACTGTAAGCAAACCCCACATAACATGTGTTTAGAGACAACCAAACCTAATGACGTTATGCATATAAATTTGTCGGAATATATTCACCCATGGCCTGATTGCTGGCAGCTGTAGTCGGTAACTCACAAGTTAAACCGATCTGTCGAGGGTGGGGGTGTCAACCCAGTAGTACTACCAATACCTATCCGTTGGTTCCCAAACCCGGAATTAATGGTTGTAAGAATCGTAGAATAACACCATGTATGTATTAGAATATGAGAATAGTATCACGTCGATTCCAAGTATGAAAATTGTATGTAAGATTTTACAGCATCGAAAACGGGTGAGCATACTTTTCCCCAAGTTTGAAAAACATTGAAACAATTATAAAAGCATAAAAAGGGGCCACGGAAACTCACCTTGGATTGATGTAAAGTATATGAACAAGAACTTCAAAGAATTTGGCAAAGCACGATCAAACACGATCAATACCTATTATTAATTGTAACTAAGTCTTTAAAATGTGTTTATTGTGAATAAATATATTTGGTAAGATTCGGGTTGGTTTGGTTTAATACGTGACACGTACACAAATGGATGTATTAAGTTTGAAATTAACGTCGAATCAAGGATTAGAATTATGGGGTTTTTAATAGGTATTAAGTTTACAAAGTATTTATTTGCATTTTGATTCCTTTAGGAGGATTATACATGTATGTTTGAATATTTTAGAGTGATATAGAAATGATAAGGTTTAATATGTAATCTATAATTATCTAAGGATAATTACCAATAGTATTTCGATTAATAATAAGATCTTAATCTATATTATTATTTAAAATATAAAAAAAAATAACATACAATTACATTTGTAAGTAATTTATGAAAATATAATTCCCACATTTATCATGATTAATCCATAATTAGAAATAATATAATATCCATTAATAGTTTAAATTATTATTTAAAGTCCATTTTAAAAAAATTAGACTAATTAAATCATTTGTTTTTAAAAGATAATAATACAATAAATAAATTAATGTTAAAATAAATTTCAGAAAATTATTTTGTGGTTTTAAAATAATCAGAGTTTATAAAATAATTTTTATAAATTTTTAAGTGTTTATAAATAATATTTTATAACAATTTATTAAGGTTTTTAAATAAAAGAAATTTACAGAAAATAATTTTGTAATATCTAAAATAAGGAGAATTCATAGAATTTATTTTTGAAATTTTTAGATATTTTTATGTATTTTTTTATAGGCTAGAAAGCATTAAAAAAATAGGTTAGGGTCCCCGGGTTCGAACCCGGGACCTCAAATCTGCAACACAACTCCTTAACCAGTGAACCAAAGGCCTCGGCCGCGTTAATAATCCGTTTTTAATTCTTTTAAACACAACCCGGTTGAATAACCCCAAATCCAAGAACCCTAATTCTGAAATCGATCAAATCGAAGCTCAATTCGATGTTATAATCGATTGAAACGATAGGGCTTTTATTCCCTATAAGAAATCGAGTATGTAGGTAGTTTGAATTACCTGTTTTGATGCTCGATATGTCAGGAACAATCGCAGAACTGGTCGCGACTCGTGTAGAATCCAAACAACAATCAAACGCTGATGATAATGCAATTAATTACGCAGGAAGGTTCGAATGATACTAATGATCAAAAGCCCTCTGCAAATATGGGTTTATAATAGTTTTAATCGGGATTTTGAAAGAGTTGCAGGTCCGAATGATGATGATGATCGAATTGATGTATCTGTATGTTTTCTGATGAAATTGAATGGTGCATTCGATTCAGAATGGTTATGTGATCTTATATACACGATAGATTCGATTAATTAACTGTTTTAGTGCTCGATAGTGGTATTTTCTTGGCCGACAATCGACGAGTGGGTTAGGTAAAGTTAGGTCACTCCATTAATCAAATTAAAAGAGGAGATATGTTCGAATCTTGTTCTAGAACCGGTTGGTATGTTTAATTCGGGTTGAAATGGTGTGTTTTGGTGGTTTGATGATCGCCGGATTTTGGCCGGATGTTTGGCCGGCGGCGGGATCGACGGGGAAGGGGGGTTGGTTTGGGATATTTACAGAATGGTCCCTGGAGTTTCAAAACATTTTTATTTCATGTTTTAATCTTTTAAAACAAGTTTCAAAATTTACAAAACTAACCCTGAACTTTTTAAATTAAGATTAATAATTTCTATAAATTATTTTATTAATAGTAATATTATTAGTATTATTGTTTTCATTATTTTTATTATTATTATTATTATTATTATTATTATTATTATTATTATTATTATTATTTTATTATTATTATTAGTATTTTTATAATTATTTAACATCAACATATCAAACTCAATTATTTATAAAATAAACTTTTAAAAAAAAAAAAATACGAGATGTTACAGTCCGCATTAGTTAATGCGGCTGACTAAATGCCTTAGCCGCATTTACTTTAGCTGTCCGCATTAGTTAATGCGGCTGAGTAAATGCCTTAGCCGTATTTCCTTAGCCATCCGCATTAGACGGCTGAGTAAATAGACCTGCAACTTAACCTCTGCCATTTTCAGATCTCAATCATCATCTTAACCCATCCTTAGCACAGATCTACCATTCTACACACTTAGAATAAACTTAAACATCATACACATTGTAAGAAAACACCTAAAAACATACGCTAACAGTACCTAGTCAAACATCATGCCGAAATTCATAGTTTGCCTTAAAAACTTTATGTTCATAACAGCCCCAAACGAATCATACACTTACACATACATATATGAATGGGTTTTTCACCCAAATACCCGAAAATAGTTTGTAGATGTGTTTCAGCCCCAAAATCACTCAAATACGTTTAAAATATGGGTCTTAGAGCTCACCTTTGCAGCTCTTGAGTATGGCTTCTCCCAAACTCGTTTGCAATTGAGTTCAACCGCCTAGAAACCCACTAAAAACACACACCCGAACACACACTACACACATAAGCATACAACCGAGGCAAGATTAGTTAAAAACACTTAAAAACCATGAATTTCTTACCTCGAATTCGACTTTTTCTTGTTCTTCCTTCAAAAACCCGAATTCTGCTCTTTCTCTCTCTATAATCGAATGAAATGAAGTGTGCAGAAGATTATGGGCTGTCATATCTACTTTATGCATTCACTTTTATTCTATTTGTCATTTTGACACTTTTTACCCCTCCACTTGGGTAAAATATCTTTTATTTCTTTTTTTTCACTTTATTCTTTTTGTTAAAAATAACCGGTGTTACAGAGAGGAGGTGAATTGGGGATATTTTTGTTGTTTTGTTCTGGGAGAAATGGTTTCACGTGTGTCGGATCGGGTCGGTTTTTATAAGAAAGCTTTGAGTAGTGAACGAAATATTATATGATAATTGATAATTATAAAATATGAAGATTCTTGGATTAAAGTAAAGTAGGATAATATAATGTGACTGTGATTTTGTTTTAACTAGGTTTATTTATACGATTATTGTTTGGACATGGTAAATGTTGTGAAGTGTCTTTTTTTTATTGTAACGTTCACTTTAGGACAAAATATTCATTTCAATTTTACAACGGCATGACAGCCGTTGCGACGTATGTTTTGTGCCTATCTAGATGCGTTACAATTCTTATGTTGAAATGACCGTCGTTACGATATGTTTTTGTATCCACGGTTTTACGTACAAAGTCACGTAACGTAAGATAGGAAAAAGCGACCAAACTCCCGCGCAAAGTGAGCACTAGAATATTATTAGAGAGAAATTAACTAAATAATATTTTGACCAATGTTATCAGAATTGAGCAGATAGCAAATTGATCACTTTACCCATTCATTAGTTTAACCGATCGGACCAAATTTAAGAATTAACGACGTTTTATAATAAAAAGCGTTAAATCTATTTATGTATATCTGATTAATAACAACATATGAAAATAATATATGTTTTGATGTAGTTGTGCTTTTTTTTAAATATAAATTCTTAAATATATAAATATGGATTTACATTTTAGAATGTTAAATTAATAAAAAGTAATAATATTTTCGTGTGAAAAAATAAAAAAATAATTGAAATCATAGTCGGAACACCCGGTCCAGTTTAACCGGTTTACCGGTCTAACGGGTAACTAAATTATAAAAGTGAAGTGCACAATAATCAACAAACTGAATCAACAATATATGATACATATATACATATAAGTAAACAAAATAATGTAGCAAATCTAACCTCAAGAAAACAAGAAGTGAGATTGAAGATGATGAATTGATGAGTCGGCGAATCGATTGAAGATAATGCAGCTAATCTAACCACGAGAAACGAATCGATTAAAAGAAGACAAAGGTGATGAGTGATGGAGTCGGCAATTAGGTGACTCGATTGGTCTTTTAGTTGATGATTATGAAAGTGGTGATGGAGCGGGCGATTAGGGAACCAGAACATCTCAACAGCCGAACAGAGAAGGAAAATTGTAAAGTAGTGAATGGCTATGCTAGTTTGTTTAGGGATTTTAGATTTATGGTTGTTGGCATTTTACTTTTTGAGTTAAAAAATTAAAAAAGGACCAAGGGTAAAGTAGTAAATAAATAAACTGGTAATGTGTTAATAAATAAATAAACTAACATATTACATATATATAATATAAAAATAAAATTATATTAAAAAAATTCGAGACGAGCAACGAGCGAGCTTACCTTTGCTCGTGCTCGGCTCTTTTACAACCGCTTCAAAATCGAACGAGTAACTTTTCGAGCATTTTTCGAACGAGTTTCGAGAGTCGATCTATTTGAACAACCTTAATCTTGGCCTGACATGGATCATTTTAGTGGAGTTTGAGTGGTAGGGACCGGATCTTACGGTGTATTATTATTTTTTAAATGTTTTTAGTAAATAATACTTGTAATGATATGTGATCAAAAAATAAAAAATTAAAAAAATACGTATATAGGAAATCATTATTTAGAAAACAAAATTAATAAAATATTTACAATGCATGTTTAGTTTTATTTAAACATTTTAATATTTTAATATATTATAATATAATAATTAGAAATGAAACAACACATAAAAAGTACTCAACAATAACTTAAGTTATGTATTTGAAACCAAATGTAAGTAAACTAGTAAATGAGAGTTTTGTTAATTATTGAAGCTAAGGTGATCGAAATACAAACTTAAAAATATATGTTTTCTAAATCAAAACTTTACATACTTTAAAATCTCAAAAAATTATGTGGTCAAAGTAAAAAAATTTACAAACTATTGTAGCTACGGTGTGTCACACACAAACTTAAGTGCTCCAAAAAAATTATAAACTTTAGTGTGATGTGGTCAACTTGAAAATCCGAAATGCCCATGCACCTATTAAACGCATGAAGATTCCTCATTTAAAAACAAAAAAAAGGATGTGATCAAAGTGCAAATATAAACTGTAGTAAAACTAAACCCCACAAAAGCCTATTGTTTCTTTCCCTTGTACATTAGTACATACAAAACAAACAAACATACCCAGTGTCTCCCGCTGAAGAGCAGGTCTGGGAGGGGTATATGGTGGCAAGTCTTTCCTCTATCTAGAAAGATAAAAAACCAGAAATCAGCTAAAATTTTGAAAACAAGAACTTTACAAAACATAAGTTATTAATCGATAGTAAGTGATTAAGTGATACGTGTAAGTAAACATATAGCACGTCTTAGACAATTAAACCATAGATACACAATAACAAAATTCATAAACTTTCAAATTCCATACTTTAAATAATAATATTAATTGTCATTAACAAAGTTTTGAGAGTGTAGGAAATGTCTATTTGATGTTTGCTTTAACTTCCGTTTTGTAAAGAGGCTATGGAGGGCCCGGGTCGATTCATAATATAATCTACACAATCTTACTCTATGTGCAAGATAATTATCTTTATCAATGATCTCAAATCATATAAGACTAGCTAGTTGCTTTAAGGCCCTATCAAATGAAAAGAGTAGAAATAAAAAGAAGATATAAAATCAAATGGTGATAAAAACAAATTAAGAAAACTCAGCTGTTATATTAAAAAATATTCATACACTTGATGAATTGGGCATTAGGCGCACAAGTCCATCAAGTTGGGTCTTGTTCTATAGCCTGGGCAATACTAGCACACGTCCCTGACAATAGGGGTTCGAGTCCCACGCATAGTTCAAAGAAAAGGACAGGAGGTTATGTGCGAATTGCGTGCAAACATACAATACGAGTTGATTTTCATTTGTTAAAGTCATTTGAAAATAAAATCGATAGATATTTAGTATTTTTCTTAGCCAATATAGTAATTTTTCAATATTTAATTGAAGAATTGTTAAATTTAGTTGGACATTTATTTTTGCAATAACTTCAACCATATTCTGTTCTTCAATAATTGAGATTTTATATTTATAGCACGTTTTTCTACCCTATAAACCAAAAATCTTTAAATATATGTTTATGTATCAACAGGAGCATCCACGACATGACAATATCTATAATCTTGACCTTATAAGTTATAACCACTAGTTTTCTTCTGTTTGAAACCACAAGAAAATTGGAAAAAAATGTATGGTTGACATAGATAGATATGTTTTCTAATTAGATGTATCATGGTTTACAATTGAGTAATTGACTCCGAGTCAATTCTAAAATTAGATGTGCTTGAACTTCGGTTATGCATTTCTTCTTAAGTATGCCATTATAACATTATTAAAGATTAGTTTCGTCTAAGTTCTTCTTGAATCATTATACAATGACATAAAGAACTAAGTGTCCAACCCATCCGTTGGTCCGGGTGAAATGCACTATTGTCATAGTTTAAGCATAAATGATCAGGCTATTAAAAATCTAGGACCACATTACCCGCTGCATAACCTATTCATCACCTTCAAATCTCGTTTCTACACTGAGAATAATTACTAAACTAAACTTAGACCTTACCTGAAGGCACTAGACATAAACCAAGCTTCGTAACGTTCAAAGGGATCTAAAGATCATTTCTAGAATAAGAATAATGAGATGTTGTGAACCAAACAGTTGAAATCAGGTTTCTATAGAGAGGACAAGATTGGGACCCGTTTGTCACTGCTTTTGGCATTGTGGAGAGAAGGAGAGCGGGCGGGTAGATGAGGTGGCACCTTGGCCTCCCATTTTCGGGCTACCTCCCATCTCCGGATACTCACTGAAACTCAGCTTGTCATCGCTGCAAGTTTATGTGCACGCCTTTCAGGCTGGCTCTTTTGGCTAACCATATATAGCGATTTTATTGTTGCGGCTAGTAATGTGGTAGTAGTTGTTTTCATTGGTTTTCTGACTAGACCTTCATTAGATCCGGCTGTGTATGCATAGTAGCCATTGATCACTTAGTGGTGATGATCTTTTTATGGTCGATGACACTGGCACCTTCACTGCCAGGGCAATCACCCCCCTTCACTTTGAGAACCCTAGGCTGCGACGTTGTCGTTGTTGGGGTACGTGGGTGATATGGTGGTGGTTGTCCTTTTTATTTTTCAAACCTCTTTTTCATTAGATCCCTAATTTGGTCATCCTCACCAGACTTTTGTCTGTGGTGATAGTTTGAGTGCATTTGGTGAATTGGTTGTTGTATTTCTTGTACTCATTCTTTAGGTTAATACAAAGACTGTTTTAATACACCTATTGTTTTGTGTGCTTCTATGATTTTTTGCATTGTTCGTGACTACCTTTGTTACTTCAAAACCTTGCTTTATCTGAGACTATTTTGTTTCCTGATGTTTTTATAATTTTTGATGTTGACTCATGGTTATGTTAAGCGGTGTTGTGATGGTGAGTTTGTATTGTCTTATATATTTATTTGACATCTGATAATGGTTCAACTTATACAAGAATGTTATCTTATGTGTATGAATGTTTGGTGTGATTGCCTTTGTGTAGTCCATGAGGTCGATGATGACAGATATTAGATCGTCTGAGGCATCATTGGGTTTGTGAGGAGGTTGTCAGCCCACTTTTTGCTTCGCAAAAGACTTAGATTATCTTTTGGTTAGGATTTGTTGGTTTGATTTTATACGTGGTTGTGATGACTTTAAAGACGGGATATAAATTTGAATGAGATGCAGCCTTGGCATGACAGATGAATAGGATGGTGGGTTTTTTTTCCCACGACCCTTTGTGGCCATGATCACTCACTCAATTTATGATCCTGAGCCTAACAATGTTATACGCTCTGCCATGTCTATTTTTTAAATTTAATATAATTATAATTCTTTTGATAGCGTTATGTTTGTTGGAGGTTGTGATGATAACATATTAAAATGGCAGATGTTATATTTACTAGATTACGTGCGTTTATCTAAGCTTTGTTTTAGCCCATTCATCAATCACGCAACATGTGCAAGTAATAACCCTATTTAATTTTAAAATGAAACTGTTAAAAGGAAAATAAAATAGTACAAGAGATACCTTTTGTTTATATTAGCTACAACTTAACTTTTGTTTAGATTAGTTACACTTCACACAACTGGTTTGGAAAAGTACTTTTGCTTCCACTGCTAATGTATATGTCCAAAATCAAAATGAATTTTTATAGTAAGAGAATTATCTAACTATTTCAAAGACTATAATAATTTTATATTTATTGAATTTAAAATAAAGAAGCTATTAGCTAAAAATGAAAAACACGTTGCTATCTATTGGAATACATTTATTATTAATACTACTAACACTTTAGAATCAACAAATAGTATCCATATCAATAATTTTAACAGCGTGGTAGTTATATATATATATATATATATATATATATATATATATATATATATATATATATATATATATATATATATATATACATATATACACACATATATATATATATATACATATACATATATATATATACATATACATATATACACATATATATACGTATAAATATATACATATATATACCTATATAGACATACATACATAGATATACATATACATATACATATACATATACATATACATATACATATACATATACATATACATATACATATACATATACATATACATATACATATACATATACATATACATATACATATACATATACATATACATATACATATACATATACATATACATATACATATACATATACATATACATATACATATACATATACACATATACATATACATATACATACACATATACGTATACATACACATATACGTATACATACACATATACGTATACATACACATATACGTATACATATACGTATATACGTATACATATACGTATATACGTATACGTTACCCGTTTCACTTAAACTTTGGCTCTGATACCAACTTGTAAGGCCCCGTCCCCAGTACGCTTATAGTTGGTCATTCATTGCACGTCAAACATATAGTTTACATATACTAAGTAGAAAAATTGCAGCGGAATCGATAAAAGTACATTCTCATTTCATCATAAAAGCTTCTACAACGTATTACATCGTTGATTCGAATACAAAATACATATTTTCTTTTATTACATAACTTTACAATGATTGTTGCGGAAGCATATGAAACCGGGGATTCCTTAAGTAATCCCGTTTATTTGAATCCTCAACAATCCAAAATGGTCATATACAGTGACCTCTAGTACAAATATATTAAAACTAAATTTAAAGAAGGTTCCTTAGGTAATCCCGTTTATCGGGGTCCTCAAGGAACACTTGCACTTGCATGCAACATAATGTGTTGCATGCATTATGAGCAAAAGAATGCCATCCCAAAAGAGCTGAGTAGTCGCCTCGTGCCATCCCCAGCAACACTACCTGCCAACTGGAAATACATAAAAAGTCAGCGTTGCTGAGCGAGTTCTAGTTTTATAATAAAAATACTTTATTATCATTAAAACCATTCTTTTCTTTCACGTGATCATACATCATACGTACACATAGATTATATCTTTATTATCTCTTTCGTTCGTTCATCCATTAGTTCATTACATCTTAACTTGCACATTGGATATCTTTTGTACCAATACCGTATGCTATACCTCAATCAGTCTTAGCTACTGGGCCGAAGTCATTAAATGAACAGCAAGTGTATGCCACAGTACTAGAGGTAAGCGGTAGAGGCACCATACATATGGTCAATCATAAAGAAGGACCCGTTTTTCTTATCCAATGCTTGCAAGCTTCTTTCGTTCGTTCATTAATGCATGTATTCATCATCATAATCCTTTTTCATTCATTCATTAATACATGCATTCATCGCCATGTTCCTCTTTCATTATCTTTCACTTTACGTTACATAATACTTTGTTCATTCATTATCATAATACGTAAAGTTTGGGAAAGATAAACGTACAACATCATAAGGAACATACACATATCATTCATGCATCGTCGTACAAGGCGTCATACATACATAACATACACCATGCAAGACCATCAAGCACACGACATCATACCATCCATGACCTCAAAAGTCAACTTACATATCCTCGGGAATCTCCTAGGTCAAAGCCTACATTACTCATCTGCTTAAAACTCAGAATTTCCCTAAGGGTTTACCCGCATTTCTCTTTTCTGTACATCCGCATTTCGCGACTACCCGTATTAGTCAATGCGGATGGGTAAAACCCTTGGCCACCTTTCATTAGTCATCCGCATTAGTTATTACGGATGACTGTTTTCCTTAGTCGCATTTCTTAACTTGTCCGCATTAATCA
This sequence comes from Flaveria linearis, assembly GCA_024085815.1. NCBI lineage: Eukaryota > Viridiplantae > Streptophyta > Magnoliopsida > Asterales > Asteraceae > Flaveria > Flaveria linearis. The sequence continues at coordinate 35,230,678 of CM044016.1, read as the reverse complement.
ATGCGGCTGTGAAATGTCTTAGCCACATTTCTTCCAGCCTTCCACATTAGTTGATGCGGGTAGGCGAATGCCTTATCCGCATTTCGTTGAATGTCCGCATTAGGTAATGCGGTTGCCCAATGCCTTGGCTACATTTTTACTAGTCATTCGCATTAGTCAATGCGGTTGAGCAGTTTACCCTGCAACTCAACCTGTGTTGTTTTTCAGCCCTTCATCATCATCTCAACGCACATTAGCACAAATCTATCATACTACACGCTTAGAACAGGCTAAACATCGTACACATTATAGGAAGGACTACTAAAACACACATCAACAGTATGCATTCGAACAACATGCTGTAATTCATATGTCTGCCCTAGAAATCTCATATAAAGTAGGCATAGCAACCTAAACGGACCATACGCACCCATACTCGTACATACATACACAGATTTAGCACCCAAAGCTCGAAAACAGTTGTACAATGTGTTCCAGCCCCAAAATCGTTCAAAAACGGGTAAAATAGGGGTCTTAGAACTCACCTTGTGTTGCTGCGAGTATGGCTTCTTCAAACCAGTTGCCGTGGGATCTTGTTCCTCGAATCAGCCTTCTTCTTCTTGTTCTTCCTTCAAAATCTTGTATTCTGCTCTTTCTCTCTCTAGAGTGTTTGACGATTTGGGTGTTGTAAGTGAAGAGTGGGCAGCCATCCCCATAAGTATCAGATATTTGTCTTTTCTTTGTACTTTTTACACAAAGCCCCCTCCACTTTTGTTCCTTTTCATTTCCTTCCAAGATACTTTCTTTTTCTTTTCTTATTTTTATTTTTCTTCGTCCAATCAGAAATCTCGGGTGTTACAGATAAACATGTCCTCGCTGACGTGGGCAAGGGTTTAGTCACATCCCTCGCCTGAAATCACCCCTATCTCGCCGACTAGTCAGGGTTGACCGCGAGGGATTAGTCACATCCCTCGCCTCGATTAGCGTGCCCGCGCCTGAAAATCTCGCCCCTCGCCTAGATTTCCGCTCCCCTCGCTGACATGTGGGCGAGATACGGACACGTGGGTGAGGGATCATGATTTTTCCTCGCCGATAGGCGAGGGTCAAAGTCAACGATCTATTTTGATAATTTTTTAGGTCAATGGTTATTTTGGTAATTGCATTTTGTCAATTAGTTAATTTGATAATTTTCCCTTATATTATTATATATTAAAAAACAACTACGTTGCTACAGTAAGATTTTATGGTTTTCAATATTGACCACTAAAGTTTATAAATTGACAAAAAATCCCTTGACAAGCAAATGAATATGCAAAATTTAACCCATGTGGCGGTGATCAGTGGCGGTGTTTTGGTTGAAAATTGTGTTGTTAAGCTAATGAAGTCATTAATGATTGATGCACTTTCACAAATTCAATTCAGTTCCTAATCAATGGTGATGGTGTTGTTTCGAACAACAATATGATCGAATCATCGAAATAGTCAAATAGATGCAGATTAAAAAAAATAGAAACAAGAGGAATTTCAAGAAGAAAGGGGGAGAAGTGAGAGTGTAAGGTCTCGTTCCCGGGACGATTACAGTTGGATCCGCGTCGCTCTTTAAACATACATTTTCATTTATCTTTAGTAAACATTTCAGCGGAAGCATTCAAAAGAGACATCTCATTTTATCATTAAAGCTTTTGCAAAGTAATACATTGTTAATTAACTATAAAATAGTCATAAACATTGACCTTTAGTAGTAAGAGGATTCCTTAAGTAATCCTGTTTATCCGAATTCTCTACAAACACCATTTTTTTAATAATACATGCAACATAATACATTGTAAAAATATTAACAAAGGAATGCCATCCCAAAAGAGTTGAGTAGCCGCCTCGTGCCATCCTCGACAACACTACCTGCCAACTGGAAACACATAAAAAGTCAGCGTTGCTGAGTGAGTTCTAGTTTTGTAATAAAACATACTTTTCTTTACGTACATACGGTCACACAACATACGTACACATAGATAATATCATTATTATCTTCATCATTCGTTCATTAGCTTTCGTTCATTTACCGTCCATCGATAACATTCTCGTTCATTCATAAACACTTTCTTTCGTTTGTACGTTTCTTACTTTCATTCATACATTCATTTCATTCGTACGTACGTTCGTTACGTTCATTCATAAGTTGATTACATTCATTCGTACGTTCATTACTTTCGGTGACATGTAAAATACCCCAAACATTGTGCATGACTGCTGGTGCTGGACCTGTGGTAATTAACCACGAACATTGTGCACGAAGCTGATCCAGTCACCTAGGGCAAGTACATGCACCTCTTATCTTCCTCTTCCATTCTGGATCAATGCCATGCGCTATACCCCGAACATTGTGCACGAAGCTGATGTTGGACCTGTGGTAATTAACCACGAATATTATGCACGAAGCTGATCCAGTCACCTAGGGTAAGCAGCAAGGATCCCATACATATGGTCAATCATGAAGACTGAACCCCAGTGTGCATCCTTCGGGGTAGCTAACCCGCACACCGTTGAGATAACACCTTCAATGGGTGTGCACCTGTATACATTTGCTTGCAAGCCTTTTTTACGTTTATTCGTTCATTAATGCATTCATTCATTCATTATATTCCTCTTTCATTATCTTTCACTTTACGTTACATAATACTTCGTTCATTCATTTTCATAACACGTAAAGTCATGGGAAAGATAAACATACATTATCATAAGGAACATACACATATCATTCACACATCCTCATGCAAGGCATCATACATACATAAGATACATCATGTATAACCATGCAGCATCATCATCATCATTATGCATAAACATCCAGCACATATCGTTACATACCCATCATACCATCTATGACCCCAAAAGTCAACTTACATAACCCCTGAGAATATCCTAGGTCAAAGCCTACATCACTCATTTTCCTAACAGTCAGAATTTATTCTAAGTGTTTATCCGCATTTCCTTTTCTGTCCGCATTGGTTAATGCGGGTGAGCAAATGTCATCCGCATTTCTTTGACCGTCCGCATTAGTTAATGCGGGTGAGCAAATGTCATCCGTATTTCTTTGACTGTCCGCATTAGTTAATGCGGCTGAGTAAATGCCTTAACCGCATTTCATTATCTGTCCGCATTAGTTAATGCGGCTGAGTAAATGCCTTAGCCGCATTTACTTTAGCTGTCTGCATTAGTTAATGCGGCTGAGTAAATGCCTTAGCCGTATTTCCTTAGCCATCCGCATTAGTTAATGCGGCTGAGTAAATGGACCTGCAACTTAATCTGTGCCATTTTCAGATCTCAATCATCATCTTAACCCATCCTTAGCACAGATCTACCATTCTACACACTTAGAATAAACTTAAACATCATACACATCGTAGGAAAACACCTAAAAACATACGGTAACAGTACCTAGTCGAACATCATGCTGAAAATTCATAGTTTGCCTTAAAAACTTTATGTTCATAACAGCCCCAAACGAATCATACACTTACACATACATACATGAATGGGTTTTTCACCCAAATACCCGAAAATAGTTTGTAGATGTGTTCCAGCCCCAAAATCATTCAAATAAGTGTAAAATAGGGGTCTTAGAACTCACCTTTGCAGCTTTTGAGTATGGCTTCTCCCAAACTCGTTTGCAATTGAGTTCAACCGCCTAGAAACCCACTAAAAACACACACCCGAACACACACTACACACATAAGCATACAACCGAGGCAAGATCAGTTAAGAACACTTAAAACCATGAATTTCTTACCTCGAATTCGACTTCTTCTTGTTCTTCCTTCAAAACCCGAATTCTGCTCTTTTTCTCTCTAGAATCGAATGAAATGAAGTGTGCAGTAGATTATGGGCTACCATATCTCCTTTATGCACCCACTTTTTATTCTCTTTGTCCTTTTGACACTTTTTACCCCTCCACTTGGGTAAAATATCTTTTCTTTCTTTTTCTTCACTTTATTTTTTTGTTAAAGATAACCGGGTGTTATATGTCCACCCCCTTAAATAGGTTTCGTCCCCGAAACCTATTATTCCTCGAACAAACGTGGGTAATGCTGTCTCATTTCTTCTTCAGTTTCCCACGTAGACTCAGATCCCTTTCTGTGCTTCCACTGTACACGCACAAGTGGGACCACTTTGTTCCTCAGCCTCTTCTCTTTTCGGTCAACGATTGCCATTGGTTGCTCCATATAATTGAGTCGTTCATCCACCTCGATGTCTTCCAGTGGTACAACCATATCTTCATCTGCCAAACACTTTCTCAGATGAGATATGTGGAAGGTCGGGTGAATTCCACTTAACTCATCTGGTAACTCCAACCTATAGGCCACTTCTCCTACTCGAGCAATGATTCGAAAGGGCCTATATACCTCGGGCTCAACTTGCCCCACTTTCTGAACCGAATGATACCCTTCCAAGGTGAGACTTTCAACATAACTCTTTCACCCACCTGGAATTCAATCGGTCTACGTCGCTTATCAGCATACAACTTCTGTCTGTCTTTAGCTGCCTTCATGAAGGCCTTGATCTTTTCAAGCTTTTCAGTCATAGCCTCGATCACTTCGACGCTCCCTAATTCCTTTTGACCAATATCACCCCAACAAGCGGGTGTTCTGCATCTCCTACCATATAGCATCTCATAAGGTGGCATACCAATGCTGGCATGATAGCTGTTGTTATATGAGAATTCAGCTAACGGCAAGTGGTCATCCCAACTTCCCCCAAAATCGATTACACATGCCCGAAGCATGTCCTCCAATGTCTGAATGGTCCTTTCTGACTGACCATCAGTTTGGGGATGATAAGCCGTGCTGATATGTAACCTCGTCCCCATCGCATCGTGGAATTTCTTCCAGAATTTGGATGTAAACCGGGTGTCGCGATCAGACACAATAGACACCGGCACATCGTGATGAGCCACGATCTCTTTAATGAAAAGATCCGCCAACCTCTCGGATGAATATGTCTCACGCATCGGTAGGAAGTGAGCACTCTTCGTCAAGCGGTCGACAATCACCCATATAGCATCACACCCTTTCGGAGTACGTGGCAGCTTCGTAATGAAATCCATGGTGATGTGCTCCCACTTCCATTCCGGTATATCCAAAGGTTGAATCTTTCCATACGGCTTTTGGTGCTCGGCCTTCACTTGCAAACAAGTAAGGCACTTACTCACATACTCGACCACGTCACGCTTCATACCCAGCCACCAATAATCTTTCTTCATGTCTTGATACATCTTTGTAGCACCAGGATGAATAGAGTATCGAGTCTTGTGAGCTTCATCCATAATTTTCACTCGTAGATCTCCAAGACGAGGAATCCACATTTGCCCGAATCGGGTTTTAACACCAAATGTGTTTTCACCCAACTCTACGACCAGACCTCTCATTCTTTCGGAGTTAAGATGATCTTCCTTCAGTGCCTCATCTTGAAACTCTTTGACTTGTTCCATCACATATGAGGTCATAATCAGCTGGTACGCCTTCACCCGAATCGGCTCGGCCCTCTCCTTTCGGCTAAGGGCATCCGCCACCATATTGGCTTTGCCCGGATGGTAATGGATCTCACAATCATAATCCTTAATAAGCTTCAACCATCTCCTTTGCCTCATATTCAAATCCTTCTACTCGAAGAAGTACTTCAACCTCTTGTGGTCGGTGAAGATGGTGCACTTCGTCCCGTAAAGATAGTGCCTCCAAATCTTTAATGCAAAGACCACGGCTGCTAGCTCCAAGTCATGAGTAGGATAATTAACCTCATGAACATTCAACTATCGGGATGCATAGGCTATAACTTTTCCCCTCTGCATTAACACGCACCCGAACCCCGAATAGGAAGCATCAGAATAAACCACCAGATCTTCGCTTTCATCGGGTAATGACAATACAGGAGCCTGGGTCAGCCTCGCCTTCAATTCTTCGAACGCCGTCACTTGAGCTTGACCCCATACAAACTTTACATCTTTTCGGGTCAACTTGGTTAGTGGAGAAGTGATTTTGGAGAAGTCTTGAATGAATCTCCTGTAATAGCCCGCCAAACCTAAGAAACTACAGATCTCGGATGGCGTCTTTGGAGACTTCCATTGCATCACCGCTTCCACCTTTGCCGGATCCACCATAATCCCCTCCGGATTTACCACGTGACCCAAGAACTAAACTTCGCGCAACCAAAACGCGCACTTGGAGAATTTGGCATACAACTTCTCCCTTCTCAACGTCTCCAACACCTCTCGAATGTGACCGGCATGCTCTATCTCGTTCTTTGAATAAATCAGGATATCATCAATAAACACAATCACTGATTTATCCAACATCGGCCGACACACTCGATTCATCAGATCCATAAAAGCAATTGGCGTATTGGTCAAACCAAAAGACATGACAAGAAACTCGTAGTGACCGTAGCGTGTGCGAAAAACTGTCTTAGGATATCCTGCTCTTTCACCTTTAGTTGATGGTAGCCCGATCGAAAATCTATCCTTGAAAACCAACTGGCACCTTGAAGTTGATCAAACAAATCATCAATTCTCGGCAAGGGGTATCGGTTCTTCACCGTCAACTTGTTCAGCTCACGGTAGTCGATACACATCCTCATACTGCCGTCTTTCTTCTTTACAAACAGGACCGGAGCACACCAAGGTGAGATACTCAGTCTAATGAACCCCTTACCAAGCAGCTCTTGCAACTGCTCCATCAACTCTTTCATTTCCATCGGAGCCAATCGATATGGTGCTTTGGCAACAGGTTGGGCACCTGGTATCAGATCAATCTGAAACTCAATCTCTCGGTCAGGTGGCAATCCCGATAAGTCTTCCGGGAACACGTCTGGAAAATCACACACAACCGGAACATCGGATAGTTGTGGTGTTAGCATTTTCACATCCTTTACATAACATAAGTAGGCGCTACATCCACGCCTCATACACTTTCCCGCCACCACCATCGAGACCACTTTCGGGATCGTCATGACCCGATCCCCATAAATAGTTACCGAACTCCCGTCAGGCGCTATCAAACGAATCATCTTCTTTCAACACACTATATTCGCCTCGAAGTCCGCCAAACAATCCATCCCAAGAACCAAATCAAAACCACCTCAGGTCATCGCAAATGGTCTAACCGGAAATTTATGGCCCTCTAATTCCACATCGCATCCCTCTATCACCTCGGAAATCCTGGTAGACTTACCTATCGCAGTTTCTACATCAAACGGTACGTCAACACGTCTACTACTAACAGGCAGCTTAGCACAGAAAGTAAACAAACAAACAAACAAACAAACCCAGTATATCCCACTCAAGAGCAGGGTCTGGGGAGGGTAGGTGTAGGCGAGTCTTTCCTCTATCTTGTTAGGTAGAGAGACTGCTTCCAAAGAGACCCTCGACTCGATAGCAAAAGCCATACTAAAAACAAGACACATAGCATACAGTATACAAAACTCCTACTGGCACCCGAATCAAAAATACAGAGGCTAAAGTTTGGTTCACTAGAAACGTACCGGACACAACATTAGGGTCCGTCCTAGCCTCCTCCTGTGTCATCGTTAATGCCCTGGCGCTCGCCCTCGGTCCTTCACTCCCCGTCTTCTTCACCCCGGAACCCTCGGCGCTGGGCTTCTTGCAATCCCTACTCATATGACCACTTTCCCCACAGTTGAAACACTTCACACCCCCACAGTCTCTAGCCATATGACCAGGCTTCCCACACTTGAAGCAGACGTTCAACCCCAATCTACATTCCCCGCTATGCTCCTTCCCCCATTTACCACACCTTCTCAGTCCCGTACCCGGTGTGGCTACACGACGGTCGTCCACCCATGCCTTCTTGTTTCTCGTCGAGGCATTACCCCGACCAAACCTCTTTCCATTCCAATTCCTGTCACCACCACCCTTCCTACTACCTTCAGCCACCACCACCACAGCCCGTTCATCATACAACCATCCTGCCAAGTCCACCGCCGACCTAAAGGTGCTCGGTCGGGCGGCGATCATATGCCTGCGAATATCCGTCGGCAATACCTGAATATACCTCTTGATCTTTCGCGACAGAGGTGTCACCTGATCTGGCACCAGACGTGCCATTTCGTTGAACTTTGTGGTGTACTGTTGGTGGGTCATCGTTCCTGTCTCCAGCTGTAGGAACTCTCTCTCAACTTTATCCATCTCCCAATGAGTACAGAACTCCTCGATCACCAATCTTTTCAGCTCGGACCACTTCATTCTTCCAATGGCCCTGCTACCCTCGGCTTGGACTATGTTTTCCCACCAGCATAGAGCCGAATCCAGGAAAGAGTGGGTAGCGAACTTCACTTTTTGGTCCCCCCGCACTCGCTGATATCGAGGACAACCTCCATTTCTCTCACCCATTGATGAGCAGCAGCAGCAATGCAATTACCGTCAAATGTAGGGGGCTTGCACCTCATGAACGCCCCGTAATTACAGCCTCGTGCTGACTCCTGCACAGGCTCCTCCTCCTCTTCCTATTCATCATTAGAAAGAACCGTTTCCGGCCCTGGTTGCTCCTGTCTTCTTGAGGACCTATTCCTCTCTTTTCTTTCTCCTTCCTAGACAGCCTTTATCACTTCGGTCACCACAAACGGTAAGATCGTCTGCGTGACCTGATGCACCTCTTCAACCACTGCCTTTTTTACCGAGGCTCTCAGATTGGCGCTCGCATCTACACCCTCCGGATGAGGGTCTCAGGTTCTCCAGGAACCACTTTCTCCATCCTAGGTCTTCCCCTTGTGGCCTGTGGTTCAGCAACACGTCCGCCACCACCTCCACCACGTGAAGCTTTGGATGATCTATCACCGGCCATCCCCTAACACTCATTAAAAGTTTCAAACACCAACACGGTCATTCAAGGGAATAGCTCAGTTTATGTCAAGTATAGTAAGTCCCTACTTATAGTGGCCAGTTATGATTAACCACTTACTTTACTCTTCGTACCCCAAGCATTACTTGTCCTGACTACATTAGCATCTAAATCTAACAGTCACACATAAACACATAACATGCGTACATAATACTAGTTAACTTTAAGAAATTACCTGATGGCACGCAGCTACTCAGATTGGCATCCCATTCCTTTCTATCCCATTTTCAGTTTAAGTTAAGGCTTATTTTGAAAACTTACCCGTTTCACTTAAACTTTGGCTCTGATACCAACTTGTAAGGCCCCGTTCCCGGGACGCTTACAGCTGGATCCTCATCGCTCTTTAAACATACATTTTCGTTTATCTTTAGTAAACATTTCAGCGGAAGCATTCCAAAGAGAAATCTCATTTCATCATTAAAGCTTTTGCAAAGTAATACATCGTTAATCAATTACAAAATAGTCATAAACAGTGACCTTTAGTAGTAAGAGGATTCCTTAAGTAATCTCGTTTATCCGAATCCTCTACAAACACCATTTTGTTTTAATAATACATGCAACATAATGCATTGCAAAAATATTAATAAAGGATTGCCATCCTAAAAGAGCTGAGTAGCCGCCTCGTGCCATCCTCGGCAACACTACCTGCCAACTGGAAACACATAAAAAGTCAACGTCGCTGAGTGAGTTCTAGTTTTGTAATAAAACATACTTTCCTTTACATACATACGGTCACACAACATACGTACACATAGATAATATCATTATTATCTTCATTATTCGTTCATTAGCTTTCGTTCATTTACCGTCCATCATAACATTCTCGTTCATTCATAAACCCTTTCTTTCGATTGTACGTTTCTTACTTTCATTCATACATTCATTTCATTCGTACGTACGTTCGTTACGTTCATTCATACGTTCATTACATTCATTCGTACGTTCATTACTTTCGGTGACATGTACAATACCCCGAACATTGTGCACGACTGCTGGTGCTGGACCTGTGGTAATTAACCGTGAACATTGTGTACGAAGCTGATCCAGTCACCTAGGGCAAGTACATGCACCACTTATCATCCTCTTCCATTCTGGATCAATGTCATGCGCTATACCCCGAACATTGTGCACGAAGCTGATGCTGGACCTGTGGTAATTAACCACGAACATTGTGCACGAAGCTGATCTAGTCATCTAGGGTAAGCAGCAAGGATCCCATACATATGGTCAATCACAAAGACTGAACCCCAGTGTGCATCCTTTGGGGTAGCTAACCCGCACACCGTTGAGCTAACACCTACAATGGGTGTGCACCTCTATACATTTTCTTGCAAGCCTTTCTTACGTTCATTCATTCATTAATGCATGCATTCATTCATTATATTCCTCTTTCATTATCTTTCACTTTACGTTACATAATACTTCGTTCATTCATTTTCATAACACGTATAGTCATGGGAAAGATAAACATACATTATCATAAGGAACATACACATATCATTCACACATCCTCATGCAAGGCATCATACATACATAACATACATCATGTATAACCATGCAGCATCATCATCATCATTATGCATAAACATCCAGCACATATCATTACATACCCATCATGCCATCTATGACACCAAAAGTCAACTTACATAACCCCCGGGAATCTCCTAGGTCAAAGCCTACATCACTCATTTTCCTAACAGTCAGAATTATTCTAAGTGTTTATCCGCATTTCCTTTTTCTGTCCGCATTGGTTAATGCGGGTGAGCAAATATCATCCGCATTTCTTTGACCGTCCGCATTAGTTAATGCGGTGAGCAAATGTCATCCGCATTTCTTTGACTGTCCGCATTAGTTAATGCGGCTGAGTAAATACCTTAGTCGCATTTCATTATCTGTCCGCATTAGTTAATGCGGCTGACTAAATGCCTTAGCCGCATTTACTTTAGCTGTCCGCATTAGTTAATGCGGCTGAGTAAATGCCTTAGCCGCATTTCCTTAGCCATCCGCATTAGTTAATACGGCTGAGTAAATAGACCTGCAACTTAACCTCTGCCATTTTCAGATCTCAATCATCATCTTAACCCATCCTTAGCACAGATCTACCATTCTACACACTTAGAATAAACTTAAACATCATACACATTGTAGGAAAACACCTAAAAACATACGGTAACAGTACCTAGTCAAACATCATGCCGAAATTCATAGTTTGCCTTAAAACTTTATGTTCATAACAGCCCCAAACGAATCATACACTTACACATACATATATGAATGGGTTTTTCACCCAAATACCCGAAAATAGTTTGTAGATGTGTTTCAGCCCCAAAATCACTCAAATACGTTTAAAATAGGGGTCTTAGAGCTCACCTTTGCAGCTCTTGAGTATGGCTTCTCCCAAACTCGTTTGCAATTGAGTTCAACCGCCTAGAAACCCACTAAAAACACACACCCGAACACACACTACACACATAAGCATACAACCGAGGCAAGATTAGTTAAAAACACTTAAAAACCATGAATTTCTTACCTCGAATTCGACTTTTTCTTGTTCTTCCTTCAAAAACCCGAATTCTGCTCTTTCTCTCTCTATAATCGAATGAAATGAAGTGTGCAGAAGATTATGGGCTGTCATATCTACTTTATGCATCCACTTTTTATTCTATTTGTCATTTTGACACTTTTTACCCCTCCACTTGGGTAAAATATCTTTTATTTCTTTTTTTCACTTTATTCTTTTTGTTAAAAATAACCGGGTGTTACAGAGAGGAGGTGAATTGGGGATATTTTTGTTGTTTTGTTCTGGGAGAAATGGTTTCACGTGTGTCGGATCGGGTCGGTTTTTATAAGAAAGCTTTGAGTAGTGAACGAAATATTATATGATAATTGATAATTATAAATATGAAGATTCTTGGATTAAAGTAAAGTAGGATAATATAATGTGACTGTGATTTTGTTTTAACTAGGTTTATTTATACGATTATTGTTTGGACATGGTAAATGTTGTGAAGTGTCTTTTTTTTATTGTAACGTTCACTTTAGGACAAATATTCATTTCAATTTTACAACGGCATGACAGCCGTTGCGACGTATGTTTTGTGCCTATCTAGATGCGTTACAATTCTTATGTTGAAATGACCGTCGTTACGATATGTTTTTGTATCCACGGTTTTACGTACAAAGTCACGTAACGTAAGATAGGAAAAAGCGACCAAACTCCCGCGCAAAGTGAGCACTAGAATATTATTAGAGAGAAATTAACTAAATAATATTTTGACCAATGTTATCAGAATTGAGCAGATAGCAAATTGATCACTTTACCCATTCATTAGTTTAACCGATCGGACCAATTTAAGAATTAACGACGTTTTATAATAAAAAGCGTTAAATCTATTTATGTATATCTGATTAATAACAACATATGAAAATAATATATGTTTTGATGTAGTTGTGCTTTTTTTTTAAATATAAATTCTTAAATATATAAAATATGGATTTACATTTTAGAATGTTAAATTAATAAAAGTAATAATATTTTCGTGTGAAAAAATAAAAAATAATTGAAATCATAGTCGGAACACCCGGTCCAGTTTAACCGGTTTACCGGTCTAACGGGTAACTAAATTATAAAAGTGAAGTGCACAATAATCAACAAACTGAATCAACAATATATGATACATATATACATATAAGTAAACAAAATAATGTAGCAAATCTAACCTCAAGAAAACAAGAAGTGAGATTGAAGATGATGAATTGATGAGTCGGCGAATCGATTGAAGATAATGCAGCTAATCTAACCACGAGAAACGAATCGATTAAAGAAGACAAAGGTGATGAGTGATGGAGTCGGCAATTAGGTGACTCGATTGGTCTTTTAGTTGATGATTATGAAAGTGGTGATGGAGCGGGCGATTAGGGAACCAGAAACATCTCAACAGCCGAACAGAGAAGGAAAATTGTAAAGTAGTGAATGGCTATGCTAGTTTGTTTAGGGATTTTAGATTTATGGTTGTTGGCATTTTACTTTTTGAGTTAAAAAATTAAAAAGGACCAAGGGTAAAGTAGTAAATAAATAAACTGGTAATGTGTTAATAAATAAATAAACTAACATATTACATATATATAATATAAAAATAAAATTATATTAAAAAAATTCGAGACGAGCAACGAGCGAGCTTACCTTTGCTCGTGCTCGGCTCTTTTACAACCGCTTCAAAATCGAACGAGTAACTTTTCGAGCATTTTTCGAACGAGTTTCGAGAGTCGATCTATTTGAACAACCTTAATCTTGGCCTGACATGGATCATTTTAGTGGAGTTTGAGTGGTAGGGACCGGATCTTACGGTGTATTATTATTTTTTTAAATGTTTTTAGTAAATAATACTTGTAATGATATGTGATCAAAAAATAAAAATTAAAAAAATACGTATATAGGAAATCATTATTTAGAAAACAAAATTAATAAAATATTTACAATGCATGTTTAGTTTTATTTAAACATTTTAATATTTTAATATATTATAATATAATAATTAGAAATGAAACAACACATAAAAAGTACTCAACAATAACTTAAGTTATGTATTTGAAACCAAATGTAAGTAAACTAGTAAATGAGAGTTTTGTTAATTATTGAAGCTAAGGTGATCGAAATACAAACTTAAAAATATATGTTTTCTAAATCAAAACTTTACATACTTTAAAATCTCAAAAATTATGTGGTCAAAGTAAAAAATTTACAAACTATTGTAGCTACGGTGTGTCACACACAAACTTAAGTGCTCCAAAAAATTATAAACTTTAGTGTGATGTGGTCAACTTGAAAATCCGAAAATGCCCATGCACCTATTAAACGCATGAAGATTCCTCATTTAAAAACAAAAAAAAGGATGTGATCAAAGTGCAAATATAAACTGTAGTAAAACTAAACCCCACAAAAGCCTATTGTTTCTTTCCCTTGTACATTAGTACATACAAAACAAACAAACATACCCAGTGTCTCCCGCTGAAGAGCAGGGTCTGGGAGGGGTATATGGTGGCAAGTCTTTCCTCTATCTAGAAAGATAAAAAACCAGAAATCAGCTAAAATTTTGAAAACAAGAACTTTACAAAACATAAGTTATTAATCGATAGTAAGTGATTAAGTGATACGTGTAAGTAAACATATAGCACGTCTTAGACAATTAAACCATAGATACACAATAACAAAATTCATAAACTTTCAAATTCCATACTTTAAATAATAATATTAATTGTCATTAACAAAGTTTTGAGAGTGTAGGAAATGTCTATTTGATGTTTGCTTTAACTTCCGTTTTGTAAAGAGGCTATGGAGGGCCCGGGTCGATTCATAATATAATCTACACAATCTTACTCTATGTGCAAGATAATTATCTTTATCAATGATCTCAAATCATATAAGACTAGCTAGTTGCTTTAAGGCCCTATCAAATGAAAAGAGTAGAAATAAAAGAAGATATAAAATCAAATGGTGATAAAAACAAATTAAGAAAACTCAGCTGTTATATTAAAAAATATTCATACACTTGATGAATTGGGCATTAGGCGCACAAGTCCATCAAGTTGGGTCTTGTTCTATAGCCTGGGCAATACTAGCACACGTCCCTGACAATAGGGGTTCGAGTCCCACGCATAGTTCAAAGAAAAGGACAGGAGGTTATGTGCGAATTGCGTGCAAACATACAATACGAGTTGATTTTCATTTGTTAAAGTCATTTGAAAATAAAATCGATAGATATTTAGTATTTTTCTTAGCCAATATAGTAATTTTTCAATATTTAATTGAAGAATTGTTAATTTAGTTGGACATTTATTTTTGCAATAACTTCAACCATATTCTGTTCTTCAATAATTGAGATTTTATATTTATAGCACGTTTTTCTACCCTATAAACCAAAAATCTTTAAATATATGTTTATGTATCAACAGGAGCATCCACGACATGACAATATCTATAATCTTGACCTTATAAGTTATAACCACTAGTTTTCTTCTGTTTGAAACCACAAGAAATTGGAAAAAAATGTATGGTTGACATAGATAGATATGTTTTCTAATTAGATGTATCATGGTTTACAATTGAGTAATTGACTCCGAGTCAATTCTAAAATTAGATGTGCTTGAACTTCGGTTATGCATTTCTTCTTAAGTATGCCATTATAACATTATTAAAGATTAGTTTCGTCTAAGTTCTTCTTGAATCATTATACAATGACATAAAGAACTAAGTGTACAACCCATCCGTTGGTCCGGGTGAAATGCACTATTGTCATAGTTTAAGCATAAATGATCAGGCTATTAAAAATCTAGGACCACATTACCCGCTGCATAACCTATTCATCACCTTCAAATCTCGTTTCTACACTGAGAATAATTACTAAACTAAACTTAGACCTTACCTGAAGGCACTAGACATAAACCAAGCTTCGTAAACGTTCAAGGGATCTAAAGATCATTTCTAGAATAAGAATAATGAGATGTTGTGAACCAAACAGTTGAAATCAGGTTTCTATAGAGAGGACAAGATTGGGACCCGTTTGTCACTGCTTTTGGCATTGTGGAGAGAAGGAGAGCGGGCGGGTAGATGAGGTGGCACCTTGGCCTCCCATTTTCGGGCTACCTCCCATCTCCGGATACTCACTGAAACTCAGCTTGTCATCGCTGCAAGTTTATGTGCACGCCTTTCAGGCTGGCTCTTTTGCTAACCATATATAGCGATTTTATTGTTGCGGCTAGTAATGTGGTAGTAGTTGTTTTCATTGGTTTTCTGACTAGACCTTCATTAGATCCGCTGTGTATGCATAGTAGCCATTGATCACTTAGTGGTGATGATCTTTTTATGGTCGATGACACTGGCACCTTCACTGCCAGGGCAATCACCCCCTTCACTTTGAGAACCCTAGGCTGCGACGTTGTCGTTGTTGGGGTACGTGGTGATATGGTGGTGGTTGTCCTTTTTATTTTTCAAACCCCTTTTTCATTAGATCCCTAATTTGGTCATCCTCACCAGACTTTTGTCTGTGGTGATAGTTTGAGTGCATTTGGTGAATTGGTTGTTGTATTTCTTGTACTCATTCTTTAGGTTAATACAAAGACTGTTTTAATACACCTATTGTTTTGTGTGCTTCTATGATTTTTTGCATTGTTCGTGACTACCTTTGTTACTTCAAAACCTTGCTTTATCTGAGACTATTTTGTTTCCTGATGTTTTTATTTTTTGATGTTGACTCATGGTTATGTTAAGCGGTGTTGTGATGGTGAGTTTGTATTGTCTTATATATTTATTTGACATCTGATAATGGTTCAACTTATACAAGAATGTTATCTTATGTGTATGAATGTTTTGGTGTGATTGCCTTTGTGTAGTCCATGAGGTCGATGATGACAGATATTAGATCGTCTGAGGCATCATTGGGTTTGTGAGGAGGTTGTCAGCCCACTTTTTGCTTCGCAAAAGACTTAGATTATCTTTTGGTTAGGATTTGTTGGTTTGATTTTATACGTGGTTGTGATGACTTTAAAGACGGGATATAAATTTGAATGAGATGCAGCCTTGGCATGACAGATGAATAGATGGTGGGTTTTTTTTCCCACGACCCTTTGTGGCCATGATCACTCACTCAATTTATGATCCTGAGCCTAACAATGTTATACGCTCTGCCATGTCTATTTTTAAATTTAATATAATTATAATTCTTTTGATAGCGTTATGTTTGTTGGAGGTTGTGATGATAACATATTAAAATGGCAGATGTTATATTTACTAGATTACGTGCGTTTATCTAAGCTTTGTTTTAGCCCATTCATCACTCACGCAACATGTGCAAGTAATAACCCTATTTAATTTTAAAATGAAACTGTTAAAAGGAAAATAAAATAGTACAAGAGATACCTTTTGTTTATATTAGCTACAACTTAACTTTTGTTTAGATTAGTTACACTTCACACAACTGGTTTGGAAAAGTACTTTGCTTCCACTGCTAATGTATATGTCCAAAATCAAAATGAATTTTTATAGTAAGAGAATTATCTAACTATTTCAAAGACTATAATAATTTTATATTTATTGAATTTAAAATAAAGAAGCTATTAGCTAAAAATGAAAACACGTTGCTATCTATTGGAATACATTTATTATTAATACTACTAACACTTTAGAATCAACAAATAGTATCCATATCAATAATTTTAACAGCGTGGTAGTTATATATATATATATATATATATATATATATATATATATATATATATATATATATATATATATATATATAACTATATATATATAACATAATATACATATATATACTACATATACATATATACATATCCTATACATATACATATACCTATACATACATATACATATACATATACATATACATATACATATACATATACATATACATATACATATACATATACATATACATACATATACATATACATATACATATACATATACATATACACATATACATATACATATACATATACATATACATATACATAACATATACATATACATATACTACACATATCATAATACACTATACTATACCTACACATATACGTATACATATACGTATACACGTATACGTATACGTATACAACGTATACGTATACATATCACGTATACGTATACGTATACACGTATACGTATACGTATACGTATACGTGTATACGTATACGTATACGTATACGTGTATACGTATACGTATACGTGTATACGTATACGTATACTTATACGTATACGTATACGTGTACGTGTATACGTATACGTGTACGCGTATACGTATACGTGTACACGTATACGTATACGTGTACACGTATACGTGTACACGTATACGTATACGTGTACACGTATACGTATACGTGTACGTATACGTGTACGTGTACACGTATACGTGTACACGTATACGTGTACACGTACACGTATACGTATACGTGTACGTGTACCGTATACGTATACGTGTACGTGTACACGTATACGTATACGTGTACTGTACACGTATACGTATACGTGTACGTATACGTATACGTATACACGTATACGTGTATACGTATACGTATATGTATACGTATACGTGTACACGTATACGTATACGTGTACACGTATACGTATACGTGTACACGTATACGTATACGTGTACACGTATACGTATACGTACACGTATACGTATACGTACACGTATACGTATACGTACACGTACGTATACGTCTACGTATACGTATACGTATACGTCTATGTATACGTACGCGTACGCGTACGCGTACGCGTATATGTACGCGTATACGTACGCGTATACGTGTACGTATACGTACGCGTATACGTGTACGTATACGTATACGTATACGTATACGCGTACGTATACGTATACGGATACGTATACGCGCACGTATGCGTATACGTATCCGTATACGCGTACGTATACGTATACGTATACGTACACGCGTACGTATACACGTACGTATACGTATACGTATACACGTACGTATACGAATACGTATACGCGTACGCGTACGTATACGTATACGTATACGCGTACGCGTACGTATACGTATACGTATACGTATACGCGTACGTATACGTATACGCGTACGCGTACGTATACGCGTACGCGTACGTATACGTATACGCGTACGTATATGTATACGTATACATATACGTATACTTATACTATACATATACGTATACATATACGTGTACATATACGTATACATATACGTTATACATATACGTATACATATACGTATACATATACGTATACATATACGTATACATATACGTGTACATATACGTATACATATACGTGTACATATACGTATACATATACGTGTACATATACGTATACATATACGTATACATATACGTGTACATATCCGTGTACATATACGTATACATATCCGTATACATATCCGTATACATATCCGTATACATATGCGTGTACATATCCGTGTACATATCCGTGTACATATCCGTATACATATCCGTATACATATCCGTGTACATATCCGTGTACATATCCGTATACATATCCGTATACATATCCGTATACATATCCGTATACATTCCGTATACATATCCGTATACATATCCGTATACATATCCGTATACATATCCGTATGCATATCCGTATGCATATCCGTATGCATATCCGTATGCATATCCGTATGCATATCCGTATGCATATCCGTATGCATATCCGTATGCATATCCGTATGCATATCCGTATGCATATCCGTATGCATATCCATATGCATATACATATGCATATACATATGCATATACATATGCATATACATATGCATATGCATATGCATATGCATATGCATATGCATATACATATGCATATACATATGCATATCCATATGCATATGCATATTATATACATATGCATATACATATGCATATGCATATTCATATGCATATGCATATGCATATTCATATGCATATGCATATGCATATTCATATGCATATGCATATGCATATTCATATGCATAGCATATGCATATGCATATGCATATACATATGCATATGCATATGCATATATATGTATATGCATATACATATCCATATCTATATGCATATACATATACATATACATATACATATACATATACATATACATATACATATACATATACATATACATATACATATCATATACATATACATATACTATACATATACATATACATATACATAACATATACATATACATATACATATACATATACATATACATATACATATACATATACATATACATATACATATACATATACATATACATATACATATACATATACATATACATATACATATACATATACATATACATATACATATACATATACATATACATATACATCTATACATATACATATACATATACATATACATTACATATACATATACATATACATAACATATACATATACATATACATATACATATCATATACATATACATATCATATACATATACATATACATATACATATACATATACATAACATATACATATACATATACATATACTATACATATACATATACATATACATATACATATACATATACATATACATATACTATACATACATATACATAACATATACATATACATATACATATACATATACATTACATATACATATACATATACATATACATATACATATACATATACATATACATATACATATACATATACATATACTATACATATACTATACATAACATATACATACATATACATATACATATACATATACATATACATATACATATACATATACATATACTATACATACATATACATATACATATACATATACATATACATATACATATACATATACATATACATACTATACATATACAATAACATATACATATACATACATATCATATACATATACATATACCTATACATATACATATACATAACATATACATATACATATACATATACATATACATATACATATACATATACATATACATATACATATCATATACTATACATATACATATACTATACATATCATATACATATACATTACATATACATATACATATACATATACATATACATATACATATACATATACATATACATATACATATACATATACATATACATATACATAACATATACATATACATATACATATACATATACAATACTTACATATACATATACATATACATATACATATACATATACATATACATATACATATACATATACATATACATATACATATACATATACATATACATATACATATACATATACATATACATATACATATACATATACATATACATATACATATACATATACATATACATATACATATACATATACATATACATATACATATACATATACATATACATATACATATACATAGGCACACTGCAAAAGATATGATTTGGCATAATACCAGACGATCAGAAGATGGTACGATGCGTCATCCTGTTGATGGTTCTTCATGGAAAGATTTTGATATAAAGTACCCTACCTTCTTGAGAGAACCCCGAAACGTCCGCCTAGGAATTGCAGCTGACAGTTTCAATCCATTTGGTAACATGAGTTCGGCTCATAGCACGTGGCCTGTTATACTCACGACATACAATCTGCCTCCATGGTTATGCATGAAGGAGTCGTCATTCATGTTGTCATTATTGATTCCTGGTCCTAAATCCCCCGGGAAGGACATGGATGTTTTTCTTAGGCCATTGGTGGATGAGCTTAAGCAGTTGTGGGTGTCGGGCGTACGTACTAAAGACATGGCGACAAACACATTTTTCACAATGAGGGCGGCTTGTTATGGACTATAAACGACTTTTCGGCTCGTAGTAGTCTATCAGGTTGGAGCGGGCAGGGCTACAAAGCATGCCCGACTTGTAACGAAGACACTCCTTCGATGCATGTCACAAATAAAGTCGTTTATGTTGGTCACCGTTGTTTTTTAGATGCAAACCATGAATGGAGAACAAATTTGGACTTCAACGGGGAACCCGAGATAAGATCCCCTCCGAAACAATTTAGTGATACTGACATAGAAACTCAACTTAGTCGGCTCCGCCACCGTTTACCGGGGAAACATCCTGATTTTGGAGGTGTTAAATCAAAGCGGGAGGAGTATGAGTTAAATTGGTCCAAACGAAGCATATTTTTTGAACTTGAGTATTGGTCTTCTCTACAGCTAAAACACAACTTAGATGTGATGCATATAGAGAAAAATATGTGTGATAGTTTGCTAGGTACTCTTCTAATGAATGAAAAGAGCAAAGATACACCAAACGCACGGGTTGACTTGAAAATCTAAATATTCGGAGTAGGCAATGGTTAGAGAAAAAAAATGGCAAGTGGTATAGCCCCCACCCGAAATACTCATTGAAGACTAGTGATCGAAAGTTATTTTATGAGTTTATAAAAAATGTAAACTGCCTGATGGGTTTGGATCTAATATCAGCAAGAGAGTGATAGATAATAATACTAACATTACTAGGTTGAAATCTCATGACTGTCATATTCTCATGCAACGGTTGATACCGATTGGTGTTAGAGGTTTTTTGGCCAAAGATACTTATACACCAATAGTTGATTTGTGTATATTTTTTAAGCAACTTTGCTCCAGAACACTATTAATTGACGATATGAAGAAAGCTAAGGAGGTCATTCTTATAATATTGTGCAAGTTAGAATTGATCTATCCTCCAGCGTTTTTTGACATTATGGTTCATTTGGTTTTGCATTTACCTGATGAAGCGATTCGTGGTGGTCCAGTGTATATGAGATGGATGTATCCGTTTGAAAGGTATATGAAAAAACTAAAAAATTATGTCAGAAACAAGGCAAGACCAGAAGGTTGTATAGCTGAAGGTTATGTTGCTGAAGAAGCTTTATCATTTTGTTCGAGGTACCTTCAAGATGTTGAGACTCAGTTCAATCGCCCTGATAGAAATGAGGATATCATTATTGAAAGGAGAAGATATTTGCATTTGAGTCAAAATGTCGTCCGGCTAGCGCAGAAAAGATGAAATATCTTTCTCCTAGCGAAAAACTGAAGCTAGAATGGTTTGTCCTCGATAGTTGTCAAGAAGTTAGAGACTATATGAAGTAAGAGTTCCTATCTTTAAGTTTTAAACATTACTTAAATATATTTCATTCCTCACTTGTTATATATTTTGTCAACAATATAGTGAATTCAAATCTGAACGCCCACATGAGGATGTCATAATCAAATTTCCATCATGGTTTCTAGAGAAGGTATTCCGTGTATAATAATCTCTTAGGTTTATATCCAAATTTCCATCATGAATTCAAATCTATATTTGTTAGTTAATTAATATTTAACACATTATTTTCTTAGGTTTATTCGATGAAAATACAAAATTCTCCAGATTTTCACTCAGAGTTGTATGCTCTTTCAATGGGTGCGGATGTAAAAGCCTATAACTACACTGCTTGCATAGTCAACGGTGTTAGGTTTATGGTACTTGCACGTGACGCACAACGCACAACACAAAACTCGGGTGTTTTAGTGGAGGGTGAGAATGGTGAGAAATATTATGGCCAAGTTGAAGAGATTATTGAGTTGTGCTATGCAAATGGGTATTCAACAGTCCTATTTCGTTGCAAATGGTTCGATACTCGAAGGGGTGTTTCATACGACAATAATATCACCAGTATCAACACCGAATGTGAATTGGACAAAGACGATCAACTCATATTTGCTTCCCAAGCTAAGCAAGTATTCTACATCCGAGAACCTTCTCGGAGAAACCAAAGCAATAATCACCGGTGGGTCGTCGAGAATGTTAATCATCGTAAAATTTGGGATCGACCGCCATCCAATGATGGTCTCGTGGAAAACATTCAAAATGTTGATAATGAATTAACAGAAGATCTTGACGTCGTTCATAATCATTCTTCATCTAATAATGTACTTTTCATTGACTTCACCCAATACTTTCAAATGTTGATAATGTCACCGATGGCGAAATTGCAAGTGAAGTTAATCCACCAAATGTTACTGTTAATGTGATGTCTGAGGACGAGGGTGATTATGATGAAGAGGATTTTGATTATGACACTGAGGGGTCTAACAGCGAGACTGAAGTATATAAGAGAGACTCCGATTAAGTATATATTTAATCTTAAATTTTGTAGACATGATATCTTGTTGTAGTTGAAAACTTTATTCTTATTTTAATTTTGATGTTTTATATCTTCTAATTTTTACAGACATGATATCTTTTTGGATTGTTTTGATGCATCTCATGGCTGATGTAATGAGCCATGGAGGTGATGGCACGGGGGATCCACCGATTCCTCCTTTTAGTGGGCCCGGAAGCCATCAGTTGGATGGTAAGCATTATATTTTCATGTTTATTTATTTATTATTAATATATATTGTAATTATTGCTTTTTTTATTATAAATGAAGGCTCGCCTTCCCGGAAAACAAGAGGGAAGGCCAAAAATAAAAAGTTACAGCATGAGTTAGAAAAAAAGGAGGACCTTTATCTCTTCCTTTTGATAGAGCTGCTACATATAGCCTAGTCGGTGAACTTAACGATATGTTTGTTCGTGAGGTTGGGATATACATGGAGGCCAATTATCCCTTCTATGTTCGTTCGTGGACTGATCTTTCTGATGCTCAGAAGAATGCGTTGGATGAGCATATGGCGGTAACTTTTATATGTTTTATGTTTATTGTTCGGTATTTATTTAACTACTTCATTTTGTTTTAACTTAAATGTAGCGACGCTTTAATTTTGATGAGATTTTACGAGATCATGAACGCGCTCAGATTGAGGGTGGCATTCGTTCTGTATATCTCAAACGATTCAGAGATCAAAAAAACGTTGCCAAAAGATACTTTGATCGTGTTGGAGAATATGAAGATGTGGAACAAGCAAGGCTCAACCCTTTAAAGGGAATGAATCATGAAAATTGGAGCAAAACAATTGATTTTTTCTTAAGTGACGGACACAGAAAAGCCTCATCATCAAACAAAGCAAACCGACAACAACAACAATACACTAATCGTGGTGGGACTGCCTCGTATAGTAGTTATTGTTACAAGAAGGTAATGATTTAATTATTTATATGTGTATTGTAGATAAGTATTTATTTAATATATGATATACTTTTAAATGTTAATCAGAATAAGAGCAGACTTGAGGCATTTCAGAATGCTCATACCAGTAAAGATGGGACCTTTGATACGGAGATAGCTGAGCAACAATATGTAAGTTTTATATAAAGTAGAGTTTTGAAATATTAAAGATGAAGCCTTTGTGTGTATATATATATATTAAATGACTTTTTGTTAATTAATGTAGAATCAGCTCAAAGGACGGTTTGATGAGCTAAGTCAATCCCAAAATGAAGGAAATAGTTCATCACTGAACGAGGTTGAAGTTTTTGAGTCGGTGTTGGGAGACGCCGCGGGCATATTAGAGGGATTGGGCGTAAACCGTCTTCATCTGCAGGGTCGACTTCGTTTGTTCATGATCAGGAACAAACACCTCAGACATTATCAGAGGTATTAAAGTTTTATACGTTTTATCTTGAAGTTGTTAAATGTATCATTGTTGGTTTATCTTAAACGGGTCAAAATGGGTAAATTTAAGTTGAATTATGTACATTATGGTTGAAATGGGTCAAAATGATACAAACACACTTGATATAGTTAAAACGGGTCAAAATGGGTAAATTTAAGTTGAATTATGTACATTATGGTTGAAATGGGTCAAATAATACAAACACACTTGATATAGTTAAAACCATATTAATTTGAGTTAAAACGGGTCAAAATGGGTAAATTTAAGTTGAATTATGTACATTATGGTTGAAATGGGTCAAAATGATACAAATACACTTGATATAGTTAAAACCCCATTAATTTGAGTTAAAACGGGTCAAAATGGGTAAATTTAAGTTGAATTATGTACATTATGGTTGAAATGGGTGATAAAAACACACTTCAAGGTGTTGGTGTATCATTATATACTTAAAGTTATACTAAGAAGCAAATACAACAACTTATAATGTATGTTTTGTTTTGTAGGCTCAAATCGCAAGTTTGTTTAAAAATGCAAACTTTATGTCGCAAATGAAGCAACTTATTGCCTCCCAAAAAGGTACACAACAAGCTGATGAAGATGATGATTCGGACGAGGACAATGAATAGGATAGCGGTTAAGTAGTTTAAGTTTATTTTAACGACATTAGAAGTTGAAGTTAAACAATTTGTATGTTTATGTTATTTGTGTTGTTAAAACTCGTATTGTACTTCTTAATACTTATGTTATTTGTGTTGTTGGGAAATCTGGAAATTTGGTTTTATTTACAGGTTTTTCGGTTTATAAAAATGGAAATTAAAAAAATAAAAAAAATTAAATTGAAAAATTGACTATTAGCGGCGACAAGTGTCGCCGCTAAAAGTCCTTCCCGGAATTTTTTATTTGAATTTATAGCGGCGATATTGTCGCCGCAAATGATGGAATTAGCGGCGACTCTTTAGCGGCGATATTTTTCACATTAGCGACGAATCATTAGCTGCGACTAATTAGCGGCGACAAGTCGCCGCTATTAGTATTAGCGGCGAAAATGGGTATCAATAGCGGCGACAAATGTCACCGCTAATGGTCTTGATCCTTGTACTGTGTATGAATGTAAGTTTTAATTAAATAAAAAATAATTAGGTGTAGTGTTTGATTGATGGAGAATTTAAAAAACTAAAACCCTAGCATCATGCTGATAATATCACACCCCCTATCACGCCCATGATCAGTGTTCTGAAATGATAGGTTGTCCACCTCAACATAAAAAGCACCATTACACATGGCCTAAAAACCATTACACATGGTGTCACACCCTCAAAATCCACTAACGGGGTTTTAACTGTCTGGTGTGTGACATAACCAGGATCTCAAATAAGCATCAGTTACACCAAACGACTCGATAATTACAAAACATATAGATTACTTAATAATAGTGAAACAATCTAATTATATTTGAGTATTACGGAAGCGAAAACAAGATACATTTAACAATAGTTTTGGAACACGTAACACATGTCCTATCCATTTTATACAAAGTAAATGAAGACTTAATCTTGTAAACAGTTTGTGGTGAATGCGGAATGACATACGGTAGATGCTGTGCTCCTAAACGTGTCACATCAATGTCCTGAGAGAAAACATGCAAAATCTCAGT
Source organism: Flaveria linearis (assembly GCA_024085815.1). Classification (NCBI taxonomy): domain Eukaryota; kingdom Viridiplantae; phylum Streptophyta; class Magnoliopsida; order Asterales; family Asteraceae; genus Flaveria; species Flaveria linearis. The sequence goes on along the minus strand of CM044016.1, from coordinate 35,204,022 downwards.
ACAAGACTGGTGAGTTCACAGGTTTATCAGAAAACAGTATGTATCAGTAATGAAATTCCCGGCTTTTGTAATCAAAGCATATAATGGGCAGCTAATCCATAATGATCCCTATGTGTATGAAGTCGTGACCGAGCTGACATGTAATCAATAATAAAGCAGGCCCGGCTGTGGATCACACACCACAACACTTGTAATTAGGCTAACCGTTCACCCGTTTGACGAACGTTGTGCTAGCGCGACTAGCCCGGGTGGGGTATGTCAATCCCAGTAGTACTACTAACAATCACCTCGCTATTAACCATATTAACGGTCCGAAGGGCAAAGTATAACACCATAGTATCAAGTATATGCAGTATTACAGAAATCCAAATGTAATGTAACGTTTATGAAAACGGCATATTTCTCTCCCCCAAAAGAGTATATAAGTAAAAGTGGGGCTGTAAACTCACCTTGAATTGATGTAATGAAAGCAACAAGAGCTTCAAAGAATAAGACAATGCACGATCAAACACGATCAATACCTATTATTGATTGTAATTAAGCCTTTAAAATATACTCAACGCGAATAGATATATTTGGTCGGATTCGGGTTGGTTCGGATTGACGCACACGATTTGATATATATTTTAAGTTTGATTAATTAAAGTATCTTTTATAACTTATAGTTATTGTCGTAAATAATTGGTGAAATTGTGAAATGTATAATTCTTATGATTTTTCATGGTTATTTCGTATTTCTGCACGACTTAAGGTCTATTTTTATAAAAATATTATTTATAATTTTTATAAATAATATTTTATCAAGATTATTAATAAAATAAATTTACAGAAAATGTTTATGTAATATTTTAAATAAGAAAAGTTTATAAAAATTATTTTTATAATTTTAAGAATTTTTGTATATTTTCAGAAGCCTAAAAAGCTTTTAAAAAAATAGTTAAGGGTCCCCGGGTTCGAACCCGGGACCTCAAGCCTACAACACATGCCCTTAACCAGTGAACCAAGGCCTCAGCCGCGATGGAATTCTATTCCATTTGTTTTTTAAACAGTGTGTTCTGGTTTCCCTCAAATCCCTAGAACCCTAATTCAATTTCAATCAAATTGAACACGAATTCGTTCTTGTTAACAGTTATAATCATAGGGCTTTTAATCCTTATGTAAAAACAAATGGACTAGAGTGTTTAATTACCTGTTTTGGTTGAGTTGATGCTAAGAACAGATAAGAATAAGTCGCGGCAGAGGAGATTTTGATTCGAGATGAAATTCTTGACAATAATTAAATTCGTTGCATAGATAGCTTCAAATGAGGTTTATGATCGAAAGCCCTCTGAAAATTTATGATTAGAACGACCAGAAGGTGGTGTTCAACTAAGTTGCATGTCGCGAAAGAGGGAGGGAATCGAATTCTATGTTTGTATGTGTTTCAGATACAATCACAAGTTGTCTTCGATTTATACCCGAGTAAAGTTCGTTCTGATTGAATCAATTAGATTAAAGTGGGGTTTGAGTGGGTGAATTAACCGTTGAACGGTCGGGAATAAAGTGATTTCGATGTTGGGAGCTTTGGATACGAATCTTTCAACGGTTAAACGCGTTTTGAGATGCTTTGGGTTTGAATCTTGTATACGAACCGGTTGGGTGTATTTTTAGCTGTTAAAATCGCGTTTTTAAGTGGTTTGGTGGTTGCCGGCGGGTCGCCGGACTTTGGCCGGAATTACGGGATGGGCGGGGGGTTGGGTTTTAAAATTTCAAAATTACAGATTCGGTCCCTGTGGTTTAAATTTTATCATTTCATGTGTGAAAGTTTCATTTAAAGTTTCGGAAATGGCAAAAATACCCCTTGAACTTTATATTATCATTAATAATAATAATATTATTATTATTATTATTATTATTATTATTATTATATTATTATTATTATTATTATTATTATTATTATTATTATTATTATTATATATTATTATAAATATAATAAAATGGAAAAACTCGGGTTTTCATACATGGCCTAAATTTCTCATTTGAATGACATGATAATAGGTTAACTCCGAAGATCGAGCCAACATGCCCTTTTCCATTATATAGCAAATGTGTTATTTGAATGTCGCACTTCAATAATATTTTAGTTCAACAAGTAACACATGACCTTTCTACAAAGAATTGGTAGTGATTAATTTAATGCTAATTTAGTAACATTTTAATTTTCCATAGACTTCAACACTATAAAACTACCACCTTTTATGACCACATTACAACAAACGGGTTAATAATACTATTGAGTCAAAATAAGTCCACATATAACACGAAGTACAGTTTGGGCGGTGTAGCTTTAAATTTTCTTCTCATTAAGGCCATTGATAGTGGGTAGAAAGTTATGGTTGGTATAAGTAGAGACAATTAGATGTAGACAAAGGGAATGGATTTAAGAGCGGGTCAATTATATAAAATTGAAAGAATTTCATATATACCCCTATAAATTTAAAAAGTATCCTATATATTCTATAAAAACTAAAAATGTCATATATATACTCAATTTAAATGATTTTTATGACTATTTTACCCTTATCAATTATATTAGTTTTTAATAATCTAATTATTCACATCCCCTATATATCCCATCATTTACCACTGCAGTCGGCAACCCCATCACTTGTTCATGTATCATAGTCTATCTCTAAGGTTTGTATGTTATTCATCTCAATTTTTATGAATCTATTATTGAATGTGTTATACGTGGCATTCATTTCTTCACAATGATTTTGAAGTGTCACCATTTTAGTTTTATGGAATGATGTGAATTTATTGAAATTTTTGTATCAAATCATTTTTTTGCAACGATGATGTAGGGACAGATGTATGGGTTCCACCACATATATGTTTTGGTTTAATGGTGAACCAAGGGACAATAAAATGTTTATAAAGATTTACTTATCAAGGTTCTTCTATTACACTAAGGAAATTTAATCGAATTGAAAGTTTATATTAAATCATTATGAATTATTTCTTTAACTTTCATACATCTTCTAGATCAAAACTAACAATAGAAAAATACTAGTGTTTTGATATTGTATTTTATATATTTATATGGTGAATAGTTGAATATACTGTGAACAAATTTCTCGAGATAACGTCGATATCACAGAAAATAATTCTTTAGTACCAACGTTGGAGTTCATAGTTTAGGTGGTGTTTGTTTTTTAAGAAAACATCTTCCCCACCTCTTCATCTGCGCGCATGCAGACGCGGGAAGAGGTTTTGAGTGCGCACTGTTTGTTTTTTGGAAGACGTTTCATTAAAAAACGTCTGCGCGAGGTCTTATTGGTGCAGACATGGACTAGTGTCTTCAGACGGGAAGACATTTCATCCAACCTCTTCTCCCTAATCACAAAACACAAAACACAACAAGCCATCATCCTCATCCTCCTCTCCTCTCTCCACGAGACCATCCTCCCACCGGCGCGCTCCAGCCGTCACCACCTCCCTACAGCCGTCACCGCCTCCCTCCAGCCGCCCCCTCCTGCCACGGCTCCTCCAGGCCGGCCCCCTCCAGCCGCGCCTCCTTCAGGCCGCCGCCCTGCTCCTCGCGTCCTCCAGCTGCCGCCGCCTCCCTCCAGCCGCCGCCTCCCTCCAGCCGCCCCCTCCTATAGCGGCTCCTCCACAATAAAAAAGTGGTGGTTTTTCGGCCCCCTTCGTTCTCACGGGAATCCTGTTCGATCAAATGGTGGTACCGTCCTCGCCGGTGATTTGGACTCGCGACAGTGGAGATGATGGGTGAAGACCGTGATGATGGATGAAGATGATGAAGACGAAGATGATGGATGAGAAGATGATGGATGAAGACTGATGATGGATGAAGACTGATGATGGTCTGATGGATGAAGACGAAGATGAAGAAACGGAAGATTGGGAAAGTGGAGATTGTGAAGGGTGGGGTTTGGTTTATAATAATAATAATAATAAAAATAATAATAATAATATAATAATAATAATAATAATAATAATAATAATAATAATAATAATAATAATAATAATAACATTGCAGATTTTAAAAAACAAACAGTCTTTTTCTTGCAGACTGTAGACGTTTGGTCCAACTCTTCTCCTGCAAATGTCTACAGATGTGGTCCGCAGACTGCAGACATTTTGCTGTAAAAAAACAAGCAGCACCTTAATCACACATACCTAAGTACGTAAAGAACCTTTTATTTTCTTATGTTTTGAATTGCTAGAAACCTATACTTAAGTTTGAATGGATTTTTTTTTACAATGGAGTATCTTTTAAGTATAAGTTAAAACTTAAATACAGAGACTATTTTCGAACTCATCTAGCAGAAAATGATATTGTTTTGGATCTCAAAAATGTGTTTACATTAACATGTTCACATATAGCTTGGGGTTTTAATCGATAGGTTACTAGTTGTTATTCGTCAAATAGGTATCTCCTTTTCTCAGTTGTGTTTATTGACAAAATTATGATCGAGCAATTTTTCATTAAGCTTTATTCTTATGATAGTTGGAGTTGATGGTTAAAATGTAAGAGATGGAAAAGGAGGTAACCATTTACGTGACAACCGAAGATAATATCAATTTTAATTCAATACAACAAAGGTAAAAAAACAGTTTATTTTTCATGATAGCAGAGGATAATATCGTCCGTACATTACTCTTGATGCTTGTCACCGGCTTTGAAAGTTCAATGGAGTACTAGTCGCAGCCACGAGTGTTGACGGTAATAATTCTATTTTTCTAGTAGCTTATTGTGTACGTGAATCAGAGAACAAGAATTTGTTAGGGGGCAGATGGTAATGTTGAAACAACAGGGATGGAAATGGTTAAAACGAGAAAACGTTAGGGATGCAAATGATAATTTACTCTATTTATTATTAATGATATTATTATTATTATAATAAGGGTATAGTTGTTAATTAAAAGGAAGTTAATATCAATGACCAATAATGAGATGGTCTGACAAACAGTTGAGATCAAGAATGTAATCTGTCAAAAGTTAGGACTAATTTTGTAATATGGCATACCACAAGGATCAATCGTGTAATAAATTTAAATAATATTTCATTATTTTTTGTTATCTTTTTTTTTTTACTTTCGGTCACAACTACTCATGATAAATATAAAATAGTAGATTTGACAGATGAATAGTGACCCATAAATACTAGGGATCATTATTATTTCCTCTAAAATTATAGGGGACGGAGATGATGATAGGGATGGGAAACATGATATAGGAGTAAAAATACATGTTAGAGATAAGAGTAAAGATAAGAAAGCTAATATGAATTTTTTAACTATGTGTTTTAATAGAACTCGTTAAATCCATACAAGCGTGATGCGCGTGTGATGGACAGTCTATAACCCATGGCTCAGATAATCCATCACAGCCATTATCACAAAGAAAACTATTGGCTCAGAATCGAAATCCAATTACGGCTGCATACCACATCGGGTTGCCACGCCACTGTAACGGATTTTTTTTCCTGAATACAATCATCGCCATGCATACATTGAAACCGCAAACAACTTACATCAATAATAATCTAGCACCAATTGTGCTTAGACCCGTTGTTTTGGTTTGGTTGCGTCTTGTAAACGACCGCCAAGCCATAACAACCAATACCGATTTTGCACTCCAATCATAGCCACTACTGAAAAATACTGAAATAGCATACCCAAACACAATGTCTCGGATGAGCGACCGCTCGTCGTCATCGACATCACCGTAATCCCAACTAGAATCAGTCACATATGATGCCAGACCAGATAACTATCACGAACATTGCCACCGCCACTATGGTACGCCATTATCAAGCGCGCACGACGACGAGCCACCACCAGTAACAACATTGTCCGGTAGAAACGCCCAAATAAAACAAAAACCAGGAAAGCACGACATGCATCGGCACGAAAAAAAACAACACGGAGCAGCATCGCTGACGGCAGGGCCACCCAGATGTGTAAACCCTAGAGGGCTGCCACAGGGAGGGATAAAGCGGCACACTTTCTCTATCTAATGCACGGAAACACGCCCCTCGCTCTTTTTGATGAGGACCATATGCATTAGCTTGTTGTACCATTGTGCTTAACAGTTATATGCAAATAGAAACAAAAAATAACTGTTTAACCCCTTCTTGGATTAATTATAAGGTAAAGTTTTATTCAGTTTTTTAATTTATTTACGTGGTTATAAACTTGAAGTACACATGTTAAAAGTTTGTTATATTAATATATAATCCTGTATCGCATTCAAAAAATCTATATGCGATGATGTACACAGTACGTGCTTGTTGGTTTTCGTATTGCCCCACAGAAAAAAACTTTTTGTTGATAATTTTAGTGTTATCAATAATTTTAGTGTTATTGGACTAACTTCCGATCTGATAATTGTTATAGTGATTAAACGAGTTAGGAGATGCGGGAGTGCAGGCTCGTTTTACACTAGCACAATTAATTATATGAATAATATATATTAATATTGGGCTGGTATTAAACTTAATTGGGCTTAATCTTACAATAAAAATAAAGCCCAAACAAAATTTCAAAACTCTATATTGATATTTGCAGATCGTGAATGGGAAAAGGAAAAGAACAGGAACATAGCAATTGGGTACAGGGTTCCGGATCTCCATGGTCGGAGCAAGGTTTGGTCGGAGGAAAGAAACATCCGATCGGCGGTTTCCAAACGAAATAAAAGGGAGCCTTCGGTTGAAACGATATCTGGTTCGGTTCTCTGTTTATTTTCTAGATCTAATTTTGAATCGCAAGATTTCACAAAACCCGATTTCAATTCTCAAAAATCTCAGTTCTAATCCGATAACGTTTGATAATTGCGGTCAAATGGTTTAATCTGATAGTGTATCACACGTTTCTGAGATTATATTCAAGTTTAGTCTCTGTTTTGGTTCCCTGCTTATGTTCTTCGGTTTGGTTAGGAAGAAAGACAACAAAAGGTAATTTGTTTTAGAATTTTGTTAATCATGTTTATGTTCTGTAGTTTTAGATTGTTAAAGTATCATCAGACTTTTGTGAATCTTGATTTGGTTCAAAGCTTTGTTTTCATTTGATTTGTAACAAACAAAAGAAAGATTTTAACAAAGAAAATAATCTTTGTTCTAAATCTTGTTAATCTAATTAGTGTTCAGCAATTTCAGATTGATTGGCAACATTTTTTTTCAACAAAGATTAAACCATTTAGTGCTCATATTCTGAAATTGTATTGTGGGTCTTTCTAAATCTGAAATTTTGGGTCCATTTGTTTGGAAACAAAAGTCTGAATTATTTGCAATCTGGAAATTGGGACTCAATATAATCGATTGTGTTTAAAAAGTTTGACAATCGATTAAGTCGGTTGTATGTTCATCAAGAACATCTAATTGGAACATCATTTTGTGGACAACAAAAGGAAGAAGGCAATCTGATTTAAAACATGGGAAGTGGAGAATCGGTTCGTGACATGTCCAGTAAATTTGCAAATTGGAAAAGTTTGAGGGTCAAGATTTTAGACGATAGAAAAAGAAGATGCATTTCTTGTTGACAACATTGAAGGTTGCGTATGTACTCTCTACGCCGATGCCCGACATAGTGGAAGATGAAACTTTGGATCAACAACGAAGGAGACTCAAGTGGGAAAATGATGATTACATCTGCAGAGGCCACATACTCAATGGGATGACTGATTCACTATTCGATGTATATCAGAATGCAGAATCTGCCAAAGACCTCTGAGATTCACTCGAAGCAAAACACATGGTCGAGGATGCATCAAGCAAGAAATTCCTAGTAAGTAATTTCAATAATTATAAAATGACAGATTCTAGGCCAGTAATGGAACAATATAATGAACTGCTTCATATCTTGGGTCAATATGCACAACATGATATGCATATGGATGAGTCAATCTCTGTGTCGAGTATAATCGACTAGTTTCCACCTTTGTGGAAGGATTTTAAACATACTCTAAAACATCAAAAGGAGGACTTGACTTTGGTTCAATTGGGTAGTCATATCCGTATTGAAGAATCACTTCGGGCTCAAGAATTGTATAAAACCAAGGGTAAAAACCTAGCATCGTCCTCGGTTATAATGTTGAAGATGATGGGAAATTTAAAAGGTTTAACAAGTCAGCGGGTACTAAACGCAAGTTTATCAGTGATAACAAACATCCCAATAAGAAGACAAAACCTGCTTGTTGGAGATGTGGAAAACCGGGACATTTCAAGAAAGACTGTCGGATGAAAATGTCAAGTGGAAGTAAGGCTAATATAGCCGGTCCTAGTGGGTCAAAAGACCCAAATGGAAAACCAGGTTTGTGTCCTGTCTTATTTTTTAGTTCTGTTAAGAATTATGTTTCCTTGATTTCTGAATCATTCTATGTCCAGGATGATGAAACTGCGTGGTGGGTAGACTCGGGTGCTACAAGTCACGTGTGCAAGGATTTAAGGTGGATCGAGGATCTTAAAACAATTGAAGATGGATCCGTGCTGAGAATGGGAAACGTGGCAACTGAGCCTATCAAAGGAATTGGAAATGTCAAACTTGTATTTACTTCTGGAAAACAATTAATACTGTATAATGTATTGTATGTACCAGGGATTCGAAAGAATCTCTTATCTGAAATTATGTTGAATAGTTGTGGTTATAAACAGGTCATCGAGTCAGATAAGTTTATCTTATCTAAACATGGAACCTTTGTTGGATTTGGGTATTTATCCAATGGCATGTTTAAACTTAATATTCATGTTCCATTTGCTAATGAATCAGCATGTGTTGTTTCCTCTTCATCTAGTAAAGTAGATTATATTTTAAACTATGGCATGCTAGACTAGGTCATGTTAATTTTTATAGAATGAAAGATATGTCAAAAATGAGTCTGATACCTGCTTTTGACATGCATGATAACAATTGCCACACTTGTAAATTAACCAAGATTACTAGAAAACCATTTAAGGATATTAAAAGGGAATCTAAGGTGTTAGAACTTATTCATTCTGATTTATGTGACCTTCATAGCACACCTTCTCTTGGTAATAAAAAGTATGTAGTCCCTTACATAGATGATGCAACTCGATATTGTATGTATATCTTGTTAATACTAAAGATGAAGCACTTGATAAATTTAAAGTCTATAAACAAGAAGTTGAATTGTTTCATGATAATCTAATTCAAACCCTTTGAACTGATCGGGGAGGGGAGTATATGATCCAGTGTTTTTCCAGTCCACTGGAATAATACATCAAACAACAGCCCCTTATACACCACAACAGAATGGTGTTGCTGAAAGGAAAATAGAACATTAAAAGAAATGGTTAATTCCTTACTGTCATACTCTGGTCTGAGTGATGGATTCTGGGGAGAAGCAATGCTAACTGCTTGCTATTTATTAAATAGAACTCCTAACAAAGAAATAAAATAACTCCTTATGAGTTATGGAAAAGGAAGCCTCCTAATTTAAACTATTTAAAAGTTGGGGCTGTAGAGCAGTAGTTCGCCTTACTGAACCTAAACGAAAGAACTTAGGTGAGAAAGGAATAGACTGTATATTTATTGGATATGCTGAAAACTCAAAAGCCTATAGATTCTATGTTATAGAACCCAACGACTTTGTGTCTGTAAATACTGTTATAGAATCAAGGGATGCTATCTTTGATGAAGATAGATTCACTTCTATGCTTAAGCCTAAGGACAACATCACAAATTCTCAAGCAAGGATTCTTGATCCCGTTGAGAATAAAGCAGTTGAATCGGTTAAAGCATCGTCAAATGCTGACAGTGTATCTAGTCCTTCTGAACCAAGGAAAAGTACAAGAACTAGAAAGGCTAAATCCTTTGGTTCTGATTTTCATCTCTACTTGGTTCAAGGATCCAGGAGTGATATCAGCTATCAATATCAATATTGTTTTAATATCGAAGAGGATCCAAAGACATATAATGAAGCAATGGCATCTCGAGATGTTGCTTTCTGGAAAGAGGCAATTCAAGATGAGATGGATTCTATCATGCATAATAATACATGGAAATTGACTGAATTACCACCTGGATGTAAACCTCTAGGTTGTAAGTGGATATTTAAAAGGAAAATGAAAGTTGATGGTAGCACAGACAAGTTTAAGGCCAGATTGGTTATCCAAGGTTTTAGACAAAAGGAAGGAATTGATTTCTTTGATATATATGCTCCGGTTGCTAGAATTTCCACTATAAGATTATTACTTGCTTTAACTTTAAATTCATCAGATGGATGCAAAAACAGCCTTTCTGAATGGTGAACTGGATGAAGAAGTATACATGAAACAACCTGAGGGCTTTGTTTTACCAGGACAAGAACATAAAGTATGTAAACTAATTAAATCACTGTATGGTCTAAAACAAGCTCCCAAACAATAGCATCAAAAATTTGATGAGGTTATCTTATCTAATGGTTTTCTCTTAAACCAAGTAGATAAGTGTATATACAGCAAATTCAATTCCTCTGGAAAAGGAGTAATTATTTGCCTATATGTTGATGATATGTTGATCTTGATACTGACCAAGATCAGGTAGATAAGACTAAGAAATTACTGTCTTCTAATTTTGATATGAAATATCTGGGGGAGGCAGAAGTTATCCTAGGTATACGGATAAACGAAGCAACAATGAGATATCAATAACTCAATCTCATTACATTGAAAAGGTATTGAAGAAATTCAATTACTTTGATTGTTCGCCAGTGAGTACTCCTATAGATCCTAATATCAAGCTTATGCCTAATAAAGGTGATTCTATTTCACAGTTAGAATATTCCAAAGCAATTGGATGTTTGATGTATGCTATGATAAGCACAAGGCCTGACATAGCATATGCCGTAGGAAAACTGAGTAGATTTACCAGTAATCCTAGCACACATCATTGGCAAGCTGTGAATAGGTTGTTCAAATACTTGAAAGGAACCATAAATCATGGTTTATGTTATTCTGGTTTTCCTTCAGTTATAGAAGGGTACTCAGATGCAAGTTGGATAACAAATTTGGAAGATCATTCCTCTACAAGTGGGTGGGTATTCCTACTTGGTGGTGGTGTTATTGCATGGGCATCAAAGAAACAAACTTGAATAACTAATTCGACTATGGAATCTGAATTTGTTGCTTTGGCTGCAGCTGGTAAAGAAGCTGAATGGTTAAGAAATCTGATCTTTGAGATTCCATTGTGGGCAAAACTGATATCATCTATTTCTATCAGGTGTGATAGTGCAGCTACTTTGGCTAAGGCATATAGTCAAGTGTACAATAGGAAGTCTAGACACTTAGGTGTTAGACATAGCATGATTAGAGAATTAATCATGAATGGTTTGATATCTGTTGAGTTTGTAAAATCTGAATTTAATTTGGCTGATCACCTAACAAAAGGGTTAGGGAGAGATCTCGTGAAAAGATCAGCCATAGGGATGGGTTTAAAGTCCATTTAAATTTTCTTATGTCAAGATACCCAATTCCCGTCTAATACAATGTTAGATGCTGAATTCAATGTGGAAAGCTTGTCATATGGAAATTGGAGCACATTAATACATCATCTCAACGTTTGTGTTCTGACTGCAAGATAAAGTAGGCTGAAGTTAATCTTCTTAATAGTTCTTTGACAAATTGCATTTGCAGGTGCAAGATTAAAAGAAACTACCTATAAGAATATGAAGTTTAGCCGCTTCAAGAAGCTTGGACTTGGCTTCAATGTATTCTTTGAAGGATTAGGACATAGGCTAGTAAAATATTGTGTCAAGTGAGAATTTAAAATTGTAAACTTGTGTGTATATCTAATTCAGTTATTTATATGAATAACAAGGATTCAATCCATTGCGACACCCTGATATTCTAATATTTGAATATGATATACTAATATGGAAATTCAATCCACAGGATATTTCATTTATGCATAAGTTTGTGTTTGTGAAAAATATTTAAGTTAATCATGGATATCACTAAAATGGGGACGAATGTTGATAATTTTAGTGTTATCAATAATTTTAGTGTTATTGGACTAACTTGCCGATCTGATAAATTGTTATAGTGATTAAACGAGTTAGGCGATCCGGGAGTGCAGGCTCGTTTTACACTAGTACAATTAATGACAGGATCTCAGCCACTCTCGTTGATCAATTAGATTATGTTTGCAGCGGATTTAGCACATTAATTAGCAATTAAAGCAAGAACATAAAAGATATTTCAATTTAAAAGCATAAAATAGAGAGAGAAGAGTTCTGCAAAACAATAAATGTTCTATTGGTCGCACGTTTCGGCAATTAAAACAGTATGGTTACCCATCCTTTTATAGGCGGCAAGAGGATGGGTTGATGTCCTTTTTCTGACATCACTGAATATTCAAATTACAACTGACAAAAACATAAAACTACTGAAGATGTCAACAACTGACATCTTCTTACAAAAGTTCCTAAGTGCTGACAAAAGTAAACTACTGAAATCCTACAACGACTGAAGAACAAACTCTTCAGTCGTTTATAACTACTGATACTATAACAATGAAGAACATGCTCTTCAGTTGTTGTACAACTACTGAAACAAAGTAAAACTATGAAAAAGAAAAACCACCACAACAACTGAAGAAGACTTCTTCAGTTGTGACAAACTCTGAGTCTTCAGTACTTGGTCTTCAGACTTGGCTTCAGATAATATAACAACTGATGACTTCAGTAGATATCATCAGTTGTTGTCTCCAGTCTTTGTCTTCAGACTTTGTGCTTCAGTAGAAGGTCTTCAGTTCTTTAGTTCTTCAGCTTTTGATGCTTCAGTACTTGGTCTTCAGTACTTGAAGTCTTCAGTACTTGTAAGATCAGTACTTCAGACTTCAGTATTTGGTCTTCAGTACTTTGGTGTCTTCTTCAGCTGATGTTCTTCAGTTCTTTGATCTTCATACTTTGTTCTTCAGACTTTGTCATAACAGCAGAAGGCTGGAGCTAAGATGCTCTCGAGTTTGACATTCAAGCAAGAGAACACAATAGCTGATGAGAGTCTTCAGATGTTCTCGAGTCTGACATTCAAGCAAGAGAACATTGTAACTGATGGGAGTCTTCAGCAGTTGTAGCAGTGGCATGTGGGACTTAGAGGTTTTCTGATCTTGGCTCATTGGTTCTTTGGTCCAACAAACTCCCCCTGAACCAATGCAGCCAAAACCTCTAATTATTGGATGTCCCACTTATTGATGGCATAAAGATTGGTCTATTTCCTTCTAGATCAGATTAGAAGTTGACCCAGATAAGCACTGGCCAGAGAGGTAGTCTCAAGTGTTTGTTTGGCTAAGTATGGATGGGAGCTCTGTCTTGGGGAATTGGACACAGAGCTGTTGCCCCATCCATGAGATCTACCTCCCATGTACAAGCGGTAGGATTCTCGACAGTAGGCCTGAAGAAAGATCATTTATTCTTCTTTGGACAGGTCTTCAGGCTCTCCTTCGAACAATCCCTCCCGACCGTACAGCTCTGAGATGTACTTGACCTGTCTACCATTTTTGAGCTCAAGTGTTGTGATTTGCCTATATGCAAACTCATCAGGGTGTTTACCCTCCAACAACAGAGTGAGCTCATTCCTACGGAAATTCTCAAGCTTCTTATAGACCAGACCCTTCCTAACCACCCTATTATCTAGCATTGAAAAGGGTGATTGGCCGGCTCTATAAGCTTTCTCGAATTCCTCTACTATTTCCAGGGTGTGATTACAATAGCCACAGAGATCTCTTCATCTACGATCTTCTTTAGTTGGCTCTTGTACCTCACAGGCATGTCCTTCTTGACTATCCTGTGAGACACCCTTGGGTCAGGCCAAGTTCTCACCCTCTCCTTGTCATATTGAAAGGTTTGTTTGAGGGTGAATAATCTCAGAGCTTCTCTCTGCATGTTTATTATAGAGGTGGTAGCAGTATAACATTTGTCAATGCTTTTCAGCATTTCCTCATCATGTCTCTTCTGCTGCTCCTCCTCTTCTAACTTAACCTTCACAGTGTCCTGCTGTGAGGTGGGAGTGATGGTTTGTGGTTTGGCTTTGGGTAGAGGTATAACTGCTGAAAGTGGCAGGCTATCCTCCTCATCCTCCTCTTCTTCATCTTGCAGCCTCAGCACCCTTCTCTTCTTCTTCAAGGGTGGATCATTGGCTGCGGGTTTTGGTGGTAAAGGAGTTGGTTTTGTGGGTTGTGGTTGGGTTGTTGGTGTGGGAATGTTGACAGGCACTGCTAGCAGCCTAGAGATAAGGGCTGGTTTGGTTAGCTTTACTAGCAGTGTCCTGTTCCCAGCACCGGCTTCAGATAGGGCCTCAGCGACCAGTCCCTTAGTAAAATCACCAGCCGATCAAATCTTGGTGGTTATTGCCAAGAGTTTGTCCCTGGTCCATGCCTTAACATCAAGGACTGGTCTGCCCAGGTACTTCGAAGTGAACCTACTCATAGCCTCAAGTTTCTGTCTTTCCTCTTGGCTATGAGTAGTCCATCGGTACTCAATCTCTCTCCTCTCCATATTCCTGATCTCTTGATCTAGCAAGGCAGTGTCCTTGTCAAAGCCTTGCCTGAACAGCTGTTCAATGACTTTGTTCATTGAACGGTTATGTTCAGCATCAGCCTCCTTGACAAGGGCTGCTAGATCAGGATCAGCCACCTTCTTTCCCTCTCCCTTTTTCTTATCAGTGATACTGAAATCCTTTTGGATTTCAGCCACTTCTATTTGCTCTACCTCCCTCACTTCCTCTTCCCTTTCTCCCTCACCCTACTACTCTCCTCAGCCAACTCCCTCTCTACCACCACTCTTTCTCTGCCTCTTTCTCCTCCTCTCCCCCTTCCTCTTGTCTTGCACTGATGTCTCCCCCTTTTTGGGTGCATTGGTTGGGGTTTGACTATCAGCAAGAGCCTTAGATATGGCAACCTCCACCATGGGTTGTATATATGTGGGAAGCCTCTCATCCAGGGTTTGAATGACTATATCTTTAAGGATTGGTGTGATGAGAGGCAGGGATTTCTGAAGGATAGCATCCAGCTGCTCAGGGGGGTTCTGTCCCTGAGAGCTAGTGCCAGAAGCAGGGGCTGGTGGCTGAGTTTGTGGGAGTGGCTCAGTGTGTGTGAGACCTTCGGGTGAAGGTGCCATCTGTGGGGTAGTGGTGGCAGATGGACTTCTATCCTGAGTCATTTGAGCAAGCAGCTCTTTGAGTCTGCTTATCTCATCCTCAAGGATAGTGTTTTGAGCTACTACATCGTAGAAGAAGCTCAGGTCATCATCAGCATGAGCTGAATCACCTGACCTCCTGACATTGTCAGGATGAACATGTCCTGAGTGTGGCTCAGTAATGACATGTGCCCCTTGTTCATGGTACTGGGGACTTCTGGTCTCCGGATTGAATCCATCATCGGCCATTGCCTCTGGTGAGGTCTTAGAGATGTTACCAGCTTCACCCTGCTCAGATGTTGATGCAAGGGAAGTGGCAGCCTCACCAGATTGTTCTATCTCCCTAGCCACACTGGGAGATGGAACTGATTCTCTGTGTGTGGGCTCCTATCGGCACTTGTGCCCACCCCCTCTTTGGTTGGAGTCTCCCAGGTGTAATAAGTTTCTAGGGAGAGGGTGGAGTGCTCAGATCGGTCAGCACTTTGGCTATTACCAATGTTGGGCTTAGTGGGGCGGTCTCCTCATATGTGGGCTAGAAGCAGTGTGCACATGGGGAGGACTGTGCTCTTCAATGGCAGTCTCCTCAAGTGAGAGAGACCCCAGTAATGTGGTTGCCCCAAAATTGGTTGCATCAGGTCCTGTTGAGAGGAAGCCTGTGCGGTTGTGGTAGGTGGAGTCGTGGTACCTGCTGGGAGAATCGAGCCAGCAGGCACATCCTGCCTTTGTGTGGCAGGGGCATCCTCAGGGGACTTATCTCCCTGAGTAGCCTTTGTGGGCTTCTTTTTGGCTTTTGGCTTGGTGGGGACTTTGGATTTGGAGGTGGAGGCTGTGGGTTCCAGCTGCGTGGGTTTTCGCAGCCGGCCAGCCTGTTTGAGTGTTTGGTCAGTGTTGTGCCTGGAGTATACCTCGGCTTGAACAGCCATGGCAGGGACCCCAGTACCAACTAGTCCCTCAGCCTGAAGCTGGTTTTCGATCATGGCCATTATGAACCGTGGATACAAGTTCCAACGGTTAGAAAAAAGTTTTGTGGCCATGTCCTTGAGTTCCAAAAATAAAAGATCAGTAAAATTTAACGGTTGTTTCTCAAGGATAGAATACAATACCTGCTGCCACCTTGTGGACATCTGGTCCCATGAAGAGGTCTTGGGAGCCAGACATACATTCACCATGTGGAAGATCAATCGTTGAGGGTCAGGAAAGTGTTTCTTCAACAAGGTGGAGGCGGAGAGGTTACCCTGATAGTCATGAGATGTGAATGAGAGATCCAGGGTACCTTTGGGGTAGGAAGTTGGGTGAGTGGCATCCTCCAGCTCTAGGGTTTGGCGTAGAGTAGCTGGGGTGATAACCACGGGTTTGCCGTTGACGGAGGACCGGAGGGAGACCTCGGCATTCTGCTCTCCGGTTTGGACGGTGACATTTGTCCAAAATCCGTCAAGGAGTCGGTGTATATAGTGGGGTTCAAAAGAAAAGCCGTTTTGTATGGTGAGTCATGCATAAGATCGACGGCTTGGTGAAATTTGGGCCATAATGGCGATTTTGTAAGGTGAGCGACACAGTTGTGTCGAGGTTTCAGTTGCATGTTCGCCATTAATGGTGTATGGGAATTTCAAGGTTTGTAAGGATTAGGTCAAGTGAGGAGTAAATGCTCTGAAGGTGGGGTATTTATAAGGTAGGGCAAAGGTTGAAAGAAAACTACTGAAGGTTTTGGTGTTAGTTATCAGGTGTTGTAACAGCTGATGACGTGGTTTTAACCTTCAGTGGTTGTAACATCTGAGGACTTGGTATTAGTCTTCAGTAGTTGAAACTACTGAGACCTTGGTTTTGTCCTTCAGATGTTGTGAACGTCTGAAGAGTTACTGTCAGTCTTCAGTAGTTATGAACTACTGATGACCTAGTATTCTTCTTCAGACGTTGGAACAACTG
The DNA here is from genome assembly GCA_024085815.1 of Flaveria linearis. Lineage (NCBI taxonomy): Eukaryota > Viridiplantae > Streptophyta > Magnoliopsida > Asterales > Asteraceae > Flaveria > Flaveria linearis. Next base: position 35,186,966 of record CM044016.1, on the reverse strand, counting down.
AAGACTTGGTGTTAGCCTTCAGTAGTTGTAAACTACTGAGATCAGTAGTTGTGAACTACTGAAGACATGGTATTGCTTCAGTTGTTGTAAACAACTGAGGACTTGGTGTTAGCCTTCAGTAGTTGTGAACTACTGATGTCAGTAGTTGTGAACTACTGAAGACATGGTTTTGTCCTTCAGTTGTTTGTGTATGAAACAGCAGCTGTTGTTATCAGCTGATGAGAAATTACTCATCAGCTGTTTCCCAAATCAGTTGTTTCATACTAGCCTCCACTCTTACTCATCAGCTCTTTGGCTGACTTTCAGATGTTTCATCGACCCTTCAGCTCTTGTGAATATTTATGCCTTCAGCTCTTGTGATCAGATGTTCACAAGTGCTGATGAAATATTCTTCAGAGCTGGTGAACAAATTTTGTCTTCAGTATTTGTGTAAGATTACACATCAGTACTTATGAGCAAAATTTGTTCTTCAGTACTTATTTATTTGAAAATCATACATCAGTAGTTTATAATCCACCTCACTACATCAGATGTTTTTCAATAAATAATGTACATCAGTACTTTGAGTCATTTTAGTCTTCAGTAGTTGTGAAAGAGCTGAAGACTAAATTACTCATCAGTACTTGTATTTGACCTTTGCTTTTCAGTAGTTGTGAACTAAGAGTACCAGCATAGGTCAAATCAATCAAGCTGCAGCATACCAAGCCTTAGTACCAAATTTTGGAATGTGGCACTATCTAGAGGCTTAGTAAAAATGTCTGCAAGCTCATCAGCACTAGGTACAAACTTAGGATCAATCAGACCTTTCTCATAGCAATCCCTGATAAAATGATGTCTGATCTCAATATGTTTGGTCCTGAGTGCTGGACTGGATTCTTAACAATACAAAGAGCTGAAGCACTATCCATTAATAATGGAGTCTTAGTCTCAGTAATGCCATAATCCAGAAATTGGTTCTGAAGCCAGAGTATTTGAGAGGTACAGCTTGCAGCAGCAACATACTCAGCTTCAGCAGTGGATGTAGCAATGGATGTTTGTTTCTTACTCTGCCAAGAAACTAAACAATTGCCTAGGAATTGGCAACCACCAGAAGTGGTTTTTCTAGTGACTTTGCATCCTGCATAGTCACTATCAGAGAAAGCAACTAATTTGCAAGAATGCCCAGCTGAATACCAAAGACCTAGTGATTGGGTACCTTGCAGATATCTAAAGATCCTTTTGACTGCAATCAAATGGGATTCTTTAGGTGCAGCCTGAAATCTAGCACAAGCACATGTTGAAAACATGATATCTGGTCTAGAAGCTGTAAGGTACATCAAGGACCCAATCATACATCTGTAAAGGGTTTCATCAACCGCTTTACCTTTCTGATCTACATCTAGTTGTGTGATGCTGCTCATGGGAGTAGAACAGGGCTTACAGGATTGTAAATCAAACTTATTTAACAACTCTTTGGTATACTTGGACTGATGGATGAAGATGCCATCATCCAGTTGTTTGATTTGCAATCCCAGAAAATACTGTAATTCTCCCATAGCACTCATTTCAAATCTCAGCTTCATAAGCTTTGTAAATTCATCACACAACTTTGGATCAGAGGATGCAAAGATGATGTCATCAACATAAATCTGAACAAGGAGCTTATGTTGTCCCACAGTCTTGATGAATAAGGTTTTATCAATGGTGCCTCTAGTGAACTTATTCTGTAGAAGAAAGGTTGAGAGTGTCTCATACCAGGCTCTAGGTGCTTGCTTCAGCCCATAGAGAGCCTTATCAAGCTTGTACACCCAATCAGGATGTTTATTGTCCTCAAAGCCTGGTGGTTGACACACATAAACCTCTTCTTTTATTTTTCCATATAGGAAGGCACTTTTGACATCCATTTGATAAACCTTGAGACTGTGAAAGGCAGCATAAGCTAAAAACAGTCTGATTGCTTCCAGTCTGGCCACAGGTGCAAAGGTCTCATCATAATCGATGCCTTCCTCCTGTGCAAACCCTTGGACAACCAGTCTGGCCTTGTTCTTGACAATTTGGCCCTTCTCATCTGTTTTGTTCCTGAATACCCACTTGGTGCCTATAGCACACTTATCTTTGGGTAATGGAACAAGCTCCCACACTTGCTGTTTCTTGAATTAAAGAAGTTCAAGCTGCATAGCTTCCACCCATCCATTGTCTCTTAAAGCAATATGATAGTTCTTTGGCTCTTGTTGACTGATGAAGAGAGCATAGAAGCAGAAGTTGGACAATTGATTCCTGGTTGAAACTCCAGCATGGATATCACCAATGATTTGTGAAGTGGCGTGATTCTTGAGCTCTTGATAAACTATAATATCTGTGCAAGTGTTTGTAGACCCATCAGCAGCAACAGATGGTGATGGAGATTCCTGAAACCATGTAGAGGATGGCAGCTCAAACGAAGTAGAGCAAGCAGAAATCTCATCAGCATTTGTAGTGGATGGAGCTGCTGAGGCTACAGGAGCATCAGGTTCAGTGGACTTAGGCAGGTTGTCACTAAACCTGAAGAGGTGAGTACTGACTTTATCATCATCAGTACCACCAGGTGGAGATCTGCTGACAGGCTCAACAGATGGAGGTTGATAAGGAACATATTGCAGTATGTCCAGATCAAACAACTCCACAGGGTTTTGGGAATCTTGTCCTTTGGAGATTCATTGAACTTAACATGCAAAGTTTCTTCAACTCCCTTGGTTCTACAGTTGAAGACTCTGTATGCTTTGCAAGTTGATGAATAACCAACAAAGTACCCTGCATCCACCTTACTAGCAAACTTATGGAGTGGGTTGCTAGTGTTGAGAATAAAACAAGGACACCCAAAGGCTCTAAAGAATGAAATAAGAGGAGCCAAATGATGAAGAACTTCATATGGAGTCTTCATCAACCTCTTATTTACTAAGGCTCTATTTTGTACATAGCAAGCTGTATTGACAGCTTCAGCCCAAAAGGTCAGTGGCAACCCAGAGTCAGCCAACATGGACCTTGCTGCTTCAATGAGGGTCCTGTTCTTTCTCTCCACCACTCCATTCTGCTCAGGAGTTCTAGGAATGCTAAACTGCCTTCTAATTCCCGACAGGTAGAAGTCATCAAGTGTGTGGTTTCTAAATTCTGTTCCATTGTCACTCCTCACACACTTGACCTGTAGGGAATACTGCTTTTCTACTTGTAACACAAAGTTCATTATTGTCTTTGCTGCTTCATCCTTGGAGTGCAAGAAGAAAGTCCATACAAACCTGGAGTAATCATCCACAATTACCAGGCAGTATTTCTTCTTTGCCATGCTCATTACTCTGACAGGACCAAAGAGATCCATGTGCAGAAGTTGTAAGCAGGCAGTGGACTTTGGTTCTTCTATTGAAGGGAATGAAACTTTGTGTTGTTTCCCTTTCAAGCAAGCAGTGCAGTCATCTTCACACTTGAACTCCTTCAGAGGCAGTCCTCTTACTAAACCATGGCTTATAAGCTGATTCATGTTCTTGAAATTTACATGACCCAGCCTTCTATGCCATAGTGTAGACTCTTGAGGAGATGCCTTGGAGAATAGGCAAGGATGGCCTTTTAGATCCATCTTTTTGGAAAGATCTAAGGCATACACTCTTCCTGTCCTGTTGGCCTTCAGGAGAGTGTGTTCATCCAATGCCTTGTCAATCAAACTCAGAACTTTGGATGACAGAATCCGACAGTTCTGGCTTGTGAAAAGGGCAACATGGCCTTTATCACACATTTGACTGACACTCAAGAGGTTGTACTTGAGATTCTCCACATGGTTAACATCATCAAACCTTATTTCCCCATTGGAAACAAAGCCTTTTCCGATGATGTAACCCTTTGCATCATTGCCAAAAGAAACAAATCCCTTCTTTCCTTGAGAGTAGTCATTAAGAAGGGAGCTGCTTCCTGTCATATGCATGGATCCTCCACTGTCTACATACCAGATGCTTCTATGGCATGTTGAAGAACCCTGCAAACACAACCATGTGTTAGTTTGTCTTGGAGACCCAAACCTGCTTGGTTTTGGGTCTGTTCTCAGCTACAGGTGTAGCACTAACAGTTGTGTTGTGTGTGACAGCTTGAGGTGAAGAAGATGGTACAGAAGAGGAACCCTTTGGCTTGGACTTCCTTTTCTGTGGTTTCAACACAGGAGCATCTAAGTGGTTGACTCTTCCCACTAGCTGCTGAACCATCATCACCAATTGTGTCTGATTCTGTGATAAGGCTTTCAGCTCTTCAGACACATTGGAGTTTGCTGATGATGAGTTCCTATGTTGTACCATCTTTTTCTGAGCAACCTCAGCTGTTGCCTGAGTTATCCCTACCTTTTTAGATTTAGCTTTGGGCTTAGGGATTTCAGGCTTGGATGTTGCCAGTACAAACTTGGTTTCAAACTCATTCTTCATTTTATTGATGCTCTCAGTAATTTTCTCCTTCTGTTTGAGTTTGGAACCCCTTTTGTACCAGCAATCATCAGTAAGATGATTGAACAAGCCACATATCTCACATGGCTTTTTCTTCATCTTATGCTGATCATCAGCTGAAGAGGATCTAACTGCTGAAGACTTGTTCTTCAGCTGTTTGTCATCAGTACTAGCAGTTTTTTTCTAGTGCCTGCTTTCCTGGTATCCTCTCTAGCTGTCTTCAAACCTTTCCACTGTTAGTTTTCTTCTCTTTAGTGCTAACAGTATTTGAGGTTTGAACTTCAGATGTTGTCACTTGCTCTCCAGTACCTTCAGTACTTCTAGTGACAACTTCTGAGTTGATCAGCCTTTTGGTCATATGACAGTCTATCTCTGATGATGCTGATTCAGAGGATAGTAAGTCACATGATGAGAAGGATTGGTTATTGCTCTCCCCATCAGATTCAACTTCTGCTCTTGAAATGAAGTCTGTGGGAGGAGCAGTGTGATTATAACCAATGCCAAACTTCACATTGGAAGCTGTTTGCTTGCTAAGAAGCATTTCAAAACCCTTGCATGATTGCACCCATCGATCACACTCAACTTGGGTGGTTGCAAGAGTTTCCTTGAGATCTTTGTACTTCTCTAGAAGTACATCTTCCCTAGCTTTAGCATCTATGATTTGGCAGTTAAGCTTGTAAATCTCATCATTTTTATCTTTTAGAACAACCTCAAAATCAGCTTTTCTTTTGGAAATAGTGTGCTCAAGCTCAAGATTTTTATCTATTAAAGCTACATTTGCTTCTCTAATAGAAGCAAATGCTGCTATGCATGACTCTGAACAAAGCTTGGCTTTTGCCTCAGTGGATACCTGAGATGAGGCATTAGATGATGACCCTTCAGCAGAATCAAGGGCCATCAGAGCAAGATTTCCAAAAGGTTGATCACCACCATGTTGACCAGCACCTTGGAGTAGTGGTTCCTGACCAGATAGCTCTTCTGGTAGACTACTCTAGTCAACAGCAGTTGGGGTGAAAATGCTTTGTTGTTAAGGTTGTGTGTGGTGATGAGATTGGGAAGAATGAGGCTCTGGAAGAGCATGAGGTGGTTGAGCCGGGGGTGCTTGAGTTTGACCAGGCTGAGGCATGTAGTAACAGGGGTATGGATAAGGCATATGACCCTGTGGCACAAAATAAGCAGGTGGTGCCTGTGCCTGAGATGGATGGGTAGAACTGTAGGAAGGTTACCCTTTGTGCTGTGAGCTATTGCTGGGAAAAGTCACAAAGGGTGCAGATGAGTTAGATCCAGATGATCTACACTCTCTTGCAAAGTGTCCAAGCCTTTGGCACTTGTGACACCTCAACTTGCTCTTGTCAAAACCAACTTTGGTTTTGCCAGAGAGTCCTGGGAATTTCCTACCAGTTCTTTTGTAGAACTTCTGAGAGCGGATATTTATCATTGCCATTTGGTTCAAAATATCCATCTCTTCCAGATCATCATCTGGAATGCCCTTCAAATCCTCCATCAGAAAACACAAATTGTCACCACCACCTCCTGAACTACTAACACCAACAAAAGCTTGTTCTGAGTTTGTAGAGAAATCAATATGCTCATCATAAGAACTTTCTGATGAAGCATATTCTGACTCATGACTTATCAAGGCAACATTACCTTGGACAAAGTCATCAGCAAGTTTGCCAGAAGATGACAACTTCCTTTTTGCTCTACCTCTCTCTCAAAAGTGAGCAATTTCCCATGAAGTTGGGTGAGAGATAGAGTGTCCAGGTCAGCACTGGAGCGTAGGACAATGGTATATATGTCCCATCTCTCAGGCAATGACCTGAGGAACCTGTTGTTCATCTGGCTTTTGGAGTACTCTTGTTTAACCATCTTCAGCTCAGAGATTAAACAAGAGAACCGCTCAAACTGCTGGGTCAGAGTCTCACCCTTTCTATTGAGAAAGTCTCATATTGTTGGGCAAGGATTTCCCTATTGTTTGCTAAGACCGAATCAATTCCTCCAAATTGTTCCTTTAGAGCAACCCATAGGTCATGAGCAGACTCATGATGCAAGAGCCCTGAATATATCTCGTTTGGAATGGCCATGGCTAAAATTCCATGGGCTCTGGCATCAATTTCGAACAATTTTAGATCTTCGTCCGAATATTGTTCAGGTTTCTTCGCAACCTGTTCATTAGATTCCGGGACGCTCACCATAGGCTTGTATGGCCATGCACCACTGACTTCCAACAACCAGCACTGTTGACAGCCAAGTGGTGTAGCATACGTCTTTGCCATATGTTATACTCGTTCCTAAGCAGCATCGGAGGCTTGGTTGCGGAACCAGTATTGTGAGGATCATTGGTTGGTGTTGTCATCTCAGGTTTTGGTCAAAAACAAGTTTAAACACGACAAACGTAACTCAAAACCACCAAAAGACCTCAAGATTTTGGCCGGAAACAGCAGAAACTCACTCTCTATGGCTAACTCTTGCAAATTGCTAATTCGATCGAACAGAGAGATCAAAAGAGCAGTTTCAAATGATCAATAGTGAAATCGACCAATGATTAACCTGCTCTGATACCATTTGACAGGATCTCAGCCTCTCTCGTTGATCAATTAGATTATGTTTGCAGCGGATTTAGCACATTAATTAGCAATTAAAGCAAGAACATAAAAGATATTTCAATTAAAAGCATAAACATAGAGAGAGAAGAGTTCTGCGAAACAATAAATGTTCTATTGGTCGCACGTTTCGGCAATTAAAACAGTATGGTTACCCATCCTTTATAGGCGGCAAGAGGATGGGTGATGTCCTTTTTCTGACATCACTGAATATTCAAATTACAACTGACAAAAACATAAAACTACTGAAGATGTCAACAACTGACATCTTCTTACAAAAGTTCCTAAGTGCTGACAAAAGTAAACTACTGAAATCCTACAACGACTGAAGAACAAACTCTTCAGTCGTTTATAACTACTGATACTATAACAACTGAAGAACATGCTCTTAAGTTGTTGTACAACTACTGAAACAAAGTAAAACTACTGAAAAAGAAAAACCACCACAACAACTGAAGAAGACTTCTTCAGTTGTGACAAACTCTGAGTTCTCAGTACTTGGTCTTCAGACTTGGCTTCAGATGATATAACAACTGATGACTTCAGTAGATCTTCAGTTGGCTTCAGTCTTTGTCTTCAGACTTTGTGCTTCAGTAGAAGGTCTTCAGTTCTTTAGTTCTTCAGCTTTTGATGCTTCAGTACTTGGTCTTCAGTACTTGAAGTCTTCAGTACTTGTAAGATCAGTACTTCAGACTTCAGTATTTGGTCTTCAGTACTTTGGTGTCTTCTTCAGCTGATGTTCTTCAGTTTTTGATCTTCATACTTTGTTCTTCAGACTTTGTCATAACAGCAGAAGGCTGGATCTAAGATGCTCTCGAGTTTGACATTCAAGCAAGAGAACACAATAGCTGATGAGAGTCTTCAGATGTTCTCGAGTCTGACATTCAAGCAAGAGAACATTGTAACTGACGGGAGTCTTCAGCAGTTGTAGCAGTGGCATGTGGGACTTAGAGGTTTTCCTGATCTTGGCTCATTGGTTCTTTTGGTCCAACAATTAATTATATGAATAAATATATATTAATATTGGGCTGTGTATTAAACTTAATTGGGCTTAATCTTACAAATAAAAATAAAGGCTCAAACCAAAGCCCAATTTCAAAACTCTATATTGATATTTTGCATCAGATCATGAATGGGAAAAGGAAAAGAACAGGAACATAGCAATTGGGTACAGGGGTTCCAAATCGGATCTCCATGGTCGGAGCAAGGTTTGGTCGGAGCAAAGAAACCTCCGGTCGGCGGTTTCCAAACGAAATAAAAGGGAGCCTTCGGTTGAAACGGTATCTGGTTCGGTTCTCTGTTTCTTTTCTAGATCTAATTTTGAATCGCAAGATTTTCACAAAACCCGATTTCAATTCTCAAAAATCTCAGTTTTAATCCGATTAAACGTTTGATAATTGCAGTCAAATGGTTTAATCTGATAGTGTATCACACGTTTCTGAGATTATATTTAAGTTTAGTCTCTGTTTTGGTTCCCTGCTTATGTTCTTCGGTTTGGTTAGGAAGAAAGACAACAAAAGGTAATTTGTTTTAGAATTCTTGTTAATCATGTTTATGTTCTGTAGTTTTAGATTGTTAAAGTATCATCAGACTTTTGTGAATCTTGATTTGGTTCAAAGCCTTGTTTTCATTTGATTTGTAACAAACAAAAGAAAGATTTTAACAAAGAAAATAATCTTTGTTCTAAATCTTGTTAATCTAATTAGTGTTCAGCATTTCAGATTGATTGGCAACATTTTTTTTCAACACTTTTCACATATTGACACTTTACATTCACGCACGTTTGATCCCTCCTACTTGCTTTTGGTTGTCACACCTTCAAAAGAAAGTTATCTTTTTTGTTTTATTTTCAAGTTAATATATTTTCTTTCATCATATTCTTTTTCAACGACCTCTATTTTTTTTCAACGACCTCTATTTTTTTAGGTTTCGTTAACCTATTTATGTGTAACTAAACTTAATTCTGTTGTAATAAATTTATTATTATTAACATACGTAAGCGAGCCTTCTTTTTGTAATGCACATTTCCCCACGGCAAGAAATTTATTATTTTATGCCAAAAACAAATTAAATATGAATTAAACAAATCAACTTTTATAGAGAAATACCTCAATGCAGGTAAGAACGATCCAGAAAACCATTTCATGACAGTTTTTACTATCAAAGGGCATGACCACTGAATTATAATGACATCATAACTAAGACCAACGAAAACAACTTTTTCGGTTTGAAGTCCGACCCTTGAAAATTTTGTGATAAAAAATCTGCGCGAAAATTCTTTTTTTTTTTATATTCTAGTCAATTTAAAAGTTTATCCCAACGAGAATCCCATTACTAACGTAAAAGTCCACCTAATTTTTATGTAACATTTTCTGTTTGTTATTAGGAGTTAGAAAACACGTTAGAAAAATTGAATATGTTAAAAAAAAGTGGTTGTATTGTTACTTTGTTAATGAAAATATTGAAGTCGGATTTATTAATCAAATTAGTTCCTTTGACTGCAATTCGTTGATTTTCTAGGATAAATAAATCATAACATACGCCTTATAGATCAATTTGAACATTTAACTTTAGCACCGGAGCACACCACTGGATTATAATGATGTCTCCTTAGCTGCGTATGATGAAATTAGTGATGATTTGATTGCATTTGATAAAAATAAAAAACGAATGTTACATACGAGGAGGTCAGACGTGCTTTTCAAAAGAAGTCGAGAGGGTTGACTCAGACGTGAATAGAATAATGTCGGGAGTAAAGAGTCAAGCATCAATGGATATCTACACTGCCTCAATCTCTAGCAAATTTGAATGTACACTAAACATGAACACTTATTATAATACCGCTAGTGAAGGGTCAAGCGGGTTGCTGACCCTAGTCACCGGAATTTGTCGGCTTCTACATTTAAAAGTTGAGTTTCTTGTAAGAAAAAGTTAACTTCGAATGCTTAGTAGCAGCCAATGCTAGAAGATAATTTTATGATTACCCTCCAAATAAAAAACTTTGTTCCGAACCGGATTTAAGCTCCTCTTTCTCCATGTCCAAATTCCTAATGAAGACGATATTCTTTTTTCTCTATCACGAACCTTGAATCAATTTTAGGTTTATGAATCAAAATTTAGGTGATTGAAGTATATCCTTTATGTAATTTGCTACTGTATGCCATTGGATAATCGGTAACAGTTTTGATTGTTGATTACAAGTGTTGATTTCTAGGTCTGTGGATGTGTATGTTTAAATCATCATTTAGATGTTTATTGAACTTAGATTATAGTGGATATACAGCATTCACTACTTTATGAGTTCCTGTTCGTATGGAACCTTGAAGTAATAATTTTTAGATATTTATTGAACTTAATTATGTGGTTCCGACTGTTGAGGAAAACCTGCTTCATGTGTAATGTTGATGATAAAATTGAACGTGATTCTAATAGTGTTTAACAACGACGGATCTAAAAGGAAGCATTATTACAAATTGAAGTTAATAAAAACTTGTTTTTCATCTTTCAAATGATTCAAATCCCTAATTTTATTACAAATTGAAGTTAAAAGAGTTGTTGATCAAATATCATTATCACAGCTTTTGGTGTTCTATGATTCACCTCTATTATTATAACTAATATCCTACACTTGAAATTTTTATTTAAAAAAATTGTCAATAAAAAATTGTTTTTCATATTTCAAATCCCTAATTTTATAACAAATAGTACAATAAGATTACAAGTTGCACTTAAACATAACATAATTTCAATATCAAAACTCTAATTCATCTTTAAATACCTACTTTATATACCTAATTTCATAAACCCTAAATATGAGAAATTGAACCAAGTAACCATTAATTTTTATAACAAATAACGCTTAAATAATATTTAAATATTAAAAATTGAACAACATAAACATTAAATCCTTAATTTCATAGTGTAATAGAGAAAAAAAAAAAACTAAAAATGATACATTGAATTGGACGATGAATTAAGGAAAGATCACATGCGGGTGGTGACAAGGGCCGTCGCAACAGGTGGCAGTTTAGCAGTGGACGGCTGGACGACCAGCGGTGGGGATGTTGGGTGATCGGCGGTGTGGATGGATGGTGGTTGACTAGTTGTGGCATGTGGGAAGGGACGAAGGGTCGATGGGAACATGGAGCGATGGATGGTCTCTTATTTTATTTTAAGTTTTATGTTTGATTAGGTTATGGGTATTTAAACTAATTAGTTAGGCTTTTTAAGTTCTTTTAATGTTTTTTGGGCTTATTTTTATTTTGGGTTTGATAATTATTATTGTATTGGAAAATTGGGTAGAGGTGGGCATAAAAATCGGGTTCAGGCCCGAACCGAATCCGGGTACAAGTAGTACCCGATGGGAGGTGTACCCGGGTTGGCCCAGTTTAAACCCATAGGGTTGGAACAGGTTTTAGATTTTGAGTTTTTTAGCGAACTCGACCGGAACTCGAACCAAACCGATCTGGTTGAAGCGGTATCGGACCCGATATTGGACACACACATTGGAAAATAAAAGAAAAAAATCCCGGTATTAAACCCGGTTCGGACCCGACCCGGACCAGACCCTACCTGTGACAACCGGTATACTCGCTCGTGTAACTTAATAATAATAATAATAATAATAATAATAATAATAATAATAATAATAATAATAATAATAATAATAATGATAATAATAATAATAACAATAATAATAATAATAATAATAATAATAATAATCATAATAAAGTCCAGGGGGCAAATTGTCATTTCCGAAACTTCAAAAGAAAGTATATAACATAAATTAATAAAACATAAACCGCAGGGACCATTTGTGTAACTTTGAAAGTTCAAACCCAACCCCCCGCCCCTTTCGATTTTCCGGCCATCTTTTCCGGCCAAACTCCGGCCAAACGCCGGCGACCACCAAAACCGCGTAAAAACTCAATTTTGACAGCCCAACATATACCAAACCGCTTCGTGGATAAGAATCGAACTCAATGCACCCGTAAAACGCGTTGTAACGGTAAATTAACGGCTATAATCTTTTCCACTTTATGTATCGAACGTTCAACGGTAATCACCCACTCAAACACTAATATAATCGAATTAAGTCGGCCTACACGAACTTTAACTCACTATAAATCGAATGCTACTGCCCATTTCCTCAAAACACACACAATCAAACGATTTGATCATCACCTCTGCTTCGAACCTGCAATTTAGTCGAACACCACCCTCCGACCCATCTACACTAAAATTAGCATAGGGCTTTCATTCATTAGCCTCATTCTAAGCTGTCCGAGCAATCAATTTGATTTTCATCAGTGTTCGATCATCACTCGAATTCAAGCTAACCCGCGACTGGTTCTTAACTGGTTTTATCAACAAATCAGCTCAAATCAGGTAATTAAACACATCATTCTACTCGTTTATACATGGGGATCAAAAGCCACATGATTTTAACTGTTAACAATATCGAATTCGTGTTCAATTGGACTGAAATCAAATTAGGGTTCTTCGAAATTGGGGGAAACTGGGATAACTGACTTAAAAACAAATCAAACAGAGTTCCATCGTGGCCACGGCCCTTTGGTTCACTGGTAAACGGGTGTGTGTGTAAGTTGGAGGTCCTGGGTTCGAACCCGGTTACCTGCAATTATTTTTTTAAAGCTTTTTAAGCCTCTAAAAATTATGGAAAAATTCTTAAAAATTATAAAAGTAAGTTTTATAAACATTTCTTATTTTAAATGTTACAAAATGATTTTCTGTAAATTATTTTGTTTAAAAACCTTAAAAATCTTTATAAAATATTTTTTTATAAGTATTGTAAATAATTATTTTTATAAAAATGAACTCTAAAATCTGTGTAATTATAAAATAACCATGACAATCGTAGAAATTATACATCATATAATTTCACAAATTGTTTACAAATATAATTATAAGTTATTTTTATAAAAATATACATTAATTGATTAAACTTAAATATATAAACCAATAAGTTTATAATTAAACTTAAACATATAAATCAATAAGTTTATAATCAAACTCAAATATATATAATCGTGTGCGTCAACCTGAATCCAACCAAATATATCTATTCACGTTGAATACATATTAAAGGCTCAATTACAATCAATAATAGGTATTGATCGTGCATTGCCTTATTCTTTGAAGCACTTGTTGCTTTCATTACATCAATTCAAGGTGAGTTTACAGCCTCACTTTTACTTATATACTCTTTTGGGGAGAGAAACATGCCGTTTTCATAAATGTTACATTACATTTGGATTTCTGTAATACTGCATATACTTGATACTATGGTGTTATACTTTGCCCATCGGACCGTTAATATGGTTAATAGCGAGGTGATTGTTAGTAGTACTACTGGGATTGACATACCCCACCGGGCTAGTCACGCTAGCACAACGTTCGTCAAACGGGTGAACGGTTAGCCTAATTACAAGTGTTGTGGTGTGTGATCCACAACCGGGCCTGCTTATTATTGATAACATGTCAGCTCAGTCACGACTTCATATACATAGGGATCATTATGGATTAGCTACCCATTGTATGCTTTGATTACAAAATCCGAGAATTTCATTACTGATACTTACTGTTTTATGATAAACCTGTAAACTCACCAGTCTTGTACTGAGATTTTGCATGTTTTCTCTCAAGACATTGATGTGGCACGTTTAGGATCACAACATCTACTACATGTCATTCCGCATTCACCCTGAACTTTTTTCAAGATTTAATATCATTTACTTTACATAAGTTAGATTGGACGCATGTTTACGTGATTCAAAACTATTGTTAAATGTTATCTTGTTTTCGCTTCCGCAATACTTAAATATAATTGGATTGTTTCATTATTATTAAGCAATCTATATGTTTTGTAATTGTCGAGTCGTTTGGTGTAACTGATGCTTATCTGAGATCCTGGTTATGTCACACGCCTGACGGTAAAACCCCATTAGCGGATTTTGAGGGTGTGACAGATTGGTATCAGAGCATTAGTTATAGCGAACTAAAATGAACCTTGCATCTCATTTGCATTGCATTTTAGACTATAGCTGGATTTGCATTAGTTACGCACACATAGATTACTAAGCTATGCTTACTTAAATTGGTTGCCTGAAAACTTTTGCCTTAACATATCCCTGTGAGCATATGACTACCGGGATGGTGGCTCCGAGTTGCTATGAGTCACGGGAAATTTTGTATGCATTTGATATCACCTAAATGCTCTTCATGATTTGTGTGACACATAGACACCTATATTCTGGATTTCCTGGCAAAAAGGCCTTCGGGCTAAGGCAAGCGTATTCGTATAAATCTCATTGTGAGACCAGTTACGCTACCTGGGGATTTCTGGGATGAGTGATAAACTATGGTCAAGACACAAGTCTTTAAGGCAAAAGGGTCAAATTACCTTGACGTGTCAACGATTCCTGAACGTTACTGATCTTTTCGTATACTTTGATTGATCGACCCCGATATAATACTTACCTATTTGGTACTTCTATCGTTGATGACCACTGTACTTGACAAGATATGTTAACCTGATAGGAGGAACCAGGGATGATCATGCAAAGCAAATTACCATTACGGGTGCACACGTAATTGTAATTTGTCGTGCATGCTAAGTCCGGTGAATCTGGTTGGGTGGTAATGTTGTAGTCAGTATAAGTCATCATTCCTACACCGTGAGCAAGAAAGCTTCGGTTTTCGTAGAACATAACTACTGACGTGGAAACTATCTATCAGTCCTACTCGTATGAATACTCACCCTTACCTTGAATTTGGATTAAATTCAAACCATGACATTCATGTTAATTCCTCGGATTCGGAATGATTCTCTAGTTTACCTATTTCTTTAAATCCTTGAATTTCTCTTCCTTTTCATTCCAAGACAAAAGGTCTATTTTCATACGACTGATAGCTTTTGATATTTGGCAATTTAAAGAATGTCTGGAAGAGGACGTGGACGCGGGAGAGGTAACATCTCAATGACGCCTGCAGAATTGGCAGCGATAATCAATCATAGTATTACCGCAGCATTGGCAAACCAACACCCTCCACAGCAAGAACCCTATTGGACAACCGACTTGCACCTACAAGTCCTTTATAGACTGCAAGCCTAACCCGTTCAATGGAACTGCGGGAGCGGTGGGACTGCTCCGTTGGTTCGAAAAGCTGGAATTAGTGTTTGAAATCTGCAACTGCCCTGCTGAGAATAGGGTAAAGTATGATGTTGGCATACTGGATGGTGCTGCTCTGAGCTGGTGGAACACACAAGTTCAGATGTTAGGTGTTAAAGCTGCAAATGCCACGACATGGGAAGAATTCAAGAACCTTCTGAAAGAGGAGTACTGTTCACGAGATGAAGTACAAAAACTGGAAACCGAATTTTGGAACATGAAGATGGTAGGTTCTGAAATCAAAGCCTACACAACTCGTTCTCACGAGTTGGCTACTCTGTGTCCCACTATGGTTAACCCGGCTTACAAACGGGTTGAGAGGTACATCGATGGGCTGGTTCCAGAAATACAGAGCATGGTCACCACTGCAAGACCAGCTACCATACAGGAGGCTATCCGACTGGCGTACAAGCTGACGGATCAGGCCGTCGCACAGGGCAAGGCTACCCCCGCGAGGTGCTGCATCGGGTTCCAAGGAAAACAAGAGGAAATAGGAACCTTCCACCAGTTAGAAGCAACCTTTATCCTCCACTCATCAGCAACAACAACACAAGAAGTTCCATCCGTCCCAATCTACTCATTCGGGCGGCTATCATGGAAACCTTCCAAAGTGCAACAAATGTCAGCTCCATCATACTGGGTAGTGCACAAGGAACACTTGTGAGAGGTGCGGGAAGTTTGGTCATGTTTCCAAGTATTGCAGGGTGAACCTCTTGGGAAAGGCACCTCAACAGCAGCAGAACCATAATCAGACTGTGTGTTTTGAATGTGGTCAACCCGGGCACTTTAAAAGGGATTGCCCGAGACGGAAAAAGAATGGTGACAATGGTACTGCTGATAAGCCCAAAGACAACAACAATAGAGGTGGCAGTGGCAGAGGCAGAGCCTTCATCATGGGTTCAGGTGAGGCTCGAAATGACCCTACTATAGTGTCTGGTAGATTCACTATTAATGAATGTTATGCCTCTATTCTATTTGACTCTGGTGCTGATAGGAGTTATGTGTCCACCAAGTTTAGTAAAACACTAGGAAGGGTACCTACTGACTTGAGTTCTGAGTTGCCATAGAAATAGCTGATGGTAGGACCATAACGGCAAACACCAGTATATAGAAATTGTAAACTAGGTTTGTCTGGTCACACTTTCCACATAGACCTTATTCAGTCACACTCGGTAGCTTCGACGTAGTAGTCGGAATGGATTGGCTATCCAAGAACCGTGCTGAGATCATTTGCAAGGAGAAGCAGGCAAGTTACCCATTTCGGACGATGAAATTCTTACAGTGGAAGGTGATAAGGAGGGTGCGGTGGTCGGCATCATATCATATTTGAAGGCTCAGAAATGTCTCAGGAAAGGACACATTGCCTTGTTGGCACTTATTACTGAGACGAAAAGAAATGAAAAGCGTGTCGAAGACATTCCAGTCATGAGGGATTTTCCTTAAGTATTTCCCGAAGAACTACCTGGTCTTCCTCCACACAGACAGGTAGAATTTCAGGTTGAATTAGCACCTGGAGCAACTCCGATCGCTCGGGCGCCGTACCGTCTGGCACCGAACGAACTACAAGAGCCGTCTAAACATTGCAAGAATTGTTAGAAAAGGGATTCATACGTCCCAGCTCTTCACCCTGGGGAGCTCCAATGCTTTTCGTTAAGAAGAAAGATGGAACCTTCAGGATGTGTATTGACTACCGCGAACTGAACAAGGTGACGATCAAGAATAGGTATCCACTTCCACGCATTGACGACTTGTTCGATCAATTGCAAGGATCTAGCTACTATTCCAAGATCGACTTGAGATCCGGTTATCACCAGTTAAGAGTTCGAGAAGAGGATATTAAAAAGACGGCGTTCCGGACTCGCTATGGACACTACGAGTTTGATGTAATGCCGTTCGGACTGACCAATGCCCCAGCAGTTTTCATGGACCTCATGAATCGCGTCTGCAAGCCTTATTTGGATAAGTTTGTCATTGTATTCATCGATGACATACTGATCTACTCCCGTAATAAGGAAGATCATGAGGAACATTTGAGAACCATACTGGAATTGTTGAGGAACGAACAACTTTACGCAAAGTTCTCAAAATGCGACTTTTGGATGCGTGAAGTGCAATTCCTTGGGCATGTGGTGAATGAGAAAGGTATCCACGTTTGTTGGGTCATGATGAGGCTGGTGCAACCAAAACCACTTCACATAGTCATTTTGGTGCTACATTCAAGGGCTTCCGAAGCTAAGCATGAGATCTTCCGAGAGTCTGAAGAACATCAGCTAAAGATATCAGCTGAAGGCAACAGCTGAAGCCAACAGCTGAAGCCAACAGCTGAAGACTATCTTCCGAAGACAAAGTCTAATCAAAGAGCTGAAGACAAAGTCTGTGCTTCCGAAGACAAAGTCTGAGCTTCCGAAGACAAAGTCTGATGAAAGAGCTAAAGACAAAGTCTGAGCTTCCGAAGACAAAGTCTGATGAAAGAGCTGAAGACAAAGTCTAAGCTTCCGAAGACAAAGTCTGAAGAAAGAGCTGAAGACAAAGTCTGCTTTCGAAGACAAAGACTGAAGAAAGAGCTGAAGACAAAGTCTGCTTCCGAAGACAAAGAAGACTCGAAGCCTCGGAAGAAGCAGTCTTCCGAAGTATAAGTGGCTTCGGAAGAAGTTATTCTTCCGAAGCATTTTATCCTTCGGAAGACATTGCTATGTCCAGTAGATATAAGTATGGTCCCTGACAGTCCGCTGCAGACCTCTGATACAGCATGGCATCTTCCTAAAGAGCCATGTTGTTGACCATACTTTATTCTACTGTTCACCTTTTTTGATAGTACATGTTACCAACTTTAGTTGGTGACAAAAGGTAAGTCAGGGACATGTCCTGACTACCAACTCTCAGGCAAAATGTCTGAAAGACCTCACCTAGAGTCTTGTAGTATAGATGTTAGGTTAGAGGTTTCCAGCTGGTATCAAAGTATATCCGGCTATAGGTAGTATTATATATATCTTCTCCATGTAACTCATGAGATAAGCGATTTGAGTCCAAGAGTCTTGTAATCCTTTGAGTTGAGAAGCAATATATAAAAGTACCTTGAAAATTTATATTCTGTGTTTATTTACTGCTTGTTACTTGTTATATTGTGATCAACTCTTCATAGACTCTTGTTGAGTGTTGTTCAAGGTGAGTTTGAGAGAAAAACCATCTGTTGAGTGACCAACACACGATCCTGCAATTGGTATCAGAGCTCCAGGCTCTTGATTGTGTGATCTTACCATCCAAATCAACCAGTTTTTCACTCCTCACTTCAAACCACTCACTCAAATGGCCGCTCTCTCCAAGGCTGATATGGAAACCGGTACCATGACCAAGTCCCCACTGATCACCCCTGAAGACTTTGACACATGGTGCATTAGAATGGAAGGCTTCATCAAGTGTCAAGATTCAAGAATTTGGGACTCTATTATCAATGGTCCTTTCGTACCAAGCACTACTTCTGCCACTGGTAATCGCATCATTCCAAAAGATGTTGATGATTACTCATAAGAAGATAGGAAGAGAATAGAGCTAGATCAAAGGGCTATGACTTCTCTCCAAACTGCTCTCCCCAATTCCGTCTACAGAGGCTTCAAGAAGTGCAAGACAGCCAAAGATTTATGGGAAGCATTGAAGCTTATGTATGAAGGATCCAAGGAAACCCAAGAGAACAAGAAGGATCTCTTGAAGCAGTAGTTTGAGAACTTTACTTTTAAGGCTGGTGAGACCTTGACTCAACAATACTTCAGGTATGTTGAGATAGTAGATACTCTGGTGGATATTGGAGTAGCTCTTGAGAATAGAGACATAGTTAGGAAGTTCATGTCTTCCCTTCCTAAACTATGGACAAACTATGTTGTAATCAAGATAACTTTGGACCATAAGACTCTTACTCTCATAGAGTTGTATGGTATCCTAAGTGTATTCCAGATGGAGATGAACATGCAGAACTCCTCTGGTCACTCCAATAACCAACTGAGTTCAGCCCTTTATGTGGTTGAAAGGGAAATCATAGAACCACAACATCAGTTGTTGTGTTACCCTGACAACTCACATAGTGGACCATACATTACTCTACCTGAGACTCCAAAGTCTCAAAAGGTTCAACACAACTCCTTTCAGGATAGTTGTGCCTTTGTCTTGGAAGTGGACACTCTGGTGATTTTCAATACTGCTTTGATGATCTTGAGTGCTTCTGTCCAGATGATGTGGAGTATGTGGACATTGTCCAATAGATGGCTCTTTAACTTACAGAGCGAAGAAGTTTTTCAAGAGAACTGGAAGGCAATTCCCTCAAAACCCAGCCAACAGCAAGTTTGGGTTTGATAAGAGCAAAGCAAAGTGTTACAACTGCAACCAACTAGGTCACTTTGCAAGGGAATGCAAGGCTCCCAAGAACAACCCGGGAACCCCACAGGCCTCCACACATCCCACTGCTTCAAAGCATGAAGAGAAGTCAACTGAAATAGCTGCAGTAGCTCAAGAAGTTGACTGGAGATTCATGGTACAGGATGTGACTCCCGCTCAAGCACTCATGGCCGGAACAGATGATGATCAGGTATATGAACATCTTTGTACTGCTGCCTGTATTGCTAAAGTTAAACTGTATAAGGATTACATTTCGGAAATCAGATCTGAGGTTGAGTCTTTAAATGTGTTAAAATCTGATTTTAAAAGAGTTGAATCTGACTATCAAACGAAAATTGAAGAGTTAGAGAAAACTGTGTCTCTTTTAAAACATGAAAAGACCAACTATAAGGCTCAAATTAAAGATCTGATATCCAAACTATCTGAAGTTCAAGCCCAGTTGGTCACTGCTGAGGCTCAGGCCAGGAAGCAAGCTATTGCTGAGCAAAAACTTCCAAACTATTCTTGCATCATCCTCTCATTCCAAAAGTTTTATCAAAACAAAGAAGGGTTGGGAACCAATGAAATAGCTCCACCACACTCTTATGAGTCTATTAGACTACCTAGATGTGGTACTGAAGAGCAAGAGGTTCCAACTGCTGACCCTTCTCCATTGGAACTAGAGGAGGAGGCAAAAATAGTGGCCACCACAGGGGAGAAACAGGAGGATACACTCATCTCCACCTGTGAAGACCAAATCCTAACCACCAAGGCAAGAAGAAGCAGAGCTAAAGCTGCTAGAAGGACTGCCAAGAAGGTTGCAGAGTCCAAGCTTAAGATTGACCCAAAGCAAAAGGGTGTCTTCATTTCTGCCGGATTCCAAGTGGTAGGTACTTCTGATTCAGGAAAGGAGTGTAGTACAAAGGATCAGAAGTTGAAAGGGAAAGTTGCTAATGAAGAGAAGAAATCCAAGAAACAGCAACCTACAAGTTCCCAGAAGACTAACATTGCATGCATAATGTGTGGTCTGCACAACCACATGGCTAAAGATTGTTACTACAATCCAGCAAGCACACATTATGGAAATAATGTTAGAAAAGAAAGAGTCAGAGAAGGTTTCGCAGTTGGACCATTTCAAACGGTCCAAATGATGAAAAAGGGAAAATCGGTCTCGGAAGCCAAGTTGCTTTCGGAAGAAAGTACTTTTTCCGAAGGGAAATAGCTTCGGAAGCCAAAGCTTCTAAGGTTCGGAAGAACAAGAAGGCTCCCTTGAAACCATCTCAGAAGAAGACAGCTTTGGAAGAAGACCATGGTGCAAAAGCTTTAACAAGCTCATCCTCAAAGATCAACCAAGGGATGGATTGGAAGATCAAGGAAGATGCTGCAACCCAAACCTCTTCTTCAACGACCTCTATTGAACCCCAATGCATATCTTTTGGTTCAATTATGTCACTATCTCTGGAAGAGCCCAAGACCAGCATGGCTTGGGCTTCCAAACAAAACTAACCATCTCATCTTATGTGCAGGAACATCCATTTGACAAGAACAATGTAGAAGACTAATCAAGGCTCGGCAAAACATCTGAAGATTGAACGAAGTCAATATCTGAAAACAGCATGTGCGAAAGCCTGATCCACGCGAATTGAAGAAGTCACGCGAGAAGCAGATCATGCGAAATCAAGTTTCCACGCGAAAAAAAAGCTTCCATGCGAAAGTCTCAGCCGCGCGAAAAGCCTTTCGCGCGAGAACACGATGTTTAGTATAAATAGCTTAGTTTCGTTTTGTAATTAAGTTTTTCGTTCATTATCATTCTGTACTGTGCAAAAACCGCACAAGACCTTTCATAGGTTGTTTGAGTTAATCAAAGAAGCATTTTCTGTTCAATTCAATCTTCTCTTCTATCCAATCATGTTTACATTCCGCATTCATGTGATTGAGATCGTGTGTTATTGATTTCTGGGAGATTACAGAGGTTTTACAATTGGTATCAGAGCATTAGGCTCTAGAACCACGATTTGGAGAAGATTTGGATTGTTTTCTACTCATTTTTGAAGATATTCATCATTGATTACTTGAGATTCAGAGATGGTGATGTTATGCTGCTCGAATTTTGAGAATTTGGACTGATTTGGACTGAATTAGTGGACTTCAGTTGATTTTAATCATAATTAAGCTTAAAATTGAACTAAATTCATTAAAATTGGATTAAAATGAGTATAATCAGACATATTCAGTGATTTGGAGGTGATTCTTGCTTGAACAAACTGTTGGAGATTTGTTTCTGCACGAAATTGGAAGATTTTCGCTTGAACTGAGAGTTTTCGCGTGCAAAAGTATCAGATTTCGCACAAACTGTTATTTCACTTTTTACGCGATTTCGCGTGAAAAGTAAATCGGATTTTCACCTGAAACTCAATTCTCGCGCGAAAAATTGTGCCGCGCGAAAAGCGTTTTCGCACGATAGTCTCTCGCACGAAAAGTCTGATTTTCGATTTTCTGATCAACATGTCTTCATCAACATCAAATTTGAAGCATCTTATGCTAGAGAAATTGAGAATCTGTTTGCCGATTTTATATCTGATGATCTCTTGGATGGAGTGTTTGCTGAGAAAGAAGAAGTTGAGGAAGAAAAGGAAGAAGTTGAATGTAAGAAGGAAGCTGAGAAGGAAGAAAAGGAAGAACCAGTTGAGGCTATGAAAGCATTCATGGTGAAAAAGGATGAAGAGCCTGAAGGAGAAAGCTCAGAACCAAGGGTATATGATGATTTATGCAAAAATTCATGTGTTGAGAAAGTTCAAAGATACAGAGTTCACAATGAGAGCCTGATAATGGAAGTTGAAAAACTTCAGTATCAAGCTCGCAAACACAAGTCAAATGAAAAGATTTTTAAAGAAAAACTTGAAGGTTTAAACAATACAATATATAATTTAAAATTAATCTTCATGATAAAGAATGTACTAATAATGATTTGACAAATAGAAACAATGAACTCGCTTTAGAAATTAATAGACTTAACAGTGAATTAGCCACGGCTAAATTGACTGTTGAGAATTTGAACTTTCATCAACAATGGTTGAAGGAATAATCAAGTCACAAATGACTCAGAAGATTAAAGGAGGAAAATGCGGTGTTGGGTTTCTAACATTGCTCCTTCAATTAATCATGATTATTCATGTTTACCTTCATCTGATAACATTTGTGATTCTGATATGGTCTATGGGATTGGTTTCTCTCTATCTCAAGACTTAAAACCTTCAGTCAAAGTAAATCTATCTGTTGATCCTATTATAATAACCAAACCTAAACAATCACCTGAAAATTTTTGTGCAATAAATTGAAGGTGGATGGGTTGGTTGAAGAATGGGAGAGTGATAGTGAAGGAGAAAATGAGAGAGAAAATTTGAAAAAATAAGAATGTAAAAGTTTTACAATCTGATTGTAAACAAACTTTGTATGGAAATGAAAAGTTGGTTGATTTGAATGAGATTAAATCTAATAGTAAATGTAATTTGAATGCAAATCAAAGGGTAAATCAGAAAGAAAGAATTGAAAAGGATTTTAAAAGTAGATTTGTGTCTAAGGGGTTAATTGAAAATGAAGAGCATATTTTTAAAGAAACGAATTTTCGATTCTTTAAAAAAAACTTCATCATAATGCTAACCTTGTGAACCAAGATATTTGTAGCCCAGATTTGCAAGTGAAAGCTCCTTCTCCAGCATCCATTCGCATATCAAAGCCTGGTCCTCCTCCAGCACCAATTCGCATATCAAAGCCTGGTCCTTCTCCAGCACCAATTCGAATAACAAAGCCTGGTCCTTCTTCAGCATATTCTAAGACTGGTCCAATTCCAGCATCATTCATTCCAAAAGTCTCAGCAATTAAACCAAATGAACAAGCGAAGATGAACAAATCACCTTTTTCCTCGAATCTGCAAAAGATGAATTTGCAATTGTCAAACATGGCAAAGATTCGAGAGACTGTGGAGAAAGTTAAACCTAGTCAATCTGACTTTGGTTTTTATGACAATTTTCATGATTGTCATCCACAGTTTGTTTTCCACACAAACAAAAGAGATGCTATCAGTGTGGAAACACAAATCATTTGGCAAACAATTGTCCTTTTCGACAAAAGTCATTAAGTAAACAAAGATTTCATAATTCTATTCTCATAATAGAAAACTGTTTTTCACTCGTGGAAAATTTTCAAATAATATAAAATCAAAGGTTGTTAATGATTTTAATGTTAAACGGGATAAGAATTTGACTAATGATTTAGAAGAAAACATCAAGCTAAAAAGTGTAAATGAAAAGGCTGATGTGCAAAACAAATATAATAATCTCAAATCATTTTGTCTTGCTGCAACACATAATGTGCTCAAGTCATACTTGACTTGGGTACCAAAAGCTAAGTAAGTTTGTTACTTATGCAAGGACAACCGCAAAGGATCATTGAAAGCTTATGGTATATAGACAGCGGTTGTTTGAAGACATATGACAGGAAACTTGAAAATACGCTTTGAAAAATATTTTTTGGGCTTAGGGGGAGTCAAGATTGGATCAATAAAATGCATTTTCATGATTAAATGAGAAATGATTTTACACAGTTTAAAAAAAATCTAAGAACTTTCAAAGGCTTAAATACGAATAGACTTGGATTATGTTTGATGTATCAATAGGCTTTGCTTTCAGAAATGAAAAGATCATAATTGAGTAATTAAACTTGAATTAAAGAGATATGAATTAGTGGGGAACATATCAGGATTCTGTGCCAAAAATATTCTAACACAGACTAAGAGATATAATCTTGTCATACTCAAGCCTGTATGTGATTGATTCAGTGATTATCATAACTATATATATATATTAAAAGATAAAAAAATACAAAAAGGGACAAAAAGAGAAAAACACAAAAAGAAAATAATTGAGCAAAAAGATGCCAAAAAGGCCATATAGGATATAAGATGCCAAGAAGCACAACAAATCAAAAGATATGTCTAAAAGACATACATACTATATGGTATATATTTTCTATTTTAAGAATATTTTCTGACCATGGAAGGCAAAATCGAAAGATGGGGCATGTAAGTCCGGATGGCGTGTAAGTCCTAAACATCTTGAGAGGGTAGACGTAAGTCCGGATGGCTGTCAGTAAGTCCTTAAACTTGTTAATATTCCGGGTTAAGAAATATTTCTCAGGCTAGTTATGCTCAAATAGTTATATTTAGGAATACAATAAATGGTATCACTGATCAACAATGCATGGTTTAAGTCAATTTGGGGTGACTTGAAATCTCGACAGTGTCTTGAAGGATAATAATTACTTTATAGAAGTTCTGATTGTGGACCACTGACTTATATTAAATCAACACAAAACATGATATATATCACTCATTATGTTTCTGAGTAAAACCTGAAGTATAAGTTTAAAAGGGACAAAAGATATTGACAATCAAATTAACCAGTTTATTTTAAATAAAGCTGGACAGAGTCTTGACTTGATAAAGAACTATATGATCTCATTTTGAAAATTCTTACAAGAAAAGGAAGCTTCCAGTCCATGCTCCTGTTCCTCCTAATTCTTTAAAGCAATTACTCTCATGGAGATGTGAGAAGGTTTCCGGTCACGCTGTGATCAGATGTACTGACAGTATGTGTGGATGATTGACCGGATCCTTAGGAATAAATGGTATGCATATGCAGGCTCGTACAAGAAGGCAAATGTTTTTTTGATTGATTATGTTTCACCGAGCCTAGGGGGAGATTGTAGAAGACTAATCAAGGCTCGGCAAAACATCTGAAGATTGAACGAAGTAAAGATCTGAAAACAACATGTGCGAAAGCCTGATCCACGCGAATTGAAGAAGTCACGCGAGAAGCAGATCATGCGAAATCAAGTTTCCAGGCGAAAAGAAGCTTCCATGCGAAAGTCTCAGCCGTGCGAAAAGCCTTTCGCGCGAGAACACGATGTTTAGTATAAATAGCTTAGTTTTGTTTTGTAATTAAGTTTTTCGTTCATTATCATTCTGTACTGTGCAAAAACCGCACAAGACCTTTCATAGGTTGTTTGAGTTAATCAAAGAAGCATTTTCTGTTCAATTCAATCTCTCTTCTATCCAATCATGTTTACATTCTGCATTCATGTGATTGAGATCGTGTGTTATTGATTTCTGGGAGATTACAGAGGTTTTACAAACAACAATGTCTGGATTATAGATAGTGGATGCTCTAGGCACATGACAGGGAACAGATCTCTCCTTCAACAATTCCAGAACTTTGATGGAGGGCCTATCCAATTTGGAGGTGAGGCCGGAGGATATATTTCTGGCAGAGGAAGTATATCCAAAGGCAGAATAAACATTGATAAAGTTCACTTTGTCAAATAGCTTGAACACAATCTGTTAAGTGTTTCTCAATTCTGTGACCAGAAGCATCAGATGTTTTTCATAGAACATGAGTGCATTATCCTCAAACCAGGGATGACAATTCCTCCGGAATTGGTGCTTCTTAGATCTCCCAGGAAAGGGGATATGTACAAGCTGAATATGAACAATGCTTCTCCTATGGGTGAAGTATCATGCTTTCTTTCCAAAGCTGATAGGGATGAGTCAACACTATGGCATAAACGCATGTGTCATGTGAATTTTAAAACATGAATAAATTGGCTAAAAATAACTTAGTACATGGGTGCCTAGAAAGGAATTTTTCTGCAAAGATAACTGTGTTGCATGCCTGAAAGGGAAACAACACAGATCATCTCATAAATCCAAATGTGTTAACTCTATCACTACTCCATTGCACTTATTGCACATGGATCTCTTTGGTCCCACAAGTATAATGAGCATTGGAAGGAAATCATACTGCCTTGTGATTGTTGATGATTTTACAAGATTTACATGGGTATTCTTTTTAAGAAGTAAAGATAAAACTGCTGAAACGTTAAAATCTTTTATTCTTAAAATAGAAAATCAAATTGATCACAAGGTTAAGATTATTAGAAGTGATCAAGGGACTGAGTTTAAGAACTTCGTTCTTGACTCATTCTGTGACTCAAAAGGGATTGCCAGACAATATAGTTCTCCCAGAACTCCTCAACAAACGGTGTTGCTGAGAGGAGGAATAGGACACTTATTGAGGCTGCTCTGACTATGTTAGCTGATTCAAAGCTACCTCTAACATTCTGGGCATAGGCAGTCAGCACTGCATGCTATGTGCAAAACAGGGTTCTTGTAGTTAAGCCCCATGGAAAAAACCCCTTATGAGTTATGGAACAGAGGCCACCGTTCATTGGCTTTCTAAGGTCCTTTGGCTGCAGGTGTACCATACTTAACACAAAGGACAACTTAGCAAGGTTTGCTGAAAAGTCGGATGATGCTATCTTTGTTGGATACTCTTCTAGCTCCAAAGCTTATAGAGTATACAACATCAAGAATCAACAATTTGAGGAGTCATCCAATATAGTTGTTAATGAGCACACTCCTTGTGTTAAGGGGAATGGACCTGATTATATATTTGATTTAGAATTGTTTCCAAACTATTCTAAACAATCTTATGAGAATGTTTCAGCTGGAACAGGTGCTCAAGGTGATGCTGATGCTGATGCAGATCAACTATTTGAGCTTCCCAGACCTCTTCCAAATTCTCCAAGAGCTGAAAGGCAACAAGCTTCAACCATTCACAGATCTGATAGTGTAACTATCTCCAGGAATAGTGAAGCTTCAACAAGTGAATCACCTGATGAACCCCAAAGCTCTTCAGGTGATCCATTACAACACCAGGTTGAGGGAAGTAGTATTCTGAAGGAACAGGCAACTGTTAATACTACTTCACAACCAACATTGATGATGTTTCTCAATCATTCAATCAGTCCTCATTGAATGACTTTGAAACAGCAGCTGGACAGAGTGATCCAGTTCCTGATCAGAATATGTCCAACCTAGACTTATCTCTGCATGGAAGTGATTCCTCGCCTTAGGATTGACAACACTCATCCAACTGAGAACATCTAGGGAATGTCTCTGAGGGTGTGAGAACAAGAGGGCAAACTCATCATGGGAATGTCTGCTTGTACTCATGCTTCTTGTCTCAGATGGAACCAAGAAGGTGGAAAATGCCTTAAAGGATAGTAGTTGGGTTGAATTGATACAGGAGAAGCTGCTTCAATTCAGAAGACAAAAGGTCTGGAATCTATACCCACTACCATCTGGTCAAGTACCCATAGGCACTAAATGGGTGTTCAGAAACAAGAAAGATGATAGAGGCTTAATTATCAAGAACAAGGCAAGACTAGTAGTTCAAGGGTACACCCAGGAGGAAGGAATTGATTATACTGATGTCTTTGCACCTGTTGCAAGACTTGAGGTAGTTAGGATCTTCCTTGCTTATGCTACATCCAAGAACTTCACGGTCTACCAACTTGATGTCAAGTGTGCTTTTCTATATGGGGATATAGATAGGGAAATCTATGTATGTCAACCTCCAGGATTTGAAGACCCACAGCACCCCAACTATGTGTGCAAACTGGATAAAGCTCTATATGGGCTGCACCAAGCACCTAGGCTGTGGTATGAGACCTTGTCTCAGTTTCTCCTGAAGAATGGATACACAAGAGGTACCATTGACAAGACTCTCTTCAATAGGAAGTCTGGAGAAGACATTTTGCTTGTACAAGTCTATGTTGATGACATCATATTTGGTTCTTGAAATGACCAAATGTGTAAAGACTTTGAGAGCATTATGAAGCAGAAATTTGAGATGAGTTCCATAGGAAAAATGGACTTTTTCCTTGGAATTCAGGTGAAACAGATAAAGGAAGGGTTCTTCATAAGTCAATCTAAGTATGTCTCAGACATCTTAGATAGATTTGAAATGAAGGACTGTAAACAGCCAAGACACCCATACCCAGAAACCATAATCTTTGCCCTGACCTTGAGGGGGAGGATACTGATCAACATCAGTATAGAGCAATTATTGGTTCTCTGATGTATCTCACTGCTAGTAGACCAGATATCATGTTTGCCACATGCATTTGTGCAAGATATCAGGTTGTTCCCAAGGTGTCTCACTTAGCTGCTACAAAGAGAATCCTCAGATACCTCAAAGGAGAACCTAAACTAGGTCTCTGGTATCCAAGAAATAGTGATTTCAATCTCTATAGATACTCTGACAGTGACTATGGTGGCTGCAACATTGACAAGAAATCAACATCAGGAGGATGTCAATTTCTTGGAGGAAGGATTATCTCATGGCAATGCAAGAAACAATCCTGTGTCTCTACATCAACTGCTGAAGCTGAATACATTGCTGCTGCTAGCTGCTGTGCTCAACTACTATGGATTCAAAATCAGATGTTAGACTATGGATTCAACTTCATGACTACTCCTATCCATATTGACAACAATAGTGCTATCTCCATTACTGAGAATCCGGTGAAGCACTCCAAGACAAAGCACATTGATATCAGGTTCATTTCATTAGAGATATTCATGAGAAACATCTGATAAAGTTAATCAAAGTTGACTCAAATGAACAATATGCTGATTTGTTCACAAAGGCATTTGATGAACAAAGATTTAAGTATCTCATATCAGCTATTGGGATGATAAACATTGATTAACTACCTCTTTTGAAAAGCTTTTTAAATGTGTAATGTCTTGTGTCAATACAATTTAAGCCCTGTTACAAAAGATCTTTAAATTATTCCAAGTGTAAATTCCTTCCGAAGAGGAATTAACTCTCGGAAGATATTCTTGAATATCTTCCGAAGCCAAATTCCTCAATGAAAATTTTCTTCTCGGAAGAGTTTTTGGTCTCGGAAGAAGCGATTGATTTTACATCAGATCTACTTCCGAAGCTTATATAACTCTCCATTCGGGGAAGACAATTTTACCTTCGGAAGCAATGCCTTGCTTCGGAAGAGAATTGCCTTCGGAAGACAATACCTTCAGAAATGTTTTACATTCGGAAGTAAAGGTTTTACTATGTAACGGATATCTTTTGGGCCCACTCTGTAAAAGGTAAAGATTTTGCTCGTGATGGTCAGATTATTTAAAATTATCCCTTGCCGCCACTATCATTTCTCCGCCGTAAACCACCATACCACCCACAGTAACCTCAAAACAGTTACCCTATTACCGCCACTCACTACTAGAAAACTGTTAATAGATGAAGCGCGAAAATATGACGCATGAAAAAAGATGACGTGCATTTACGCGTATCATAAAATATTTGTCATATTTTAAAATATTCTTAGAAAGGATGACACGCATTTTTGCGTGTCATCTTCGTTTGTCATTGTTTAAATTTTTTTATAAACTATTACCCGCCTAATATCTCCCCCTACTCCCCCTTTCGACTCTAAATCGATCCCCTCCTCTTATTTCCGACTCCAAATCCTCAAACCCCTTTCTTCCCCAAATCCCCAATACCCACCCCTTTCGACGCTCGGCCATCTTCCCCCCCATCTTCACGGTTGTCACTCGTACAGCCCAAACAGCCCCAGTCGCTCGGCCATCTTCACCATCTTCACCACCACAGGCCATCTTCACCAGTCGCTCGTGCAGCCCCAGTCACTTGTTCTTCACCATCTTCTCTCCTACCGTGGATATTTCGACCGGTTCATCTTGTTGATGGAAAAACCCTAAAGCCGCCAGATTGTTCACCATTACCGTTTGGATCTACAACTACGCTTCAATATTGGAGCTTGGATTTCACCACCGCTTCTATTTCAAATGGTTTCTTCATCTTTCAAACGACAAACCAAGGACGATTGAACAATATACCCTGTTTGATTTACGTTTTCTGATTTTGAACTTTGTGGTTGTTCGAACTACAATTTTCTATTATCCATTTTATTCTATTCTAACTAATACCCTAAACAGCCCGTCCATTTGCCTTCAAGAATCACACCGTAAGCTTTCTTAATGTATGTCCATTATGTGTTGATTCCTGATTTATTATTGTTCTTTCATTGATTTTGATTGTGGAATGTGTGATCGGTGTGATTTCTTGATTGGATTTGGATGAATTAGGTTTTGTTTCAGTTGCTAGTTCATTGAGATATTGAAGAAGTTATGCGCCTATGATTGCTGGTGGAAATGGTGGAGATTAAAGTGGATTAGTGTGTTCGTGTTATGTGTGTTGCTCGTGATGGAGGTAGAGGAGGTGGTGGTGGATCGTTTGTTGCTGTTAGGAGGACTTCACATGGTCTTGACAGAAACAATGCTTTTAATACGACTTCTGGTATATCATTTCATTGTTTGAATTCATTCTAGTTTTGGAATTTGTTAGTATGTTAATCTGCAATGGGTGTTAATTTGGCAAAATCTGGATCTGCTTCAATTGAATTTTTGGATGAGTGCTTTCATTTTAATGAGTGTTTTCATTATAGTTGATACATATAGTGCTTTCAACTAAACATGAGAATGAAAGAACACTTTTGGCTCTAAGATAAGAAAATGAAAAGGGTTTAAATCAAATCATTTCACGTGTGAATGGAGGTCACATCTGGATTTCTTCACACATGAATTACAATGTAATCAAATATTAAGATAAGTTCTCTTTTTTGATCTAAAGGCGAATATTGGTTATTTTGTTTTAAAGTTTTTGTGGCACTCAAATGTACTTTATGCCAAAGCTAATTATGAAGTCCTCTGCCCTGTTTGTCAATAATAACATGGTTTAGTGGTATTTGTGGATGCTTGATAATGAATGATATAGTTGGATAATTGGTATAGTGTCTTTTAAGGTTTATCATTTGTTTTCCTTGTTTTTTATTTGTTCTTGTTATTTGTTGAAGCTAGGATTGCTATGACTAACCATTTTTTGCCTTCTTATTTTGTCTAACTTGCTTTTTATGTTTTAGGAACTTGTGTTCTGATCTTGGCATTTGTTTTTGTGATCTTTAAGGTTCTGGTCTGATTAAGAAGCAAGGGTTTAAAGGATCATTTGGAGAGGCATTATCATCTGCTAAGGTATTGATTATATATGGTTGCAACTGCACATTGTATTATAGAAGTTATTGATCAAACTTTTTCTTCTAGTTAATTTAGTATGGCTGATTATTTTTATGACTTGATTATTTTTATTATATGGTTGCAACTGCACATTGATTATTTTTGCAACTGCGCATTATCATCTGCGAATGGGTAAAGTTGTTGGTTTGTGTTTTATCACCAATGGATCTAATAGGTTAATCACAATAAATAGAAATAAAGAACTTATTTTCTTACATACAAGTATACAACTTCCTAACTAAAATTAAAATAGTAGACCATTGTTGTGACAAATATTGATTGTAGCCATATATAGGAGATGATCATTTACAAATGTTTTTGAAGTGTATAAAAGTGTTTGTTGATCAAGTCAACCTACTCTTCGATCCACCCTAAAACCACACGTGTTGAGTGCTGATCGTTGCTCAATCCACCACATATCAGGTTATCGGAAACACGGGAAGCAACTCAACTCGAGAAGCAGTGCACGCAACTGAACAGGGATTTGCAGTTGGAAGCATGCAGCCCTACACATCAACCCTTACTATGGTAAAACCTCGCTAGAAGGCATGGTTGCTCACTTCCAATGCGTGCTTCCGATGGGCCCTATAATTATCTACAACGTACCATCACGAACAGGTCAAGACATTCCACCACGTGTCATCCATTTTCTAGTAAACACACAGCAAGTATTTATAAGTTTATTTTATTCATCACACAAACTGAGACAAGTTTTTGTGTTTGAATGCAGTGATTTAAGTAGGGATAGAGAGGTGCAGAAAACTATGTTAGAACTACTTAATCAGCTGGATGGTTTCAGCAGTCATGAGTGGATTAAGGTACTTCTAGGTAATGACACATGAGACATGTATATTAATTGGAGTATAATATGTTAAAAAAAGTTGATGTATACAATTTAAAATTGTGGTGCAACATGTTTCCTCGATG
The DNA here is from genome assembly GCA_024085815.1 of Flaveria linearis. Lineage (NCBI taxonomy): Eukaryota > Viridiplantae > Streptophyta > Magnoliopsida > Asterales > Asteraceae > Flaveria > Flaveria linearis. The sequence goes on along the minus strand of CM044016.1, from coordinate 35,154,436 downwards.
CATCTTGTATTATAAATTCTATTACTAATGTCTTTGTTTAACTTTTAAGGAATGTTCTGCATAATATATTTTTGTATTTGAAATTCTATTACTAATTTATTTGTTCAACTTTAGGTAATGTCATGTTTATAAAAACTATTGCCATTTGGTTTGTGTTTCACAATCATGTGTGGGTCAAATAAAACTGTTAGCTGGAAAGGAAACAGGTTGAATATCATCCCAAGTATAGTTTTCTGCAATGTTCTGTACTTGACTTTTAATGAAATGCTTTGCAGGAATTAAAGTGAGGGTATATTGCCAAGTTGGAAAGCAATCAGGGAATTTGCACTAGATGTTGCTGTGAAGACCTTGGCCTGTACAAAGAGTATGTTCCATTAGTTTTGTTGCTATAGTCTGCACTATCATTTGTATCTTGATAACATTGGATTTTGTGTTTAACTTCATTATGCTAAGTATCATGGATCTTATCCAAATCAAGGAAATGCTTGTATATCCATAGGACTTGTTTGCCATGTTGATTATTGAAGACCAAGGGGTGTATTTCATGTGAGATGTGATGTCAATGGTTAGCCTTCTATCAGGTGCCTAATTTTGTTAGTTGCTTTAGTTGAACTAATTATATACATACTAATTACATCCTGTTCATAGGTTGATATGTTGCACTGATGGAAGCATGTCTTGTGATCTTGGAGTTCAGGATCGGCATTGTAATTTTGATTTGTTTAATGGTATTGTGATGATGTTTTCTATTACTATTAGAACAATAGTTTTCTATATGTGTTTATATGCTCCTTCGAATTGAAAGATTGTTTATTGGTGAAACATTGGGGGTTATTGATGATTTCTATATGTTTTGCAGGGATAAATCATTTTCCGGTCACTCTTTTTCGTATCAAGAGTCTATTGCTGTAAGCACTGCTGAAATCAAAGAAGCCACTGCGTATGAGGTTACTGGTAAGCTCAGTTTTCTTTCTCGTTGATTACTGCACACTAGTTTGTTTTTTTTCAATCTGAATGTAACAAAAATACATTAATATGATCATTAAGTGAGTCTATAAGTAAATCCCAGCAAGGTTTCTTATCATTTAATGATGGTGAAGTGTGGTTCTGATTAGATTTATAAGTCGGACTGTTTTGCAAATTGTTCGTGTAGGTACCCCTGTGGATTGTGTTTCATTAGCATTATCTGGGGCATTGTTTGCATGGTCCAAGCCTCTTATGGTATGTTCTTTTGGTTCTTGAGGTGTCATCAATCATAATGCTCTCATAAAATGTTGACTCATTTTTATTGTTTCATTTTGGAATGGCAAACAGGTGATATATTGTTGGAGTTAACAAAGGTCCAAGTTGTGGCCATGATATGTTTGCAGTTGCGAGTGAACTCGACAAATCAATGATTGGTCACCTTCTAGGAGCAGCTGGTGTTGTAGAAGCTGTTGCAACTGTGGTCGTGTTACGTTTCAAATTTTATTTATGTGTAGGGCTACTTATTAGATAATTAAATGAATTTGGAACTACTTTGTAATTTTGCATATGCGTGTTGAACTTGGTGAACAACTTTGTAATTTTTGTTAGTATTTAATTAAATAAATTTTGTTTTGCTATCATTTGACAGTTATTGATTTATAGTTTTATAAAAAGCAGGTAAAATTTATAAAATTAATGTGTATATATATATATATAAAATAATGCAGCTAAATTTATGACGTGCATTGCGCGTCATCTATTGCACGTCATAAAATTTCATAGATGACACGCGGATGCGCGTCATCTAGTCATTTATGACTACCCCTTCCTTGACGCGCATTGCGCGTCATCTTTTGCACGTCATAAAATGCGCGTCATCTTTTGCGCGTCATAAAAAAATGACGCGCGGATGCGCGTCATCTATCATTTATGACTACCCCTTCCTTGACACGCATTTGCGCGTCATCTGACCCCCAGATGACGCGCAATGCGCGTCATCTTTTGCGATTTTTCTAGTAGTGACTACCACATTCATCCCCTTTAAATAATCTTGACTGATCAATTTCATCTTCTTTTACCAATTTACTGCCCTAACTATTCCCTTCACTGTCAAACCTGCAATTTCACCCAATTCAAGCTTACTTTCTCTGCAATGGCGCTAAACTCTCAGCACAACCAAGTCGCATTGCTTGATTCATCAAGAGATGCTGACTTTACCCAAATCATCACCTTTCTTACTGAATCCACCTACCTCACGACGCTAACAGTTAACCCCACCGTCTACTCCAACCACATGTCCAAATTCTGGAGTAACGGTCAAACTGAAGTTCTGAATGGGGTTCGCGTCCTGAGAACCCGCATTTGTGGCCAGGAGTTGGTCATCACTGAACAAGTCATCAGGGAGCATCTCGAGCTTCATGATGATAGGGCTCCTACTGAGTTCCCCAAAGAAGACGTGGATAGCACCTACATCCTAATGGGATATGGTGGGGATGTGAGCAGGTCAACCGTCTACAAGTTTAACTTCTCTTACCAATGGAAGTTCCTGCTGCACATTGTCCTGCACTGCCTATCCAACAAGTCAGGGGGATGGGATCAAATCCCATATGAACTGGGATGCCTAGTTCATGGTTGGTGAAAGGTCTACGCTTCAACTACTCACGATTTGTGTTGACCACCTAATCGGCAATCTGAGAAGGGATACATTCTTCATGTATCCCAGATTCATTCAACACATAATCAACTGTGAGCTGGAACCGAGCAAGCTTGTCTGTGCAGCTGCTCTTACTGTTCCCCAAGTGAGGCCTACCATCTTCAAAACATTGAAGAAGGTGTCCATCAACTTCACTGGACGGTACACTCCATTACCTCCAGAGATGACTGAGCGCATAGCTCCTTGTGACATCCCTGTTATCCCCACAGGTGATGAACCCACACCAGCAACCTCCACCACAATGCCAATAACACCTTCGTTACCCATCAAAATCACATACCAGAGACACCCCAAACGAACCCTTGTTCAATCTACTCTGATTGAACAAGCTCCTCCAATTCAAACCAAAAGGGCTAGAGTGGAATCATGGGCTCCCACTCAGTCCGAGGTCACACCATCCTTCACATTTGACCTCAGTGTGGGTTTTGAGCCTCCTCAGTCTCAAACCCAAGAGCCCGAACCCCAAGCCTTAAGCCCACAGGGTGAGTCTTTACACTCCCCTGTGCAGCCTTCAAGGGACAGCCCCACCATAGGCTCAATGCATGTTGACATTGATCTAGGTCCCGGGTCAGTAGGTTTAACCTCCATATCTTTCACTGACCTTTTACTCCGCATTGATGAAGAGTTACATCTCTCCATGGCCATGAAGTTGATCTACAACACCCTCTGAAAGATTAACAGAGCCATGAGAGATCCTTTGTCTCTAGCCCCCATCAGCAGCCAATTACTGAGGTGAGTCCCACTGATGTGGAGGGGACTCATGTAGGCTCAGCTGCCACTACTCAGAGTCTCTTATTGAGCTCTCAGGACAGTGGTAACATCAATAGGACTGAGTCTATGACAACTTTGCCCATTGACATCTCTGAAAGAGATGACTTTGAGCAAAGGTATCCAGGGTGCCAAGAAGCCATATCTGGTGGTGAGACTGAGCATACTAGGTATGTTATCTCATCTCCCCGTGATTCTTCTCATGAAGATGAGGGAAGTATGCAACTCACACTTCAGTACTTGCTTTCTAAGGTCTCCAACCTGGAATCACAGGTGAGGATCTTAGAATCAAGGACTGCCACTCAGCAACTTGAGATTAACAATCTCAAGGCTAAACTAGCTGAGAAACAGACGGAGAGGTCTGTCAGGCATGTACCTATTCAAGTCTCATTGACTTCTTCCTCTAGCTCATCTAGCTCTCAAGATGATGCTACCAAAAAGGGGGAGAAAGTTCAGAGACAAACATCTGAGGAACCACAGACCCAGTCCTTTACTTCCCAACTCATCACACTACCTGAGTCATCTCAATCATTTCTAGAGATTGACTCAAAGGTGCTTCATGATCTTTAAAGACTTTTCACAAAGTTTGTATTGAGATCCTCCTTAGAATAGCCCAGCCCTGACACCACACTTATATATTTTGGGGCTGAGGAGCTTCAAAGACTGACTGCACCTTTTACCACTGTGGAAGAAGTTGGTCAACCTAAGGTCCACATGGATCCTGAGATTAACTTCGAAGGGGAAATGGGGACTGATGGCCCAACAACTAAAACAGATGGGACAGAACTTGCAGCAGCCTCTTCTTCTGAAGCTCAGGCTGAAACTTCCGAAGCTGACATTGAAGCCTCGGAAGAACAAGACAAGTCTTCCAAAGCTGAGATGGAAGCTGCGGAAGGTTTGTTCCAAATGTCCAAGGAACTGACCATCACAGATGTTATTGCTGAAATAGCATCTGAGGTGAGCAGGGAGGACATTTCTGATATACCTCCATCCCAAACACCAGCTGAACCTCTCTCTCAATCTGAACCCTCTATCTAAGAACCACCACAGTCAAGCTCTGCCAAAGACAAAGGCAAAAGGAAATTGACTGCGGAAGAGCTTCAGGAAGAGGAAAGGATTGAAAAGCTCAAGAAGAAAGGTAGGTTTCCTGCTGAGAAGTTGCTAGCTGCTAGCTCTAAGGCAACTGCAGCTAATCAGGAGGAAATCAACACTAAGAGAAGGATGGCACTCATTGACCAGCTCATCAGCTTAGGAGCTGCCAATGAGGAAGTACTCCTGCTACCACTAGAGGAGTTGGTGACTTTCGAGAGGTCAACCAGGCTAAGGCAAGAAGAAGAAGCTAGGTTGGCCTTGGAGAAGGAAGAAAAAGAACAAAGGAAGCAGCCCTACAGCTGAGAGAGGCTAGGATTAAATTTCTACTCTCAAGAGGGTTTAGTCTTCCGAAACTGTCTCCACTTGATGATGACATGATCCTGCTGCTCCACAACAAAGAGCAGGATCAAATGGAGAAGGAAAGGAAGAAAGCTGCCAGGGAGAAGTTGAAGGAGAAGAAGCGGAGGGAGGAAGAAAAGGGGTCACTACCACCAAGAAGTCTAATGACAAGACCTGGATGAAAGACTATCTCCGGGCTCATGGCTTCTCTGGTAGGCAGGTGGTACCTATGTCCGAAAGGACACTCCAGCGGATAGTCAGTGAAATAAAAGTTGACATCCGTATGGGGAAAAGGAATGAGATGTACAGGAGGGGACAGGGAATGGTCTTCACCCCAGCCACTCAACCACAACCAACCACTAAACCACAACCCACACCAGAAAAACCAATCCCATTTCCCATCAAAACCGAACCCATTGATGAAACCTTCACCCCTGAACCCACAACTCTACCTAAACCTACCACTTCACCTCAACCACCTGAACTTCCCATCCTAAAACCCAAAACACAACCCAAAACCACTAAACCTAAACCTACCCAACAGAAACCAAGATCATCCCCTCAGCCTCCTAAACATTTTTCCTTTGAGGAGATAAAGGAGTTCAAGACAAGGCTCATCAACTGCACCACTATGAGCAGCATCTCCTGTGAGGGAGACCTTATCAACATCACCTATGTTGATAACTCTTCAAGCTCCCTCACTCTAGGTCAATTTCTTGAATTACCTAGAAATACTTTAGGCCAGGCTACACAACTTCTTGGTCTCAACTCTAATACCCGCAATGCTAAAGAGAAGAGACTAAGAAGGAGACTGGTGACTCTACTGGACACAAGGAAAGAGGACAGGATTTCTAGTCAATCTCCTGGACCTAGGAAAGCTATAGTCCAGTGGAGGTTCGATGAACCTTCTCACAACTTTGTTGTGGAAAGGGAGAATGGTGAAACCAACCGGCTCAATGCCACTTCTCTATTGCATCTCAGCAGATTTGACATTGCTGAGCTTGCAGAGAAGCCATTCTCCAATCCCTCCAACTCTGAGACTACTGCTCACATCAGAAACTATATCAGTAGTCTCCACTTGGCTGAACTAAAAGCTAAAGCCAAGATTGAAGAAGAGTTGAAGTTGAAAAGACCGGAAGACAAGGAAAGACCTACGACCAAAGGCCCAGCCTTTCTACAGATGGTGGAAGGTCCGGAATTGGAACCAATAGTTAGATGGGAATATGACTATAGTTCCCATCAACTAACTCTTTTCAGAGGGCCACAACAAAGGGTACATATAATCCAAGGTGACAGAGTGGAGGTTTTGTCTACCAAGGATTTGTACAAACTCCTCAGCACCACATCAGGAAAGAATGAAGAAACTGATAAACACTTACTTTCATGGTGCAGCGAGTTTTGAGAAGAAGAGGGAAGTGAAGTTTTGGTAGCATCAGCCTAGGGGGATTTTGTTGGGTCATGATGAGGCTGGTGCAACCAAAACCACTTCACATAGTCATTTTGGTGCTACATTCAAGGGCTTCCGAAGCTAAGCATGAGATCTTCCGAGAGTCTGAAGAACATCAGCTGAGGCAACAGCTGAAGCCAACAGCTAAAGACTATCTTCCGAAGACAAAGTCTAATGAAAGAGCTAAGACAAAGTCTCAGCTTCCGAAGACAAAGTCTGAGCTTCCGAAGACAAAGTCTGATGAAAGAGCTAAAGACAAAGTCTGAGCTTCCGAAGACAAAGTCTGATGAAAGAGCTGAAGACAAAGTCTAAGCTTCCGAAGACAAAGTCTGAAGAAAGAGCTGAAGACAAAGTCTGCTTCCGAAGACAAAGTCTGAAGAAAGAGCTGAAGACAAAGTCTGCTTCCGAAGACAAAGAAGACTCCAAGCCTCGGAAGAAGCAGTCTTCCGAAGTATAAGTGGCTTCGGAAGAAGTTATTCTTCCGAAGCATTTTATCCTTCGAAGACATTGCTATGTCCAGTAGATATAAGTATGGTCCCTGACAGTCCGCTACAGACCTCTGATACAGTATGGTATCTTCCTAAAGAGCCATGTTGTTGACCATAATTTATTCTACTGTTCACCTTTTTATGATAGTACATGTTACCAACTTTAGTTGGTGACAAAAGGTAAATCAGGGACATGTCCTGACTACCAACTCTCAGGCAAAATGTCTGAAAGACCTCACCTAGAGTCTTGTAGTATAGATGTTAGGTTAGAGGTTTCCAGCTGGTATAAAAGTATTTCCGGCTGTAGGTAGTATTATATATATCTTCTCCATGTAACTCATTAGATAAGCGATTTGAGTCCAAGAGTCTTGTAACCCTTTGAGTTGAGAAACAATATATAAAAGTACCTTGAAAATTTACATTCTGTGTTTATTTACTGCTTGTTACTTGTTATATTGTGATCAACTCTTTATAGACTCTTGCTGAGTGTTGTTCAAGGTGAGTTTAAGAGAAAAACCATCTGTTGAGTGACCAACACACGATCCTGCAACGTTGATCCTTCAAAGATTGAAGCAATCAAGAATTGGCCGGCACCGAAGACGCCTACTGAGGTGCGACAATTCCTTGGTTTGGCAGGCTATTATCGGAGGTTCATCGAAGGATTTTCGAAGTTGGCGCAACCTTTGACTGCCCTAACTCGTAAGGGAGTAATTTACAAGTGGGGCAGTAAAGAGGTAATAGCGTTTCAAGCGCTTAAAGACAAACTGTGCAGCGCACCAATCCTAGCCTTACCAGAAGGAACTGATGACTTTGTTGTTTACTATGATGCATCCATCCAAGGTTTGGGATGTGTACTGATGCAACGCGACAAAGTCATAGCTTATGCATCTAGACAACTTAAGGTGCATGAGAAGAACTACACCACGCATGATCTGGAACTAGGAGCTGTAGTGTTTGCCTTGAAGATCTGGAGGCACTACTTATATGGAACCAGGTGCACGATCTATACAGATCATAAGAGCCTCCAGCATATATTTGACAAGAAAGAATTGAATATGCGGAAACAACGGTGGTTAGAGTTACTCAATGATTATGACTGTGCGATCAAGTATCATCCGGGTAAGGCTAATGTGGTAGCCGATGCCCTTAGTCATAAGGAAACTTTAAAGCCTCGTCGGGTGCGCGCATTGCAAATGACTATCCACTCTGATCTGCCACTGCAAATCAAATCTGCTCAATCTGAGGCCTTGAAGAAGGAGAACCTGAAAGCAGAATCCATGCGAGGCATGGAGAAACAGTTGGAGATTAAAGCTGATGAAATCCGTTATTTCATGGAACGGATCTGGGTACCCCAGCACGGGAAATTGTGAGAGCTGATAATGGATGAAGCTCATAAGTCCCGTTACTCGATCCATCCAGGTTCAGACAAGATGTATCAGGACCTGAAAGAATTTTACTGGTGGCCGAGAATGAAAGCGGAGATAGCCACATACGTAAGCAAATGCCTAACTTGTTCCAAGGTTAAGGTAGAATACCAGAGACCATCTGGATTACTCCAACAACCGGAAATTCGAGTGTGGAAATGGGAGCAGATCTCCATGGACTTCATCACGAAGTTACCTAGGACTCCCAGCGGATGCGATACCATTTGGGTTATAGTAGATCGCTTTACGAAATCCGCACACTTTCTGGCAATCCGAGAGACTGATCGAATGGAGAAGCTTACCCGTATCTATCTAAGGGAAATAGTCTCTCGGCATGGCGTACCGATATCCATCATTTCTGACCATGACGCTCGGTTCACTTCTCATTTTTGGCAATCATTACAACGATCATTGGGAACGCGGCTGGATATGAGTACTGCGTATCACCCGCAGACCGATGGTCAGAGTGAGCGTACGATCCAGACACTGGAAGACATGTTGCGTGCCTGTGTGATCAATTTTGGCAACAGTTGGGAGACTCATTTACCATTGGTTGAGTTCTTCTATAATAACAGTTATCACACTTCGATCAAGGCAGCTCCATTTGAGGCATTGTATGGACGTAAGTGCCGATCACCTATCTGTTGGGCAGAAGTAGGAGAAGGCCAACTTACAGGACCTGAACTCGTGCACGAAACGACAGAGAAGATCGTGCAAATTCGAAACCGCATGGCAGCAGCACGTGATCGACAAAAGAGCTACGCCGATAAGCGTCGTAAGCCATTGGAGTTTCAGGTTGGTGATAAAGTACTGCTGAAAGTCTCACCCTGGAAGGGTGTAATACGCTTTGGAAAGCGTGGGAAGTTAAGCCCAAGATACGTGGGGCCATTTGAGATTGTCAAACGGATTGGCCCGGTAACCTATCAGTTGAATTTACCTGAAGAACTCAGGGGGATACATGATGTGTTTCACGTATCCAATCTGAGGAAATGTCTATCTGATGAATCACTGATCGTGCCTTTAGAGGAACTAAAGATAGATGATCAACTACATTTCATCGAAGAACCAGTGGAGATCATGGATCGAGAAGTCAAGACACTAAAGCATAGCAAAATTCCCATTGTGCGTGTAAGATGGAACTCCAAATGGGGACCAGATTTCACGTGGGAACGGAAGGATCAGATGAAATCTAAATATCCGCACATATTCGTGGATACAACTTCAGGACCTAACTCCAACTGAATTTCGGGACGAAATTCTCATAACTGAGGGATACTGTGACATCTCATAATATCAAGCAAAGAACATTGTGGGTCTACTTTCATATTTGTGTGACAGCTCAGATGATACAGATGGATTTGATGATATGACTGACAACGAGTCATCAGATGATGACATCAACTCTTCAAAGTCTACCTCAGAAAATGAAAACACAAACTGCATCAAGAAAGAAAAAGAGAATCACTATGATCTACCTATGGTTTCATGTTCACCTTCTGATGAACAAAGTTCTGGAAACATTTAAGATATTCCCAAATCAGAAAGGAAACCTAAGAATTCTTCTTGTTGAAGATCATGTGGTGAATGTGATGGTGGGTGACATCTGTCACAAACAAGTCAGTCAATTAATATTAAGCTCGTCAACTCTCTGTGTGTACTAACTATCTTCAAGTAGTTATTATTTTCCATAGTTTACTCATCGTGTTAACCATACTCGTTTGTTAACACTAGAGTTCTAATTTTCGGGATGAAAATTCCTTCAACAAGGGATAATGTGACAACCCGGTATACTCGCTCGTGTTAACTTAATAATAATAATAATAATAATAATAAATAATAATAATAATAATAATAATAATTATAACAATAATAATAATAATAATAATAATAATAATAATCATAATAAAGTCCAGGGGGCAAATTGTCATTTCCGAAACTTCAAAAGAAAGTATATAACATAAATTAATAAAACATAAACCGCAGGGACCATTTGTGTAACTTTGAAAGTTTCAAACCCAACCCCCCGCCCCTTTCGATTTTCCGGCCACCTTTTCCGGCCAAACTCCTGCCAAACGCCGGCGACCACCAAAACCGCGTAAAAACTCAATTTTGACAGCCCAAAATATACCAAACCGCTTCGTGGATAAGAATCGAACTCAATGCACCCCTAAAATGCGTTGTAACGGTAAATTAACAGCTATAATCTTTTCCACTTTATGTATCGACCGTTCAACGGCTAAATCACCCACTCAAACACTAATATAATCGAATTAAGTCGGTCTACACGAACTTTAACTCACTATAAATCGAATGTTACTGCCCATTTCCTCAAAACACACACAATCAAACCGATTTGATCATCACCTCTGCTTCAAACCTGCAATTTAGTCAAACACCACCCTCCGACCCATCTACACTAAAATTAGCATAGGGCTTTCATTCATTAGCCTCATTCTAAGCTGTCCGAGCAATCAATTTGATTTTCATCAGTGTTCGATCATCACTCAATTCAAGCTAACCCACGACTGTTCTTAACTGGTTTTATCAACAAATCAGCTCAAATCAGGTAATTAAACACATCATTCGACTCGTTTATACATGGGGATCAAAAGCCCCATGATTTTAACTGTTAACAATATCGAATTCGTGTTCAATTGGACTGAAATCAAATTAGGGTTCTTTGAAATTGGGGGAAACTGGTATAACTGACTTAAAACAAATCAAACAGAGTTCCATCGTGGCCACGGCCCTTTGGTTCACTGGTAAACGGGTGTGTGTGTAAGTTGGAGGTCCGGGTTCGAACCCGGTTACCTACAATTATTTTTTAAAGCTTTTTAAGCCTCTAAAAATTATGGAAAATTCTTAAAAATTATAAAAGTAAGTTTTATAAACATTTCTTATTTTAAATGTTACAAAATGATTTTCTGTAAATTATTTTGTTTAAAAACCTTAAAAATCTTTATAAAATATTTTTTATAAGTATTGTAAATAATTATTTTTATAAAAATGAACTCTAAAATCGTGTGTAATTATAAAATAACCATGACAATCGTAGAAATTATACATCATATAATTTCACAAATTGTTTACAAATATAATTATAAGTTATTTTTATAAAAATATACATTAATTGATTAAACTTAAATATATAAACCAATAAGTTTATAATTAAACTTAAACATATAAATCAATAAGTTTATAATCAAACTCAAATATATATAATCGTGTGTGTCAACCTGAATCCAACCAAATATATCTATTCACGTTGAATACATATTAAAGGCTCAATTACAATCAATAATAGGTATTGATCGTGCATTGCCTTATTCTTTGAAGCTCTTGTTGCTTTCATTACATCAATTCAAGGTGAGTTTACAGCCCCACTTTTACTTATATACTCTTTTGGGGGAGAGAAACATGCCATTTTCATAAACGTTACATTACATTTGGACTTCTATAATACTGCATATACTTGATACTATGGTGTTATACTTTACCCTTCGGACCGTTAATATGGTTAATAGCGAGGTGATTGTTAGTAGTACTACTGGGATTGACATACCCCACCCGGGCTAGTCGCGCTAGCATAACGTTCGTCAAACGAGTGAACGGTTAGCCTAATTACAAGTGTTGTGGTGTGTGATCCACAGCCGGGCCTGCTTTATTATTGATAACATGTCAGCTCGGTCGCGACTTCATACACATAAGGATCATTATAGATTAGCTACCCATTGTATGCTTTGATTACAAAATCCGGGAATTTCATTACTGATACTTACTGTTTTATGATAAACCTGTGAACTCACCAGTCTTGTACTGAGATTTTGCATGTTTTCTCTCAGGACATTAATGTGGCACGTTTAGGAGCACAGCATCTACTACATGTCATTCCGCATTCACCCTGAACTATTTTCAAGATTTAATATCATTTACTTTACATAAGTTAGATTGGACACATGTTTACGTGATCCAAAACTATTGTTAAATGTTATCTTGTTTTCGCTTCCGCAATACTTAAATATAATTGGATTGTTTCATTATTATTAAGCAATCTATATGTTTTGTAATTGTCGAGTCGTTTGGTGTAACTGATGCTTATCTGAGATCCTGGTAATGTCACACGCCTGACGGTAAAACCCCGTTAGCGGATTTTGAGGGTGTGACACTACCCTACCCGGGTATAGCGGGTAGGATTTTCAAGTAGATGCTCAACCGGGGTTCATACCCGGTTTCACCACAACCCCGGTAAAAAATACCCGATTGGGTCGAACTCGATTCGCACCCGGTTTTGGGTACGACCCAAAACCCGAAATGTCCACGTCTACTACTATTGGGTATTTTGGGTTTAATAATTGTTTATGTTTTTATAAAATGTAATATTTTTTTCATAAAATATAAGATTATTTTTTACAAACTTTAAAAGTGTCTATGAAGTATTGAGTTTAAAATTTTTTATGGATAGCGTAATAACTTCTCAGAGGTAACGTAAAACCGTAATTATTTTTGCACTACACATAAAAAGTTTGAGCGGTAGCGAATGCTACCTCTTGGTACAATGTAGGTCCGCCCTTGGTGTTTAATTCATTAATTTACTCTAGTGGGAGGATAGCCTCAATAGAAGATTTCATAGACGCAAATCATAAGGACAAGATTAGGGGATCTCATCTAGTCAAGTACTTTGTGACGAGAAGTCACGAAATAATGGTCGGTTCCTCTTTCTCGCAAACAACACACTATGTCTTAGGGCATGAATTTTTAACGTATATAACATGAATTTAAAAAGCAACTGACAGGTTGGGTCTATCCTAAAATAGATAGAGTTAATTTCAGTTCAAACCTACAAACATGTTTGGCTAAACAAGTTGTGTCGATCTTGTGGGTATGCAAGTTGACCCATCTAATCTATATGTTTATTATCTTTTTAATAAATGTTTAATAATTTAAATCATAAATATATTATATATGTTTGTATTCTTTTAGTAAATTTGTAATTTTAGGAATATTAACATGAAAAAAATGAATTTGTTTAAGGTCAAATGAGTTACATTCGTGTCAACCCATTGACATGACTGTCAAGTTTAGATTTACATACATAACACGTATTGAATGATAGATAAAGTCGGAAGAGAATATCATCTGCAAAACAACATCCGCCTCTGCCACTCTCCCTCTCTTTTTTCCCGTTTCTGATCTCTCTCTTCATTTAGGCTACTATTACATTTGGTGTTGATATCACCGGTTGATTGATTTCCGGGGAAGAGGACTGTTATCGAGGATGACACTAATTAAGTTCTAGGGTTTGAGGATTGGTATCCGTTGATTGCCTCTTAGTGTCGTAGAGTTGTGGTCATGAATTTGAAGGACATTCTTGGTTTTTTTGCTCCTGCTACCTCATCTACGCTCATCAATTGAAGAAGGTTACGAGGGTTCATGCGTAATCGACATTTTCTATGGTTATTTCTTTTTTTTCTTATACCCATTCAAACCATAAGTTTTCTATCAAATTATGTGAGTTTTTATGTATTTTGCTTTTGATTTAGGGTTTACTTTGATTTGAAAAGCTTTGTGGATTCTTTAATGTATCAAGATTTAGGGTTTACTTTGATTTGAAAAGCTTTGTGGATTCTTTAATGTATCAAGTGAGTGTTACAAGATTAGATCTTTTTTTGGGTGTATGATGATGACTGTATGATTTATCTAGATTCTAGAAATCAAATAAGTGAAATAACCAATAAAACTGGCTTTCTTAAAATAATTTTTTGGTTGGATTTGAGTGTTTATTGTTCTTGATTTTGTTTCATCATATAGATGTCTCTTTTGGGGTTTTGATATTTGTAGAGCATATAATATGATTTGTATCACCTTGGACATCAAAGAAATTAAGTTCTTTTCTCTGTATTTTATGATATATGAAGTGTGTCACTGTTCTTGGATCTTTATATTTGAATCCTATGATCATTTGAAAGACAATAGATTTTTTGTGGATTTTGATGTCTGAATAGTATATTATTGAAAATGTCCGCTCGATGCAGCGGTATGGCCCTTGCGTATTTTTTGGGAATTCGATTTTAGTCAGTATCGTCTCGGTGAGTCAATGACATAAACTAAAAAATTCAAATATAATTATTGAAAAAATGAATGAAAGAAAACAATTACGTATATTACAAAGGTCTATGATACAATTATATTATCATAACAAGATTAATGAAATCATGTGTGGTATTTGTAATCGGAAATCACTTATTACCTAGATTTTAGGGGGTTTCGTTTTATTAATATAAGTTAGAGTTTTATGATTATCGAAGGCAGCTTTCGGTGTTGATTTGCATAGACTAGAGAAAACTAAAGGAGAAATTGTCATCACAAATTATCATCTTTATTATTATTAAGCTTTTAACAACAAGAGAAGAAGAGTGATTAGTGCTCAATCGCAATGAATGAACGACATTGAAAGTAGATGGTTGTTTTGTTTGGCCACGTGTATATGCTTTATCATTTATATTATAAGCATCATATGTTATACTTTTTTGTAAGGACACAAATGGAATAAATTAGTTAATTTTTTAATTTAAGCATGACTTTTCATATTGGTGTCTTAATCCATATGTAAAATTATCTATCTATCCTACTTTCACTTTTATTATAAAAGATATAGATAACTTTTAAAATTATTAAACTCACAATATGCTCCTATAAAAATATTAGTAAAATAGTTTTTATAAATATAAAGATATATATAAGTTATATATTTAAATATTTAAATAAAATAATACTTAATATAAATAGTATTTAGTTATAAAAATATAATTAGTAAATATAAATTTAAATGTCAATTTATATTATTATAAATAAAGTAAATTTTAATGAAGTGAATTAATTAATATCACATTATTACATAATCTATTAATAATATGTATTAAATAATACAATAATTAGAAGAAGTTAATTAAATTGGTGCAAAAATAAAACTATTGCATAAAACACTTATATTTTATGTTTAAAATTTTATATAGTGTCTTACACTTTAAATAAATTATTATCTTATCATTCTAATATGTATTAAATAGTAGTAAGATAACATGATTTTTGTTTATAGTAAGTTTTATTTACATATGCACTAAATAGGATTGGCTAAATTTATGTTTCTGTTAATTGATCTTAATGAAGTTTTATTTACATTTAAGCACGACAATCCAATTATAGTATAATTTATGTTTCTGTTAATTGATCTTAATGAAGAGGAGGTTCCTCAAACTCAAGCTATAGGAATGGTCAGTACAAGTGAAGATACAAGATGATGATAATTCAGAGGATATTAATTATGCCTCAATTGCCTTGGAGAATCTTCAGCTGGAAAAAAAGGCTCAGAATTTGACTTCCTGTTTGGCTGTTTATTATCTCAAATACTGCCTTTCTTTTAAAAATTAATATTAAGAAAAATTTCTTTTACAAATACTGCCTTTATTATCTCAAATTAATACTGCCTAAGGGACCGAATGTCTCAGGTTCGATCCGTGTAAACGGCCTCCCCACAAAATGTGAGGGAAAGACCGCGTACATCTTCCCTTAAATGGGACGAACTCTCCCTGGACCCTGCGAAAACGCGGGAGCTCTTTGCAGCACCAGGTACGCCCTTTAAAAAGTTAAAAAAATTGACGTCGTTTTAAGCGAGCCGTTAACTGGCCACATTTTGTTTCCTTATGGTCAAACGACGTAAAATTGTACATTTTGCTTTACAAGTTTTTCGATTGTGTATCAGAGTAACAACAATACCTTCAATGCATCAAAGTTTTAATTTGTTACATTAAACGCACGCTCGTTTTACTTCTTTATTTATTTTTTTCTCTCTTTTAAGTCAGTTTACTTTTAGCATTTTTTATGATAAAAAATTACAACCTAAAATCCGAAAAAGCAACCCCCCCAAACCCCCCAATCCGCCATAAAATAAAAATAAAAAAAGGTTGTTATGTAATAACGTTTTGTAGTAATTCCCAATGAAAGTCTCTGTTTTAAATCAATAAAATCTAAAACCTCTTCAATGCAGGAGATTTTAAGAATTTTTGGTTTGATATAGGAATTTTTATGTTGAATTTCACTATGTTAAGAACTGAAACTTCTAATTCGATAAAAACAAGAACAAACAAGATAGTCGGCCTGATTCGAGAGGGGCTAATATTAATATTAAAGACAAGTTCTTCCTACACAAAATCACAATATAAAGCCTAAATCTCATATGGCAGTTCCCCAACCCCCCCCCCCCCCCCCCCAACTATATATCACACTCTTATTATGCTAAATAACATCTGTTGATTTTATCTTCTAGGATTACCATTAGTAAGTTTGTGATATATAAATTGTACAACCGTCCGTAGATAATTGTAGTTTTGCGTATTAGCTTCATGTGTCATTGTAGACGAGTCATTCTCTCAATTCGATTTAGTACTTTGCATTTAAACTATAATGTTTCATGTTGAATAATCCTCAGCACATCGCTAATATTTGATGTGGCCCTATATTAAGAATGTTAGTACAAATTTCATTTATAAAACTCAACCTCCAAAAGCGAGAACGCCAGGTAGAGTAGTAGTTGATCGTGAAGTGGCCATTTTGTTCGGAAAATCAACAACACCGAGAACAACACAATTGCCATTCTGTTATAACCAAAGATGTACGTAAATGATGTATGCACAAAATTGTAAACTCTTTCGTACCAATTCGACTGCATATAATCCAAAAGTGCTCCCATGTTTCGACTTTAACGCAACCGTAAACAAAAGTGAAGCCGCGGCAACACACGACATAAATTTCTAGTTACCTATTAATCATATTTGATGTATTTGTAATTTCCATATTCTTTATGTACTTAGATGTAATTGTTTCTTGTATATATAAACTCCATCTCCTACGATTTGATATGGAGAGTTCTTATTAACTCACACATATGACATTCTTTATGGTTCTACACAAGTGTGTTTTAGACAAATCAATTGAGCTAGATGTAGATATTGAGCATGCTGTTATAGATTATTTAGGGCACGTCTTTTATAACCAACATAATCCATCTATCTGAATCGATGGTTTCATCCATATGTCACTGAAGTACATATATATACATATATATACATTGTAATTATCTGGTTGACATAGATCTTTATGACATACTATATTATGTAATACCAAATTAACATGTCAAGACTTATTAGATGTTTCATAAATTTGAACTTTGATGTATTATAACAGATTGTAAGGATTGAACCTACAGGCTCGGGAAATCAAATCAAGATGAATATCAAGATCAAGTCCATGCGAGAACCTAAAGTTACCGAGCGAAAAACCTGCTTATCGCGCGACAACATCTAGTCGCGCGATAACTAGTTGACTCGCGCGAGAACTTCTAATTAGTATAAATAGAAGTTTAGTTTTGTAATTAACTGAGCTTTTGTATCTTCCTGATTTTCGCACATACTGTAATAGTTTAAAATCAAAGAGCAATATACTTTGAAGATATTTACATTCGTTTTCATATTCATGTGCATTTGATCCTTCTTCTTAACCGTAAGCGATTATATTTTGCATTTTTCTCACGAGATAGATTGTGTATTGGTATTGATCCTTATAAAGATAATCTCAATGATAAAAAGCCAACCTATTGTCACATATAAAGTTTATGTATACCGCTTTGATTGGGAATTTAAATGGAGGACCATTTTTACCCTATTAATTACTACCCTATCATAAGTCGATATACATCACACTTACACATTTAGAGAAATATGCACTTATTCAGTTATCGATTTGATGTCGTATTTGGTTGATCAAGCCCGAGTCTTTTCCATTGTATAAGTAAGCCCATTGGTAAGTTTGGAGCTTATGTGCCTAAGCTCATAGTAAGTTCTAAAGGCACCTTTTAGATTTAATCCTTTAAGTGGTGAAACCAGAATTTTTTTTATGGTGTCAGCAAAGGTTCTTCGATTCTAACAACCAGACGTCATAATGTTAGATGGTTGAAAGTCAGGTCGAGTTGTCAACTTCTTGACTTGGATGGCTCGATATCAACTTTTAATTAGGTATTTTGTGCTTTGACTTGTTAATTAAGTTTGTAATCTTGGTTCTTTTTAGCTTATAACTAGTTGGACAAATGGATAATTGACAATTACAATTGGGCTTTTACTGAACAAAACGAAACTCTAGTACTCATTATAATGTGCTTTTAAAACTTTTATATAATTTTATACTTACTAAAGCTTGATAAATTTTCCACACAACCAATTCATAATGGGTCACAAGTTTTTCATACAAGAATGACGTCAATCATAAAATAAACAAACAAATAAATAAAAATGATGTCGTTTGACATTCTTTTATTATACATTCTACATTAAACAAACAGAGAAAGAAAAAATGGTATGAGGTTACCCTAAACCTCATTACCTAGTTCCGTAGATAAAATTTTTATCTTTTCTCACACGACTCCAACTTCAAGATATACTAGGCTCCCGTATAACACAAGCGCACTTTTTAGAAGGCTGTACTTCTACCCTAGGTGCCGTTCTAAAACCGAAAATCATAAGAATAATCTTGTTATCTAATTAGTTTAAACAAAATGCTCATATACTTTTTCCTTGAACCAACAATTTATATGCAAACTATCCAGACCTATAAAAAACATATTACATTAAAAAGTGTTCTTTTGCCCTCTAAACGCAAATTTTTCTTAATTTCACATCAGAATATTTTTTTAAAAGAAGTTTTACTTTGGCGTCATGCATTAAGATGTAAAATGTCGTCTGTTAGTTTAGCCATTGGTATCCTAAACACTGAAAGTTTGCAGAATGATTATTCTTTTAAAAGGTAAACAACTATTTTGTTAAATTTTGTCAACTCGAAAGCAATATTTCTTCATAAGTTGAAGACATTTTGTTTTTTAAATCTTGATGGTGTTTGTTGACATTGTTTGATTTATATGGTTCTACAATCTACACCAAATATGAATTGGTAAACTTTTTCATGAGAATTAATTATCGCTAAACTATAGCATCCGTCAATACTGTTAACAACAAACAAAAAACTTGCGCATTAACGTCTAACCTTCAAAAATCTAATAGACTAGAGGAGACAAAAGTCAAACGCCATACATGTGAATCATAGTCTATTATCACCAAACTACTTCTTAAAGATTGAATTTGTTAAGAGAAGCTAACGAAAATATGATTTATTAATATTATAGTCTTGATATGTCCCACAAGTTAAAATATTTTCGTCTTCTCACATAAGACATCTATATCTATACTATATAATAAATGAAAATTTTAAAAAAACTCGTACGGCTTCTGGTTAACGTTAAATTTGTGTTTTTCGTCTCCCTTACTCTTCTATTAAATGATAATGAGGTCTAAATAAGTAAACTAAATATCCTCTATCTAAAATATAAATCTTTTTATTCTAATAATTTATTAAAACATATAAAATATAAAACTAAGGGCCGATAGGTAATATACGTGCGAAACTTATAAAGTCAACAAGGTTTGACACGTGTTTTTTGTTGGATGGGTAAATTTTTTCACGCCATAATTACTTATATAAGGTAAATAATTACTTATATAAGTTATATTTATTAAAAAGTAAAATATATTTATTATTGCGCAAAGTAAAATTACTTATGTTATAAAAAATTACTACGCAAATTATATTTATAATTACGCAAGTTATAAAATAATTACGCAAGTTGAGTTTATAATTATCAATTAATAATCACGCAACTTATACACACAACATATAGACGTTTTAATCTGAAGCATGATTATTTCATCTTTAACCTGAAGCATTTATCACTTAGATCAATAATTGTTACCACTTCGTACACTACTCACAAAAACAACCCTTTGTATGGTAAAATTTCTTTATAAAACTATATGATTTCTATTATATCTTATCTTAAAATATAATTTTATTGTTTTTAGTTTTTATTATTTTATTAATAATTTTTAGATATTTATTTTTTTATTTTATTAATAGCTAAAAAATGCAACATTTAAAACATTTATAAAAAGTATTGGTTTTAATATGTTGAATTTATTCACGCATGTATTAAATGTGTTTCTAACCTAACAAAATAATAAACTAATTAAACAAAGCCTCACTCTGTAATTTACAAAATCAAATACACATATGTGTGTGCCACACTTGAAACAAAATAATTTCTTTATCATATCCGATAATGATTTGATTAGTTTTGCTGAGGCATGTTCTAAGTCACGTCTACTCTTTTCTTTTCACGTTAAGTGAAAGCCCTTTTCCCATTTGACGAAAACAATAGTATCCATGACAAGTCCCAACCTAACAAAAGTAACTAAACGCAACTATGATTTCGTCATATAACTCTAGGCTAGGAAGTGAAGACAACAACATACTTACCTTAATCGGCTACTCTACTAACGCAAGTTAGTTTGAAAAGTGTGTATGCGTGTGTACGTGCGTGTGAACCTTATAGGTCAACATCCATGCATGTGACAAGTTTCCATAACCAAGTTAAAAAGGTTGGTTAACGTCTGACTTCAAATCCCCAAACCACAAGTTTCATTTTGTATGAAAATGGAAAGCATAAGATTGAAGCTTCCCTAAATAGCTAACATCATTCCGTATTCCACGTATCTCTCTTTCATTGGTTGAGTTTGGTGGATGTTTCTTCACTAAGAACTGACCTAGCTTATAATAATTATGCAAACAATATAACATATCAGAAAAATTAAGAGCCCATTTCGTTATATGTTTTCAAAGTAAATTTTTTGTACACTTGATTGTATTATGTAATGGTTTATACGTTCACTATTTTAAAATTCATATTCTGATTGGATTTACATGTGTAATAAAAAAGCTATTTTAAAATTTAAAAAGTTCCATCAAGTTCATTTATTTCAAGTGAAGTAGGTTTCTATACTGAATCATGTTGCTGAAATATTTTTTTCTATTAAATATTATGCACAGCCATCCTTTATAAATAATCAACATATTGTTTCTCTACCAATAGTAAACCATGTAATATATATAGGGTGAGTCCAATTAAGGTATATATATCCCAAAAATGAGAATGATTAGGAACCACATCGGGATCATCGATCATCGTAGATTAAAGCAATTACGTGGTGTTGGCCAACAAATACACCGGTAAATGTATCGTCAAAAGGTTACTCACGTCCTGCGAACAAATATAAAGTTGGTGACACAGGTCTGCTTATCATTCATGGAGGAACCACCACCAAAATTTCATTATGGTAGAACCATTAGTTCACCTGAAACATATTACACCAAGTAAGACTTAAACACGTGATCTTCATATTGAAAAGCTATAGAATGACTCATCCCATACCAATTGATATGGGGCTCATAAGCTTATAGGAGTGTAAATTAGTAAAACATTAACATCGTAATGCATGAAACATTGCATACCCCACCTGACATAGAAATGACGAGTTGACGATATAGTGAATTAGCTTAAACACTAAAAACATATTTTATGCATTAACGATTATGCTACATTGTGATTCCGACTAGGCAATAGTATATGCAATGATGCATTTGCTATATGTGCTATGCATGATACTTTAGTGTTTGTATCGGTACATGCACTATATGTGCTAGTAAGGCTCGATGAAGCGGATTTGTGGTCGCTTGAGTCAGCTTAGTTGGAGTTTGCTTTTCCTTGTTTCAAGCTACTCGTATGCAAGCATGCAAAACACTAAATGTTGGCTATTGTGTGCCTCTCCATTGGCTATTGAATCCGGTAGTAGCAAGGTGGAAGTTTTGATCAGCAAGTCAATATGAGTCCGAGGCTTGTGAATCACTCAAATCCAAGTTCGTTTTATATGGTTTTGACCTCACACGTATTTGGTTCAATTCAGTTTATTTTTTATGTGTTTATAAGTGTTTGGGATGACGTTTACAGTTATTAAAAATGCTAATGTGACATGTTTTTAATTGTATTTTAATTTTCATCTGATAAACACGTTGAAAAGTGCTAGTTAAAACTTGTAGCAACTGTTTGTGATAGAACACGGATGATTATTATTGAAATGGTGATGTAGTATTGACAACTTGTGTTATCGAGTTTTTAGCAAAAACAAACGTGACTCTACTCGCTTTTCATTTGAACAAAAAGGAATGTGTTTTTAAGGTGAAAATGTCCTCAACACAGGATGGGTGTTGTAAAAGAGATGTTGGGATGTTTAAGGCTCAATCTACTCAAAATATAATTATCTCCAAATTAGTTAATTTGCGGAAAGAATAAATGTCACATACTGGCGGAAGCGTGAATGATACGGTTGGGGTGTGACTAGCTTTTATCAGAGTACTTTGCTTACAGTGAAATAACACAGTATTCATATATATATAAAACATAACATACGACATGCTTTATTTATAATTGTGGAATTACATCTTTTACATAAGTTACAAAATAAGATGTAATTGTTTACAACTAAATCACAACATGTCTAGAATCTATGAAAATGAGCGTCGACATACACGCTCCCGTCAACTATGTTAACGGTCAGCGTGACGCAGACCCTCCCAACTACTTCGCCCCATCCGTTGTGAACTTAGAAGCTAAAGTCAAACGAATTACTTATTATTTCCTGAAAAAGTACACTTAAACCAGTCAACAAAAGCGTTGGTGAGAACATAGGTTATAGCCAGACAAATATTTTGTTGATGTATCAATTACAACCAAACCTGCTCACAACATAATCATACTGTCACGAAATAATTCACAAAATCAGATAATATTACATCATAACCCCCATTCGGTTAAGTGCAGGAAAATAGCAGCAAACCTCATCCGGTTGGTGCAAATATTCTCCTAAATAGCGCTACTAATATTATCAGACGGTTCCTCATTCGAACTAACGGTTGTATCGCAAATGACAGTAAGCAATAAAAATATTTTCCAAAAATAATACGTCAACCCAAACAGTATACTTTTTCTCGCAAAACTTTATTGAATACCAAATGGTTGAAAATGGGGCTATGAACTCACCTTATCTACCAACTTGAACCTATAAAATAGTTCACAGTATCAGACAATATTTTCTTTAAAATTTTTAGAATCTCAGATGTAAGTATCTTTTGAAATTCCTACCAATAATGTTATCACAAAAATTTCCAACAAATTATTTATACATAATTTGTTTAGAATTAGTCCAAAGTTTCCAATAAATCATCAAAAATACCTACGATTATTCAAAAATCACCAAAAATTCATAGAATTTTATTCCAACAGTTAGTAATATCTCATAATTTTTATAGCATCTAACTCTAAACGGATTATTTTTTGTAATTTTTATAATATTCCTATAACTGTTTAAAAATAGCTTATGTCCTTCATAAATTCCTAAAACTTTACAGACAGCTTCTTATACAAAACCAAGTATCATATAATTATATCAAGGTCCAAATCATAATAGATCAGATTGTGTAATTTTTACAATAATATTAATATTAGAGTAAATCTCGGTTTTGGTCCCTGTGTTTTGCAAATTGACTCCACTTGAGTACCAACATTTATTTTGTCTCCATTTGAGTATCAATGTTTATTTTGTCTCCATTTGAGTACCAAAGTTTGAAAAAGTTCTCTGTTTCAGTCCAAATTTCTAACGGGGTTAACATTTTCTGTTAGATTTTTGTAAAAAGACCAAAATACCCCTAAGGGCTATAAAATATCACCATCTCCACCACACACCACATACCACCACCACCACACACCACCGCCACCACATCATCTCCTTCATTCTGCAAATCCGATTCTCCGATCCACCGTCGTCTTCCGCCATGAGCAACCAGCCGGAATCCTCTTCCTCCGATCCGTACGTTCATCCTTCAATCGGACTCTGATTATTGTGTTGTTGATTGATTTTGTTTCGCAGGAAAGGTGCGCCTCCGTCGAAAAAGGACTTTTCGACTGCTATCTTGGAGCGCAAGAAGTCTCCGAATCGGCTTGTTGTTGATGAGGCTGCTATCTTAGATTTTTGAATTCCTTTGTCGGTCAAGGGAAATAAAAAGGTCAAAATTGAAGTTTCCACTTAAAAACTCCTGAAGGTTTCTACTTTCACAATCAATCTCTCTATGCTCTCTCGGATGCTCACACTTGAACAAACACAGATTCAAGATCAAAATCAAGAATTTCGGTTGTGGTTTGTTGGTTCGTAGGTGGCGGTAGAGGATGATATTCGAAGGTCGACCGAAGATGGTTCGGTCGATGGTGGGTGTCGGTCGGCAGAGAATGGTTGCTGTGAATTGTGCAATTTGGGTTTAGGTTGTTAAGGTGAGATTGATTGAAAATGATGTTGTCGGTCGGTTGAAGTTGATTTAGGGGTACAAGAGTTTGAATTTGAAGGTCAACAGGGGATTGGCTGTGAATTGTGCAATTTGGGTCCGCTGTGGACTTTTCTCAATTTTCTCCTCCGCTGTATGATTCTGATATGAATCCGCTGTGGATTCAGCTTGGTCGTTCGCTGTAGGTTGTGTGGATACAAAACTTTGTGTGTCCGTTGTGTGTTCTGGACTGGTCGTCCGCTGTGGATACAAAACAATCGCTGTAGCAGTGTGATTGTTCTTAACTTATCAGCTGTGGACAAAGAACAATACGTCCGTTGTATGTTGTTGTGCTTGTTGATGTCGCTGTATTTGGGGTTAACTGTGAATGAATGGGTGAATTTTCCAGCCAAGATTGGGTAAATCATAAGCAACGGAGGGGTCAACCACCCTTCGGAAACTTCCATACCATCCGTTGCTTCATTTCTTCATCGTCTGAGTTTTTCTTTTGCCCCAAACCCTAATTCCGGCGGTGGAGTGTGCCAGCAGTGGTGTGTGGTGGCGATGGTGTGTGGTGGTGGAGCGTGCCGGCGGTGGTGTGTGGTGGCGGTGGTGTGTGGCGGTGGAGTGTGCCAGCGGTGGTGTGTGGTGGCGGTGGCGGTGGTGTGGTGGCGGTGGTGTGTGGTGGCGGTGGTGTGTGGTGGCGGTGGTGTGTGGTGGTGGTGGTGTGTGGTGGTGGTGGTATGTGGTGTGTGGTGGAGATGGTGATATTTTTATAGCCCTTAGGGGTATTTTGGTCTTTTTTAAAAAAATTAACAGAAAATGTTAACACCGTTAGTCAAAAGGACTGAACAGACAAATTTTTTAAAATTTGGTACTCAAACAGACAACTTTTTTAAAATTTGGTACTCAAATGGAGACAAAATAAACGTTGGTACTCAAATGGAGTCAATTTGCAAAACACAGGGACCAAAACCGAGATTTACTCTATTAAGAAAAAATTCTTATATTGATCCAAAAATTATGAAAATTATATATTCTGTAGTTACAGATATAATATCACATCTATGATTTTCTCAGAATTTATTATCTACGTTAATTATTTATTCTGATTTATTTACTACAGAATATATAAAAATCCATATCTTAATTATAATAAGGAATAAAATTCTAAAATAATTCCAGAGGCTTTTATACCTCAAAATAATCATCCTATGAATTTATCATAATTTTCCCGAATTTATCTCTATTTTTAATATTTTCTTCTATTTTTCATTATTAAAATAATTTATATAAATTATTAATTTACAAAATTTTGTCAAAGTTTCCAGAATAATATTTCAGTATATAAGTGAGAATTTTTCAATGTTAATTCTCACAATCGCATTTGTTTGATATTTTTCTAGATTTTCTTGAATATTTACAAAATTTAATTTTGTAAACTCAAAGTATATCTTTTTAGGGGTAACTTTGTAAAACAGTAACCAACTTTAAAAGTGTTACAATTAGGTAACTCAAGTTTTAAAAGTGTTCCAATTAAATCACTCAGTTTTTATATTTTATATAAATTAGAAGCCTTAACATATTTTTTAGCATGTTATACTTTTGGTTTCAATTAGAAAAATTTTTTTCTATCTTTTGATGCTGATATGGAACGTTGACGTAAATTTTAGGTATTTTTTATTTTTTTCATAATTAACATGTTTTTTAATATAATTTTATATATTGCAAATTCTGACTACCACATTTTCTCCACCGTTACTTACTTGACATAAGAAAATTGAATGATGACTCGATTTGATCATTTATGGTCAAATTTGAGAAAAATATACATGAGTGACTAAATTAGAACACTTTTAAAACTTGGTTACTGTTATATGACATTTTCCCATCTTTTTATCATAAGTTTCTGAGTTTTTGCAACTCATCACTTATGATTAATGAACTAACAATTTTCAGAATTGGTTTTAGTGTTTAAATACCAAAACTAACAATATATATGTGTTTTATAACACATATGTAATATCTAAGTTTAAAAATGTTTTATAACCTTTGGGATGTTGATTTTTGATGGTATTCTTGTTCCTTGAACCCGAGAGAAAAGCCTTGGAGTTGGCGCTTGATGATGGTTGTAGTTACGGGTGATGGAGGTATGGTTACGGGAGATGGAGGTATGGTTACGGGAGATGGTGGTATGTGGTTACGGGTGGTGTTGTGAGATGGTGATGTTGTTGTTGTATGGGAACCGAAAGTGAAAAGGAGAGATGGAGTAGGTGGTGATCATATGTGGTGGTGCAGGGGGTGGTCGTGTGATGGTGGTGATGATTGTGGTTTGAAGGTTTCAAAGAATTCGAGAGAGGGAAGAGGACAAGGGTGCGGTTGTGGTGTGTTTGCATGGGGCTGCCGATGGTCGAATATATGCCCCTGATCGACCGCCTTTCTCCAATATCATCATGCGGTAGATTCCCTAGCCATGGTGAATCACCTATGTAGCCTTGCTAGGTGGCGGTTTGATGGTGTGAATACAAGAAAACCGGGTGCATGGGTGGCGGTTTTGGGGAGGAAGTAAAATGGAACAAGATTGCTTAGTCACATGAATAACTAGGTGGTAGGATAAGGTGGTGTGGTGGCGGGTTGGTGATGTGAACGCATGAAACCGAGGGTGGTGGTTTGGGTTAGTAGCTTTCGGGTGGTGGTGGTTTAGCATAAGGTGGTGTTAACCGAGGGGTATAGGGATCGAGGGTGGTTTGGGTTTTTAGTTTTAGGTTTTAGTTTTTAGTTTTAGGTTTTTAGTTTTAGAGTTTTTGATTTAGTTTAGTTGAGTTTTAATGTGTATATATATATACATATATATACTCGTAGATAGATATATAAGTGAGCTTTATATATATATATATACATACCAAACATGTATACTTGCATTCTAAAATTTTTCCATGCACATGTATGTATGTAAACATGCACACGTAAAATTTTATATATATATACACGTATGTGTGAATTTCGGGTGTATAACCATACATGCATACGTAATATACTAATATATAGGCATGCATGCAAACATGCATACATATATCCATAATATATATATATACTAAACATAATTTTATCGCGGCTTGTAACGTAATATAATAAAATTTCGACGTAATATTTATACAAGATTTTTAGGGTTGTCACAATAAAACTTCTGAAAAATCAAACTACCGAAGACACAATCAACTTTTAATGGACTGTGTGCTTCCGAAAGATTATCTTCTTTCACACTACAAGTAATAAGAGCAATAGCAACGACGTCGTTATTGGTCATTGTCGTCGCTATTGGTGGGGCTTGTCGCCACTATTAGTATTAGCGGCGACGTGTCGTGGAGTCGCCGCTAATGACTCGTCGCTAATGGATATCTTGTCGCTGCTAATGAGTCGTCGCTAAAGGTGTAACCGCCTATACCGCCGCTAATAACCTTTTTAGCGGCGACAATATCGCCGCTATATAAGCTTCAAAAAAAATCCGGGAAGGACTTTTAGCGGCGACAGATGTCGCCGCTAATAGTCAATTTTTCATTTTTAATTTTGTTTATTTTTTTTATTTCCCATTTTTATAAAGCTAATAAACCTGTATAAAAATAAACCCAGATTTCCTAACAACACAAATAACATACACATACAAATAGTATTAATAAGTACACTACAAGGTTTAACTAAATATGCTAAATACATTGCTTAACTTCAACTTTAAATGTCGTTAAAATAAACTTAAACTACTTAACCGCTATCCTATTCATTGTCCTCATCTGAATCATCTTCATCAGCTTGTTGTGTAGCTTTTGAGAGACAATAAGTTAAGTAATTTGAGGCATACCCAAATTTTACGGTCCTCCCAAATTTTACGATGGTTAACATTCTCGACGACCCACCGATGATTATTGTTTTGGTTTCTCCGAGAAGATTCTCGGATGTAGAACACTTGTTTAGCTTGGTAAGCAAATATGAGTTGATCTTCTTTGTCCCATTCACGTTCGGTGTTGATACTGGTGATATAATTGTGGTATGAAACACCCCATCGAGTATCGAACCATTTGCAATGAAATAGGACTCTCGAATACCCATTTGCATAGCACAACTCAATAATCTCTTCAACTTAGCCATAATATTTATCACCATTTTCACCCTCCACTAAAACACCGGAGTTTTGTGTTGTGCGTTACGCGTCACGTGCAAGTATCATAAACCTAACACTGTTGACTATATAAGCAGTGTAATTATAGGCTTTTACGTCCGTACCCATTGAAAAAGCATACAACTCTGAATGAAAATCTGGAGAATTTTGCATTTTCATCGAATAAACCTAAGAAAATAATGTGTTATATATTAATGTAAGGCCCCTAATCCCAGGAAACCTCACAGTTGGTCATTCACAGCAAAAATATAGATGTACAACATTCGTTTACGTATATATGTATATATATTGTAGCGGAAAGATATAGTCATTGCAATTCATTACAACATAGTTAAATTAAAATATAAAATGTCTTTAAACATCAAATAGTCTTTAAAATCTTCTTAAATTCTTCTTCATCAGGGATGCCAGTCTTTAAATGCCAAGAAGCTTTAGATCCATGCTCCCATCCCATAAGCCCTAACGCTCACCTGTCAACTAATATGCATAAAAAGTCTGCTTCGCTGAGTGAATTTTAGGTTTACTTTGTTAAATAACTTTTGTAAGAGGTATTAGCTTTAACATTTGAAAATAATCATCATCTATCAGAACATTGATACACACGGGTTATCGCTTTATCGGTGCTTTGCCATTACTTGTTAATTATTACTCTTCTTTATCCGTTAATTCCCAGTTACTATCGGTGCCTATGATAAACACAGGACTTTACCGACACGCCGATTTAGGCCTTACTGTCGTACCCAAACAGGCCATTATTGCCATGCCAATCCAGGCCTTACTGACCTGCCTGTTCGAGCCTATACTTTATCATTGTGAGGGCACAACAGATGCAACCTTCCTTTATCAATTGCTTGCAAAACTTTACTTTATCAAGATACACGTTATGGGCCCAATAACAGTTCTTTAAGTTTCACTTATATCTTTAGTTCTCACATGCACTTAACACATAATAAGAAACAAACTCTTAGTCTAAGCATTCACATTTCATCAAACACGAGAGTTAAACCAGATAACTGACCCTCCGGGGGGACAACGGGGGTTCGGGGGCGGCAGCCCCTGATAGCGGGGTTCTAGGGGCGGCAGCCCCTAGTGGGGTCCAAGAGGCAACGCCCCTGGCTGGGGCCGGGCTGGTAGGTCAGCGCGCCCGAAAATTATTTTAAACTATTTAAATGGCTTGTTTTACTTTATAAAACTTTTATTTTCTTGATAAAAGGTCTTAAAACCATCATCATAAAAGTATGTATTTTAGTATGCATATCACCCCAAAACATTGAAAACGGGTAAAGGAGGGGTCTAGAACTCACCTGAACTTAGCAAAATAGCTTCAATTTAAGTGACTTAAGCTATAGTCCAAATACACAGCTGCACGGAAGTTAATACACAAAACGTTATTTTCTTCACAATTTCGCTGCAAGTTTCGCTGGCAGGTTCGCTGTCAGTTTCGCTACCAGTTTCGCTGGACAGATTCGCTACCATGAGCGTCCAACTTTCGTTGGAATTTCCTAGTTTCACAATGTCTATAGGTCAACCTGGGCACTAGCGAAATTACCAACGAAACTGTAGTTTCGTACCAGCGAAACTGTAGTTTCGCTGGAACTCTCTTAGTTTCGCTGGATGAGTGCACAGTTTCACTGATCGGGGGCACAGTTTCGCTGGATGAATGGAAATGAAGAACCAGCTCGTTTTTAACCCAAAATCTTAACTTTTTACGTCCAAATCTTTGGTTTACCATCCATGAAACCATATCTAACCTTTTTACACGTTTTCATACGTAAAAATTTGACCTTCATGTGTTTCTTTGAAACTTTTCAAAACCCAAAACCCTAGAATCCGGGTTTGATCTACAGAAGGGTTTAGAGGTCGATTCTTACCTGGATTTGTTGCTCCTTTCTTATGGTTTGATGCTCTAACACCCAGATCTTCAATCTTTTAACCTTTGAAGCTCCAAATCTTGAGTCTTCTTCACTTTCTCTCTCTACTTTCTCTCTCTACGAATTTTGGTGGCTAGGGTTCAAGTGTGGAAGATGGTGGCTGATTAGGTGGGTTTGAAGGCTGATTATGGGCCCTAAATCACTTAGGCTCTTGCCCATAAGCCTAATTAGCCCATAACCCATTTCCTTCCTTTATTAAATACCCACAAATTAAGCTCATTATCCTCGATGACTCGTTTTGACTTTTCGGGGTGTTACAATTAATTACCTAACAAATATAGATTTGAATTCATGTTGAAACCTAAGAGAATTTTATACACGGATTACCTTCTCTAGAAACCATGATGGAAATTTGATTATGACGTCCTCATGTGGGCGTTCAGATTTGAATTCATTATATTTTTGACAAAAATATATAACAAGTGAGGAACGAAATATATTTAACTAATGTTAAAAACTTAAAGATAAAAACTCTTACTTCATATAGTCTCTAACTTCTTGACAACTATCGAGGACAAACCATTCTAGCTTAAGTTTTTCGCTTGGAGAAAGATATTTCATCCGTTTTGCGCTAGTCGGATGACATTTGACTCAAATGCATATATTTTTCTTTTTTCAATAATGATATCCTCATTTCTATCAGGGCGATTGAACTGAGTCTCAACATCTCAAATGTACCTCGAACCAAATGATAAAGCTTCTTCAGCAACATAACCTTCAGCTATATAACCTTCTGGTTTTGCCTTGTTTCTGACATAATTTTTTTAGTTTTTTCATATACCTTTCAAACGGATACATCCATCTCATACACACCGGACCACCACGAATCACTTCATCAGGTAAATACAAAATTAAATGAACCATAATGTTAAAAAACGCTGGAGGATAGATCAATTCTAACTTGAACAATATTATAAGAATGACCTCCTTAGGTTTCTTCTATAGTATATTAATAGTGTTCTAGAGCAAAGTTGCTTAAAAAATGTATACAAATCAACTATTGGTGTATAAGTATCTTTGGCCAAAAAACCTCTAACACCAATCGGTATCAAACGTTACATGAGAATATGACAGTCATGAAATTTCAACCCAGTAATGTTAGTATTATTATCACTCTCTTGCTGATATTAGATCCGAACCCATCAGGCAGTTTTATATTTTTTATAAACTCACAAAATAACTTTCGATCACTTGTCTTCAATGAGTATATTGGGTGGGGGTTATACCACTTACAATTTTTTTTGTCTAACCATTGCTTACTCTGAATATTTAGATTTTTCAAGTCAACCCATGCGTTTGGTGTATCTTTGCTCTTTTCATTCATTAGAAGAGTACCTAGCAAATTATCACATATATTTCTCTTTATGCATCACATCTAACTTGTGTTTTAGCTATAGAGAAGACTAGTACTCAAGTTCAAAAAATATGCTTCGTTTGGACCAATTTAACTCATACTCCTCCCGCTTTGATTTAACACCTCCAAAATCAGGATGCTTACCCGGTAAACGGTGGCGGAGCCGACTAGTTAGTTTCTATATCAGTATCACTAAATTGTTTCGAAGGGGCTCTTATCTCGTGTTCCCTGTTGAAGTAGAAACTTGTTCTCCATTCATGGTTTGCATCTAAAAACCGATGGTGACCAACATAAATGACTTTATTTATGACACGCATTGAAGGAGTCTCTTCGTTACAAGTCGGGCATGCTTTGTAGCCCTGCCCGCTCCAATCTGATAGACTACTACAAGCCGAAAAGTCGTTTATAGTCCATAACAAAGCCGCCCTCATTGTGAAAAATGTGTTTGTCGCCATGTCCTTAGTACGTACGCCCGACACCCACAACTGCTTAAGCTCATTCACCAATGGCCTAAGAAAAACATCCATGTCCTTCCCGAGGGATTTAGGACCTGGAATCAATAATGATAATATGAATGAGGACTCCTTCATGCATAGCCATGGAGGCAGATTGTATGTCGTGAGTATAACAGGCCACGTGCTATGAGTTGAACTCATGTTACCAAATGATTGAAACTGTCAGCTGCAAGTCCTAGGCGGACGTTTCGGGGTTCTCTCGAGAAGATAGGGTACTTTACATCAAAATCTTTCCATGAAGAACCATCAACAGGATGACGCATTGTACCATCTTCTGATCGTCCGGTATTATGCCAAATCATATCTTTTGCATTGTGCCTTGAAGAACACAAACGTCGTAGTCTGGGGTTAAAGAAAACCATTGTAACACCTTGTGAGGTAACTTCTTGCCCTTTGTATTTGTATTGACCCACCAACTCTCGCTACAAACTGGATAATTTTGTAACAATAGATTTTCTGCCCAGAAAAGAGCACAATCATATTTACACACGTGTATCGACTCATACCCTAAACCAATCTTCTTTAATGTCTTCTTGGCTGCATAGTAAGAAAAGAGAATTTTGTTACCCTCAGGATGTGAACACTGCAACAACTCAATAAGCTCATCAAATGAGCTATTGGTCCATTTATTTTTCACCTTAATATTCATAAGCTTTGTTAAAAAGTCAAGGGAAGAAACTAGTACAACCATAATATAATTCTGATTGAACTTCCTCTAACAAGTCCTCAAACTCATCACGGACACCACTACTCTCTTTCATAACGTCTTGGATAACGTCAACCATTTCGTTTCTTGGCTTAACATCATCTACAACTACAACTTCAGGAATTAAACTTTCACGATGATAGATCCAATCCTTGTACGTCCGATACATGCCCCATATTTCTAAATGATATTTCATTTTAACCCATCCTAATAATTGAATATTTTGACATTTCCTACACGGACATCTAATCAGGCCATATTTGTCGATATACTACACTTCCAAATTGTGCTTCTAATTCTAATATACTATCATTTGTCATGTATCAGTTCTAATAAGTAGGAAAACAAGCTTATCCCCGCAACTGTAGAAGATCATTTGCTCATCTGTCAATATATTTTATTTGTCTTGTTCAATAACAACACATGATTATGGTATGCCATATTATTTATATCAATGGTTGAAATCAATTTATTGATCTAAGACCTTACAATATACAAGGTAGATGGTTTTTCTTTAGTTTTCTAGTTTGTTGCCTACGGGTAATCGAATGTAGTTCTTAATATAAAATCTCTTGATGTAATATATAGTTGATAGGTTACATTTTTCATACTAGCACTCTACATGTATAGTTGATAGGTTACATTTTTCATACTGCTAGCACTCTACATGTATTGTAACTTGTAAACTTTTAACTGAAATATACGAAGTATTTAAAATAATTATGTGTTGATGAGTTATTATTCTTGTTATATTTGTGAGTTGTTAGTATTGATTAACATAGATTATGCATCTGCTAATCAATACCACTAAAAAACAATCTAGTTCTTATTTCATTTATGATCTAACAGGAGATGAAATTATGAGAAGGAATTGAATGAAGAAATCAGACACGTTAAATAGCACTCTAAATAGCAAATTATGAGATGAAATAAGTTGTACAACTTATTTAATGTAATTCAGGACGTGAGATGTTCTAAGGATATCCAATGTTATTAGAATATAATGATAACTTGTAACAAAGGTCAAGGTTAGGTATGAATGCCTTCTTTTATAGTCTTACAATGTGTTTTGGGTTGATATGCATGCTTACATAAAACTTTGATTAACATGTTTATAGTTATAGGCATTAGCGAATGTTCTGTTAACTGTTTGATGAAGTAATGCCTCTAGAATATCTATGCAAATTTTT
Source organism: Flaveria linearis (assembly GCA_024085815.1). NCBI lineage: Eukaryota > Viridiplantae > Streptophyta > Magnoliopsida > Asterales > Asteraceae > Flaveria > Flaveria linearis. Next base: position 35,120,023 of record CM044016.1, on the reverse strand, counting down.
TTATGAAATGAATGATTTTTGCAAAAATGTTCATTAATAGAAGGTATGTTCTATAAATACAAAGGTTCTTTTCAAAGGTTAAAATAATATGCCTATGCCTTTCTCGCATATGTGTTAAAGGATTATGAAATGTTTTAGTTTTACTGAATAAAGGTTTTCAAAGAGTGATATGATTTACCACAAACAAAAATAGCTTAAACTAAAGTGATAAAGTGATAATAATATAAAGTACCAAGAATATGCATCTTTCATTGTTAATGGGTAAAGGAGACTTATCATGTCTAATCTTAAAGGAAATGTAAATTGACCAGTTACAGGATATGGTAAATATTTTAATCTTGTGTAGTCTAAGTAGTTTAAAGCAATTGATGGATATAGATTTTTGGATTAGTGCATAGTGCAAGTAACTAGGCCTAGCACAAGCCTTATGGCAGTGGTATGGCTCTAGTTCATTATAGATGACCTTTAAGGCCTGAACGTGACCCCTTTGTATAATTTGTGTTGTGAACAACTGACTCCCATTTGGTATGTTATGTTATGGTCAATGATGGTGATACGTAGAGGATGGCCCCCACGTTAGTGAGCAGTGACGTTGATATATAACAACTGACTCCCATACGTACTATGTTATGTGGCTCGTGGACACTTACGTGCTTGGCTTTATGAAGATTATAATTAAACGTATTTTATGCTACACATAAATTTTACAGATTAAGTTCTTTCAAGTAAATGTTATTGTTAAGCTTGATTAAATGAAATATTTTGAAATGTGATGTCATGTTTCTAATTGTTTCTCGATCTGGAAAATAAAACTCAATCAACGTTGCAGATTTTAACATGCATGAAAAAAGCATGCATGAAAAAAGCATGCATGAAAAAAGCATGCATGAAAAATAAAGGTCTATCACATTTACATGGGTATGAAGGCTACTATAATATACATTGGTTTTTAATTGAATGTAATAGGCAATTAGATGTATTGGTGTGTCTATTACAATTACTAGGTGTTAGGTATCAAATAGTAGAAGGACTAGTTTGTAATAGTCAAATAGTATAGAGTGTTTTTGGGTTAGTTGTTATTGTGGTTGTTGTACTTAAACAAATGAAATGAATCAAATGAGTATCGATGATTTGAGTTGAACTCCTCCTTCTCTAAGTGTTCTTCTTCTTCTTCTCTTTATCGATCTTAATGTTCTTGATTACCAATTGTGTTCGTAACAATGGTATCAGAGCATTCGTTCCTTTGACTGTGGGTGAGGACGGCAACAACATCAACGATTCAAGAATTAGGGCAACAAAGATCCATTCACTATAAAGAACAAGAACGATGACAACAATTGTGTTCAATCAATCGGTGAGGAAAACAATCAAGAAGTCTACGATTCAAGTCAGATTCAACATAACATCTACAGCAACAATAATGGTTGGAATCGATTCATAGAAGTAACAACCAATCAAGAAACGACCATGGAGAAGATGATGTCGATTAGACAAGAAGGTACTGTCTATGACTATTGCTGTGAATTTGAAAATTTGTTTCATCAAGGCAAAATTGATGAATATTATGCAATATATCTCTTCATGGATGGTCTTGAACTAAAAATGAGGGATGTTTTTATAAAGTGGCATCAATATAGTCTTCACAATTTGAAAGATGCCATTTCTTTAGCCTCGAAATTAGATGCAAATAAGTTGAAGGATTCGTTTTCTCCTTACGATCCAAATTCTTCTTTATACGAGTGCCAAAGGTGTTTGATGTAATGTTTGAGAATGATAATGATGAAACAAGTGAAGAAAGGGATGATGTTGTAGAATCAAATGAGGGTGATGTAGGTGTTGATGAACTGATCGCAGGATTTAGCAATAAAGATAATATTGTAGAATCAAATGAGGGTGATTTAGGTGTTAATGATCAGGAAATAAGGAATAAGTGGGTTTCCTTATTTTTGTATAATGAGACAGCCATGGGTCAAGTAGAACTAGAGTTGAAATCAAATAGAATTAATGAAAAGATGCAGCTCACTTGGCTGTTAGATTTTGAGATAAAATTTGATGAATAACCTTGGGAAATTTCATGTGTGGTAGAAGATGAATTAAAGATATTTGAAGTGGATGAAAGGGGATCTATTTGGCATAAATGGAAATCCAAACAGTTGTCTTCATGGTTTATGATAGATTGGTTACAATATAAGTTTGAATTGATAAGGGGTGAAACTTTTGGTGGAAACCAGGTTGGCCACATTATGCTATGTCAAGCAAATGCAAAGTCCAAATATTTGAGTTGGTTGAAAAATGCAAGACATATGGAGGGGCAATGCGCATTGGGACACTTCTGCAGGATGGTTTTGGTGATACTAATAAGGTTTCCCTTACAGAACCCCTAGAGGAAGAAATAGACCAGTGTAGGAAATTAGCCAATCTTGGTATGAAAGCATCTGAAATGCAACAAGGGATGGCATCATTTGAAGAGAAACATAGACGCTATTTTGATATTCAAAGGAGAACCAGTGACTTGCCTGTGCAGAAGGAGGGTGAAGAGGTAGATTTTAGAGGTGTACTCTACTGGAATGGCTCTGTTCTCATAGAGGTAGATTTTAGAGGTGTACTCTACTGGAATGGCTCTGTTCTCATGTCTGTTTCTTTGGATCAACTCAAGGCACTTGAACACTTCGATAGATCTTTGGCTGCAAAACTTATGCTTGGTATGCCATTTAAGGATCTTGCAACTGTAGACTCTATCTTATTGAAAGAGCTTCTGCCAGCAGATGATAAAGATGCTCGTCTAGCTCTTAAAGGCTGATTGATGTGAGTATGGGAGTTATAACTCCTCTATCAGAACAGTTGACAAAACTTGACTTTAAAGTGGATGAGGTGGACTTTGGTTCTAAAGTTTACTCCTTGCTTGAAGCTAGTTACAATATTCTATCCTTTGGTAACAAGGATATGGTTCATGTTCAGCTCAAAAATACAGGTGGATTTCATTTGCAGTATTGTTTGTTACAAGAGGTGAACACTAGAATCTTTTATAAAAGTCTTGTATCCTGCCCAAAGATGATAAAAATGATTCATTTGCTTGTAAGAGAAAGTTGGGAAAAAGTAGCAGTAGCTGTGATCATCAGCCAATTTTTATGGCATTAAACATGTTTATGTTGCCACACATGTTGAAGGAGCAAGTGGGTCACCCTTGGCTGGTACAAATGTGGTTAGCGGTGATAGTGGTGTCGGACAAGCACATGCTTACGAAACAAAACAAAATAGTGCAAGAAAGATTGGTTTAATACTCACTAACTATCATTTACATTTGATACCCTTATCTCCAGTGGGTCTAAGGAGGCTTAAAGAAGCAATAAAGATGATATTGAAGTGTGGGTTTAGCAATTTGGAGGAGGATGTTATGATGCTGTTCATTGTGCTTTACCAAAAATAGGCCAAATTTTATTCTCACAATTTGGTTTGATACTTTTGATTAGCAATTTTTTTTTCTTCCATTTTTTTTTATTTTTGGGGACAAAAATCTTTTGAGGGGGGAGTAATGTTAGGTATCAAATAGTAGAAGGACTAGTTTGTAATAGTCAAATAGTATAGGGTGTTTTTGGGTTAGTTGTTATTGTGGTTGTTATACTTAAACAAATGAAATGAATCAAATGAATATCGATGATTTGAGTTGAACTCCTCCTTCTCTAAGTGTTCTTCTTCTTCTTCTTTTTTATCGATCTTAATGTTCTTGATTACCAATTGTGTTCGTAACATTGTTACAATTGGTAATCAAGAATATTAAGATCGATAAAGAGAAGAAGAAGAACACTTAGAGAAGGAGGAGTTCAACTCAAATCATCGATACTTATTTGATTCATTTCATTTGTTTAAGTACAACAACCACAATAACAACTAACATAAAAACACCCTATACTATTTGACTATTACAAACTAGTCCTTCTAGTATTTGATACCTAACACTAGGTGTTATGATGTATGAAACCTTGAGGTTCACAACCCCTCCCCCATTAGGTCTACAATCTTTATGCATTACATGACCACTCACAAGAAAGCCTTCCAAATTTCATCATTTAGGCTATCATTCTTTTTCAAAGTCCATTATGTAGGGCTGCCAACACCTTGGACATAATGTTTCTTCCATACATCAAAATGATTAAAGTAGAGACGTAAGAAAGATGCTTGAATGATCTTTCCCATCAAGGACAATCTTAATTTTCTCAAAACAAAAATACGCTTGTTAAATTCCTCTAGGCTTACGAACAACATATGGAACATATCCAATCTAATTTGAGGTGCAAACAACTCATGAGGTACATTTTTATATGCCACTACAAGAAATTGATTTTTTTGTAGCGACCCTTGTCGTCGCAAAAGGTCCAAATAGTCGTCGCAATATATATTTTGCGACGAAAATGTCGTTGTTATTCATTCGCCGTAATAAAGTGGTCGCAAAAGGTTATTTGCGACTACTTTATTACGGCGAACGAAAAGGTCCCTATAAAGTCGTCGTCGTTATTCATTCGTCGTAATAAAGTCATCCATTTTTCCATAACCATAAAATTTGCTAAACCTAATTTCAAACCATAACTATAAATTAACACAAAATTAACATATCAAATACATACATTCTTACATACATACATACACATATGTGATTTTATCTCAATTAAGTTAAACATTCATGTTATATGTTATTTATCTCAATTAAGTAAACATTCATGTTTTCATAACCATATAAACTTCAAAACCTAATTCAAATAATAACTACAAATTAACACAAAATTAACACACTAAAATACATATCTTAAATACATACTGCAGGATGGATTTCGGGTGGTTTCTCTCAAATCACTGTGAACAACACTCGGCAAGCAGTAGTCTATGAAGAGTTGATCACAATATAACAAGTACAAGAAGTAAGAAAACTTAACAGCAGATAAATTTCAAGGTACTTTTATATATTGCTTCTCAACTCAAGGATTACAAGACACTTGGACTCAAATCGCTTTTTAAAGAGTTACAGGGAGAAGATATATATAATACTACCTACAGCCGGATATACTTTGATACCAGCTGGACACTCTAACTTACATCTATACTACAAGACTCTAGTGAGGTCTTTCAGACATTGTGCCTGAGAGTTGGTAGTCGGACATGTCCCTGACTTACCTTTTGTCACCAACTAAAGTTGGTAACATGTACTATCATAAAAAGGTGAACAGTAGAATAAAGTATGGTCAACAACATGGCTCTTTAGGAAGATGCCATGCTGTATCAGAGGTCTGCAGCGGACTGTCAGGGACCATACTTTTATCTGCTGGACATAGCAATGTCTTCCGAAGGATAAAGTGCTTCGGAAGAATAACTTCTTCCGAAGGCACTTATACTTCGGAAGACTGCTTCTTCCGAGGCTTGGAGTCTTCTTTCTTTCGGAAGCAGACTTTGTCTTCGGAAGCTCAGACTTTGTCTTCAGCTCTTTCATCAGACTTTGTCTTCGGAAGCTTTCAGACTTTGTCTTCAGCTCTTTCATCAGACTTTGTCTTCGGAAGATAGTCTTCAGCTGTTGGCTTCAGCTGTTGTCTTCAGCAGTTGACTTCAGCTTTTGCCTTCAGTAGATATCTTCAGCTGTTCTTCAGACTTTCGGAAGATCTCTTGCTCAGCTTCGAAGCCTTTGAATGTAGTACCAAAAGATGACTATGAAGTGAATTTGGTTGCACCAGCCTTATCATGATCCAACAAACTCCCCCTAGGCTGATGCTACCAAAACTTCACTTCTCTCTTCTTCTCAAAGCTCTCAGCACCAAGGAAAGCAGGTGTTTATCAGTGTCTTCATTCTTTCCTGCTGTGATGCTGAGAATCTTGTACAATCTTGGTGGACAGAACCTCTACTCTGTCACCTTGGATTATGTGTACCCTCTGTTGTGGCCCTCTGAAAAGAGTTAGTTGATGGGAAGTATAGTCATATTCCCATCGAACTATTGGTTCCAATTCAGGACCTTCCACCATCTGTAGAAAGGCTGTGCCTTTGGTGGTTGATCTTTCCTTGTCTTCCACTCTTTTCAGCTTCAACTCTTCTTCAATCTTGGCTCTTCTACTTCGTTCAGCCAAGTGGAGACCGCTGATGTGTTTCTGATGTGTGCAGCAGTCTCAGAGTTGGAGGGATTGGAGAATGGCTTCTCTGCAAGCTCAGCAAGATCAAATCTGCTGAGATGCAGTAGAGAAGTGGCATTAAGCCTGTTGGTTTCACCATTCTCCCTTTCCACAACAAAGTTGTGAGAAGGTTCATCGAACCTCCACTGGATTATTGCATTTCTAGGTCCAGGAGATTGACCAGAAATCCTGTCCTCTTTCCTGGTATCCAGCAGAGTCACCAGTCTTCTTCTTAGTCTCTTCTCCTCAGCATTGAGGGTATCGGAGTTGAGACCAAGAAGTCTTGCAGCCTGGCCCAAGGTTCTCTAGGCAATTCAAGAAATTGCCTAGGGTGAGGGAGCTTGAAGAGTTATCAACATAGGTGATGTTGATAAGCTCTCCCTCACAGGAGATACTGCTCAAGGTAGCAATTGATGAGCCTTGTCTTGAACTCCTTATTCCTCAAAGGAGAGATGTTTAGGAGGCTGAGGGGATGGTCTTGGTTGTTGTTGGGTAGGCTTAGGTTTAGTGGTTTTGGGTTGAGTCTTGGGTTTTAGGATGGGTAGTTTGGGTGGTTGAGGTGATGTGGTAGGTTTGGGTAGAGTTGTGGGTTGAGGGGTGAAGGTTTCATCAGTGGGTTCGGGTTTAATGGGAAAAGGGGTTGGTTCTGGTGTGGTTGTGGCTGTGGTTGAGTGGCTGGGGTTGAGACCGTTCCCTTACCCTCCTATACATCTCCTTCTCTTTCCCCAAACGGATGTCAGCCTTTATTTCACTGACTATCCGCTGGAGTGTCCTTTCGGACATAGGTCCCACCTGCCTACCAGAGAAGCCATGAGCCCGGAGGTAGTCCTTCATCCAGGCTTTGTCAGTTGACTTCTTGGCAGCAGTGACCTCCTTCTCTTCCTCCCTCTTCCTCTTCACCTTCAACTTCTCCCTAGCAGCCTTCTTCCTTTCCTTCTCCATTTGATCCTGCTCTTTGTTGTGGAGCAGCAGGATCATATCATCATCATGTGGAGACAGTTCAGGAAGACTGAAGCCTCTTGAGAGTAGGAATTTGATCCTCTCCTCTCTCAGCTTCAGGGCTGCCTCCCTCTGCTCTTCTTCTGCCTTCTCCAAGGCCAACCTGGCTTCCCTTTCTTGTTGTAGCCTGGTTGACCTCTCCAAAGTCACCAACTCCTCTAGTGGTAGCAGGAGTATTTCCTCATTGACAGCTCCTAGGCTGATGAGCTGGTCAATGAGTGTTGTTCTTCTCTTTAGGTTGATTTCTTCTGATTGGCTGCAGCTGCCTTAGAACTAGCAGCTAACAGCTTCTCAGTAGGAAACCGACCTTTCTTTTTGGCCTTCTCAATTTTCTCCTCCTCCTGAAGCTCTTCCGCAGTCAACTTTCTTTTGCCTTTGTCTTTGATTGTGCTTGACTGTGGTGGTTCTTGGATGGAGGGTTGTGATTGAGAGAGAAGTTCAGCTGGTGCTTGGGTTGGAGGTATATCAGAAATGTCCTCCCTGCTCACCTCAGATGCAATTTCAGCAATGACATCTGTGATGGTCAGTTCCTCGGACATCTGAAATAGGCCTTCCGCAGCTTCTATTTCGGCCTCGGAAGACTTGTCTTGTTCTTCCGAGGCTTCCATGTAAACTTCGGAAGCCTCAGCTAGAGCTTCGGAAGATGAGACTGCTGCAGATTCTGTCCCATCTGTTTTAGTTGCTGGGCCATCAGTCCCCATTTCCCCTTCGAAGCTAATCTCAGGTTCCATGAAGACCTTAGGTTGACCAACTTCCTCCACAGTGGTAGAAGGTGCAGTCAGTCTTTGAAGCTCCTCAGCCCCAAAGTATGCAAGTGTGGTGTCGGGGCTGGGCTGTTCTAGGGATGATCTCAATACAAACTTTGTGAAAAGTCTGTAGAGATCTTGAAGCATCCTTGAGTCAATCTCCAGAAAGGATTGAGATGACTCAGGTAGTGTAATGATTTGTTGGGTGGAAATGAGTTGGGTCTGTGGTTCCATAGGTGTTTGTCTCTGAACTTTCTCCCCCTTTTTGGTAGCATCATCTTGAGAGCTAGATGAGCTAGAGGAAGAAGTCATTGAGACCTGGATTGGTACATGCCTAACAGACCTCTCCGTCTGTTTCTCAGCTAGTTTAGCCTTGAGAGAGTTAATCTCAAGTTGCTGAGTGGCAGTCCTTGATTCTAAGATCTTCACCTGTGATTCCAGGTTGGAGACCTTAGAAAGCAAGTACTGAAGTGTTAGTTGCATACTTCCCTCATCTTCATAGGAAGAATCACGGGGAGATGAGATAACATACCTAGTATGCTCACTCTCACCACCAGATGTGGTTTCTTGGCACCCTGGTTTCCTTTGCTCAGAGTCATCTCTTTCAGAGATGTCAATGGGCAAAGTTGCCGTAGACTCAGTCCTAATGATGTTACCACTGTCCTGAGAGCTCAATGAGAGACTCTGAGTAGTGGCAGCTGAGTCTACATGAGTCCCCTCCACATCAGTGGGACTCACCTCAGTAGCAGGCTTCTGATGGGGGCTAGAGACAAGGGATCCCTCTTGGCTCTGTTGATCTTTCAGTGGGTGTTGTAGATCAACTTCATGGCCATGGAGAGATGTAATCTCTTCATCAGTTCGGAGTAAAAGGTCAGTGAAAGAGAGGGTGGTTAGTCCTACTGACCCGGACCTTGATCAATGTCTACAGGCATTGAGCCTATGGTGGGGCTGTCCCTAGAAGGCTGCACAGGGGAGTGTAGAGACTCACCCTGTGGGCTAAAGGCTTGGGGTTCGGGCTCAGGGTTTGAGACTGAGGAGGCTCAAAACCCACATTGAGGTCAATTGTGAAGGATGGTGTGACCTCGGACTGAGTGGGAGCCCATGATTCCACTCTAGTCCTTTGGGTGTGAACAGAAGGAGCTTGTTCAATCAGAGTAGATTGAACAAGGGTTCGTTTGGGGCGTCTCTGATATGTGGCTTTGATGGGTAAAGAAGGTTTTGGTATTGTGGTGGATGTTGCTGGTGTGGGTTCATCACCTGTGGGGAGAACAGGGATGTCACCAGGAGCTATGCGCTCAGTCATCTCTGGAGGTAATGGAGTGTACCGTCCAGTGAAGTTGGTGGACATCTTCTTCAGTGTCTTGAAGATGGTAGGCCTCATGTGTGGAACAGGAAGAGCAGCTGCGCAGACAAGCTTGCTTGGTTCCATCTCACAGTTGATTATGTGTTGAAGAAATCGGGGATACATGAAGAATGTATCCCTGCTGAGATTGGCGATTAGGTTGTTCAACACGAATCGTGAGTAGTTGAATCTGAGGCCTCTCACCAACCCATGAACTAGGCATCCTAGTTCATATGGGATTTGATCCCAACCCCCTGATTTGTTGGAGAGGCAGTGCAAAACAATGTGCAGCAGGAACTTCCAATGGTAAGAGAAGTTGAACTTGTATACTGTGGACCTGCTGACATCGCCTCCATATCCCATGAGGATATAGGTGCCTTCCAAGTCTTCCTTGGGGAACTCAGTAGGAGCCCCATCATCGTGAAGCTCGAGATGCTCCCTGATGATCTGTTCATTGATGACCAACTCTTGGCCACAAACTCTGGTTCTCAGGACTCGAACCCCATTCAGCACTGTAGTTTCTCCGTTGCTCCAAAATTCTGACATATGGTTGGAGTATACGGTTGGGTTAACTGTGAGTGCAGTGAGGTAGGTGGATTCGGTGAGAAAGGTGATGATTTGGGTGAAGTCGGCATCCCTTGACGAGTCAAGTAATGCGACTTGGTTGTGCTGAGGGTTTAGCGCCATTGGAGAAAAGGTAAGCTTGAAATTTTGAGTGAGATTTATGGTTTGACAGTGAAGGGAACAGTTTGGGCTGTAAAGTGGTAAAAGAAGATGAAATTGATAAGTCAAGATTATTTAAAAAGGGTGAATAGTGGTATGGTGGTGGTAATAGGGTAACTGTTTGGGGTTACTGTGGGTGGTATGGTGGTTTACGGCGGAGAAATGATGTGGCGGCAAGGATAATTTTAAATAATCTGACATTATCAACAAAATCTTTACTTTTTACAGAGTGGGGCCCAAAAGATATCCGTTACATATAAAAACCTTTACTTCCGAGGGTAAAACATTTCGAAGGTATTTTCTTCCGAAGGCAATTTCTCTTCCGAAGCATGATATTGCTTCCGAAGGTAAAATTGTCCTTTGAAGGCACTTTATCTTCCGAAGCAAGGCATTGCTTCCGAAGGTAAAGTTGTCTTTCCGAATGGAGAGTTGTATAAGTTTCGGAAGTAGATCTGATATAAAATCAATCGCTTCTTCCGAGACCAAAAACTCTTCCGAGAAGAAAATTTCCATTGAGGAATTTAGCTTCGGAAGATATTCAAGAATATCTTCCGAGAGTTAGTTCCTCTTCGGAAGGAATTTACACTTGGAATAATTTAAAGATCTTTTGTAACAGGGCTTAAATTGTATTGACACAAGACATTACTCATTTAAAAAGGTCTTCAAAAGAGGTAGTTATTCAATGTTTATCATCCCAATTGCTGATATGAGATACTTAAATCTTTGTTCATCAAATGCCTTTGTGAACAAATCAGCATATTGTTCATTTGAGTCAACTTTGATTAACTTTATCAGCTGTTTCTCATGAATATCTCTAATGAAATGATACCTGATATCAATGTGTTTTGTCTTGGAGTGCTTCACCGGATTCTCAGTAATGGAGATAGCACTGTTGTTGTCAATATGGATAGGAGTAGTCATGAAGTTGAACCCATAGTCTAACATCTGATTTTGAATCCATAGCAGTTGAGCACAGCAGCTAGCAGCAGCAATGTATTCAGCTTCAGCAGTTGATGTAGAGACACAGGATTGTTTCTTGCATTGCCATGAGATAATCCTTCCACCAAGAAATTGACATCCTCCTGATGTTGATTTCTTGTCAATGTTGCAGCCACCATAGTCACTGTCAGAGTATCCATAGAGATTGAAATCACTATTTCTTGGATACCAGAGACCTAGTTTAGGTGCTCCTTTGAGGTATCTGAGGATTCTCTTTGCAGCAGCTAGGTGAGACACCTTTGGAGCAGCCTGATATCTTGCACAAATGCATGTGGCAAACATGATATCTGGTCTACTTGCAGTGAGATACATCAGAGAACCAATAATTGCTCTATACTGATGTTGATCAGTATCCTCCCCCTCAAGGTCAGGGCAAAGATTATGGTTTCTGGGTATGGGTGTCTTGGCTGGTTTACAGTCCTTCATTTCAAATCTTTCTAAGATGTCTGAGACATACTTAGATTGACTTATGAAGAACCCTTCCTTCATCTGTTTCACCTGGATTCCTAGGAAAAAGTCCATTTTTCCCATGGAACTCATCTCAAACTTCTGCTTCATAATGCTTTCAAAGTCTTTGCACATTTGGTCGTTTGAAGAACCAAATATGATGTCATCACATAGACTTGTACAAGCAAAATGTCTTCTCCACTCTTTCTGATGAAAAGAGTCTTGTCAATGGTACCTCTAGTGTATCCATTCTTCAGGAGAAACTGAGACAAGGTCTCATACCACAGCCTAGGTGCTTGGTGCAGCCCATATAGAGCTTTGTCCAGCTTGCACACATAGTTGGGGTGCTGTGGGTCTTCAAATCCTGGAGGTTGACACACATAGATTTCCCTATCTATATCCCCATATAGAAAGGCACACTTGACATCAAGTTGGTAGACTGTGAAGTTCTTGGATGCAGCATAAGCAAGGAAGATCCTAACTGCCTCAAGTCTTGCAACAGGTGCAAAGACATCAGTATAATCAATTCCTTCCTCCTGGGTGTACCCTTGAACTACTAGTCTTGCCTTGTTCTTGATAATCAAGCCTCTATCATCTTTCTTGTTCCCGAATACCCATTTAGTGCCTATGGGTACTTGACCAGATGGTAGTGGGCATAGATTCCAGACCTTTTGTCTTTTGAATTGAAGCAGCTCCTCCTGCATCGATTCAACCCAACTACTATCTTTTAAGGCATCTTCTACCTTCTTTGGTTCCATCTGAGACAGGAAGCATGAGTACAAGCAGACATTCCCATGATGAGTTTGTCCTCTTGTTCTCACACACTCAGAGACATTTCTTATGATGTTCTCAGTTGGATGAGTGTTGTGAATCCTAAGACGAGGAATCACTTCCAATTGCAGAGATAAGTCTAGGTTAGACATATTCTGATCAGGAACTGGATCACTCTGTCCAACTGCTGTTTCAGAGTCATTCAATGAGGACTGATTGAATGATTGAGAAACATCATCACGGTTGGTTGTGAAGTAGTATTAACAGTTGCCTGTTCCTTCAGAATACCACTTCCCTCAACCTGGTGTTGTAGTGGATCACCTGAGGAACTTTGAGGTTGATCAAGTGATTCACTTGTTGAAGCTTCACTATTTCTGGAGATAGTTACACTGTCAGATCTGTGAATAGTTGAAGCTTGTTGCCCTTCAGCTCTTGGAGAATTTGGAATAGGTCTGGGAAGCTCATATAGTTGACCTGCATCAGCATCAGCATCACTTTGAGCACCTGTTCCAGCTAAAACATTCTCACAGATGGTTTAGAATAGTTTGGAAACAATTCTAAATCAAAGATATACTCAGGTCCATTCCCCCTAACACAGGAGTGTGCTCATTAACAACTATGTTGGATGACTCCTCAAATTGTTGATTCTTAATATTGTATACTCTATAAGCTTTGGAGCTAGAAGAGTATCCAATAAAGATAGCATCATCCGACTTCTCAGCAAACTTTGCCAAGTTGTCCTTTGTGTTAAGTATGGTACACCTGCAGCCAAAGGACCTTAGAAGCCAATGAACGGTGGCCTCTTGTTCCATAACTCATAAGGGGTTTTTCCATGGGGCTTAACTACAAGAACCCTGTTCTGCACATAGCATGCAGTGCTGACTGCCTCTGCCCAGAATGTTAGAGGCAGCTTTGAATCAGCTAACATGGTCCGAGCAGCCTCAATAAGTGTCCTGTTCCTCCTCTCAGCACACCGTTTTGTTGAGGAGTTCTGGGAGCACTATATTGTCTGGCAATCCCTTTTGAGTCACAGAATGAGTCAAGAACGAAGTTCTTAACTTAGTCCCTTGATCACTTCTAATAATCTTAACCTTGTGATCAATTTGATTTTCTATTTTAAGAATAAAGATTTTAAAGTTTCAGCAGTTTCATCTTTACTTCTTAAAAAGAATACCCATGTAAATCTTGTAAAATCATCAACGATCACAAGGCAGTATGATTTCCTTCCAATGCTCATTATACTTGTGGGACCAAAAGATCCATGTGCATAAGTGTAATGGAGTAGTGATAGAGTTAACACATTTGGATTTATGAGATGATCTGTGTTGTTTCCCTTTCAGGCATGCAACACAGTTATCTTTGCAGAAAAATTCCTTTTTAGGCAAACCATGTACCAAGTTATTTTTAGACAATTTATTCATTGTTTTAAAATTCACATGACACATGCGTTTATGCCATAGTGTTGACTCATCACTATCAGCTTTGGAAAGAAAGCATGATACTTCACCCATAGGAGAAGCATTGTTCATATCCAGCTTGTACATATCCCCTTTCCTGGGAGATCTGAGAAGCACCAATTCCGGAGGAATTGTCATCCCTGGTTTGAGGATAATGCACTCATGTTCTGTGAAAAGCATCTGATGCTTCTGATCACAGAATTGAGAAACACTTAACAGATTGTGTTCAAGCTGTTTGACAAAGTGAACTTTGTCAATGTTTATTCTGCCATTGGATATACTTCCTCTGCCAGAAATATATCCTCCGGCCTCACCTCCAAATTGGACAGGCCCTCCATCAAAGTTCTGGAATTGTTGAAGGAGAGATCTGTTCCCTGTCATGTGCCTGGAGCATCCACTATCTACAATCCAGATATTGTTGTTCTTGTCAAATGGATGTCCCTGCACATAAGATGAGATGGTTAGTTTTGTTTGGAAGCCCAAGCCTTGCAGGTCTCGGGCTCTTCCAAAGATAGTGACATAATTGAACCAAAAGATATGCAGTGGGGTTCAATAGAGGTCATTGTTGAAGAAGAGGTTTGGGCTGCAGCTTCTTCTTCGAAGCTTCTCTCTTTTCGGAAGAAGCCTTCACCACCTTTTCTTCCGAAGTAGTCTTCTTCTGAGATGGTTTCAAGGGAGCCTTCTTGTTCTTCCGAACCTTAGAAGGTTTGGCTTCCGAAGCCATTTTCCCTTCGGAAGAAGCAGTTTCTTCCGAAAGCAACTTGGCTTCCGAGACCAACTTTCCCTTTTTCATCATTTGGACCTTTTGAAGTGGTCCAACTGAGAAACCTTCTCTGACTACTTCTTTTCTAACATTATTTGCATAATGTGTGCTTGCTGGATTGTAGTAACAATCTTTAGCCATGTGGTTGTGCAGACCACACATTATGCATGCAATGTTAGTCTTCTGGGAACTTGCAGGTTGCTGTTTCTTGGGTTTCTTCTCTTCATCAGCAACTTTCCCTTTCGACTTCTGATCCTTCAGTGGACAGGAGTGCTGGTACTACACTCCTTTCCTGAATCAGGAGTACCTACCACTTGAAACCCGGCAGAAATGAAGACACCCTTTTGCTTAGGGTCAAACTTAAGCTTGGACTCTTCAACCTTCTTAGCAGTCCTTCTAGCAGCTTTAGCTCTGCTTCTTCTTGCCTTGGTGGTCAGGATTTGGTCATCACAGGTGGAGATGGGTGTATCCTCCTGTTTCTCCCCTGTGGAGGCCACTATTTTTACTTCATCCTCTAGTTCCAATGGAGAAGGGTCAGCAGTTGGAACCTCTTGCTCTTCAGTACCACATCTAGGCAGTCTAAAGACTCATAAGAGTGTGGTGGAGCTATTTCACTGGTTCCCAACCCTTCTTTGTTTTGATAAAACATTTTGGAATGGGAGGTTGATGCAAGAATAGTTTGGAATCTTTGCTCAGCAATAGCTTGCTTCCTGGCCTGAGCCTCAGCTGTGACTAACTGGGCTTGAACTTCAGAAAGTTTGGAGATCAGATCTTTGATTTGAGTCTTGTAGTTAGTCTTTTCATGTTTCAAAAGAGATACAGTTTTCTCTAACTCGTCAATTTTCCTTTGATAGTCAGATTCAGCTCTTTTAAAGTCAGATTTTAGCACATTTAAAGACTCAACCTCAGATCTGATTTCCGAAATGTAATCCTTATACAATTTAACTTTAGCAATACAGGCAGCAGTACAAAGATGTTCATATACCTGATCATCATCTGTTCCGGCCATGAGTGCTTGAGCGGGAGTCACATCCTGTACCATGAAGCTCCAGTCAACTTCCTGAGCAACAGCAGCTGTTTCAGTTGACTTTTCTTCATGCTTGGGAGCAGTGGGATGTGTGGAGGCCTGTGGGGTTCCCGGGTTGTTCTTGGGAGCCTTGCATTCCCTAGCAAAGTGACCAAGTTGGTTGCAGTTGTAGCACCTTGCTTTGCTCTTATCAAACCCAAACTTGCTGTTGACTGGGTTTTGAGGGAATTGCCTTCCAGTTCTCTTGAAGAACTTCTTCGCTCTGTAAGTTAAAAGAGCCATCTGCTGGACAATGTCCATGTACTCCACATCATCTGGATTGAAGCACTCAAGATCATCAAAGCAGTATTGAAAATCACCAGAGTGTCCACTTCCAGAGACAAAGGCATAACTATCCTGAAAGGAGTTGTGTTGAACCTTTTGAGACTTTGGAGTCTCAGGTAGAGTGATGAAGGGTCCAGTATGTGAGTTGTCAGGGTAGCATAGCAACTGATGTTGTGGTTCCATGCTTTCCCTTTCAACCACATGAAGGGCTGAACTCTGTTGGTTATTGGAGTGGTCAGAGGAGTTCTGCATGTTCATCTCCATCTGAAATGCACTTAGGATACCATACAACTCTGTGAGAGAAAGAGTCTTAAGGTCCGAAGTTCTCTTGATGACAACACAGTAGTGAGTCCATAGCTTAGGAAGAGAGGACATGAACTTCCTAACTATGTCTCTGTTCTCAAGAGCTACTCCAATATCCGCCAGAGTATCTACTAGCTCAACATACCTGAAGTATTGTTGAGTCAAGGTCTCACCAGCCTTGAAAGTAAAGTTCTCAAACTGCTGCTTCAAGAGATCTTTCTTGTTCTCTTGAGTTTCCTTGGATCCCTCATACATCAGCTTCAAAGCTTCCCATAAATCTTTAGCTGTCTTGCACTTCTTGAAGCGTCTGTAGACGGAGTTGGGGAGAGCTGTTTGGAGACAAGTCATAGCCCTTTGATCTAGCTCTATTCTCTTCCTATCTTCCTCTGAGTAATCATCAACATCTTTTGGAATGATGCGATTACCAGTGGCAGATGTAGTGCTTGGTATGAAAGGACCATTGACAATGGAGTCCCACATCCTTGAGTCTTGACACTTGATGAAACCTTCCATCCTGATACACCATGTGTCAAAGTCTTCAGGGGTGATCATAGGGGACTTGGTCAAGGTACCAGTTTCCATATCAGCCTTGGAGAGAGCAGCCATTTGAGTGAGTGGATTGTGGTGAGGAGTGAAAAACAGGTTGATTAGGATGGTAAGATCTCACAATCAAGAGCCTGGAGCTCTGATACCAATTGCAGGATCGGATTTCGGGTGGTCTTTCTCTCAACTCACTGTGAATCAACACTCGGCAAGCAGTCTATGAAGAGTTGATTACAATATAACAAGTATCAAGAAGTAAGAAAACTTAACAGCAGATAAATTTTCAAGGTACTTTTATATATTGCTTCTCAACTCAAAGGATTACAAGACACTTGGACTCAAAATCTCTTTTTAAAGAGTTACAGGAAGAAGATATATATAATACTACCTACAGCCGGATATACTTTGATACCAGCTGGACACCTCTAACCTTACATCTATACTACAAGACTCTAGGTGAGGTCTTTCAGACATTGTGCCTGAGAGTTGGTAGTCAGGACATGTCCCTGACTTACCTTTTGTCACCAACTAAAGTTGGTAACATGTACTATCATAAAAAGGTGAACAGTAGAATAAAGTATGGTCAACAACATGGCTCTTTAGGAAGATGCCATGCTGTATCAGAGGTCTGCAGCGGACTGTCAGGGACCATACTTTTATCTGCTGGACATAGCAATGTCTTCCGAAGGATAAAGTGCTTCGGAAGAATAACTTCTTCCGAAGGCACTTATACTTCGGAAGACTGCTTCTTCCGAGGCTTGGAGTCTTCTTTGTCTTCGGAAGCAGACTTTGTCTTCGGAAGCTCAGACTTTGTCTTCAGCTCTTTCATCAGACTTTGTCTTCGAAGCTTTCAGACTTTGTCTTCAGCTCTTTCATCAGACTTTGTCTTCGGAAGATAGTCTTCAGCTGTTGGCTTCAGCTGTTGTCTTCAGCAGTTGACTTCAGCTTTTGCCTTCAGTAGATATCTTCAGCTGTTCTTCAGACTTTCGGAAGATCTCTTGCTCAGCTTCGGAAGCCTTTGAATGTAGTACCAAAAGATGACTATGAAGTGAATTTGGTTGCACCAGCCTTATCATGATCCAACACATACATATACACATGTTATTTCATCTCAACTAAGTTAAACATCCATGTTTTCATAACCATATAAACTTTATAACCCTAATTTCAAAATATTAACTACAAATTAACACAAATTAGACAAAATTGAGGTTATTACCTGAAATCAGAAGTGGTGGTGGCGGCTATGGTGCAAAGGAGGGGCTATGGTGCAAAGGAGGCGCGGCGGTGGTGGAGCAGCGGCGGTGATGGAGTAGCGGTTATGGAGTAGCGGCGGTTGTAGAGGCTTGTGACGGTGGCGGAGGCGGCGGATATGGTGGTGGGAGAGTGGGGTGGGGTCGGCCGACGGTGGAGCCGGCGGTTATGGCCATGGGGGAGTGGGGTGGGGTTGACTTGCGGCGGTGCGGGAGTTGGGTGGGGTGCGCAAGTGCGGGTGTGGGATTGAGGGTTGTAATGGTGAAACATATTTGATTCCCGACTTAAAAACTGTGGTGGTTTTTTGCGGCGATAAGTCGCCGCAATAAACCAATTGCGACGAAAGTGTTAAATTATTTACATATTAATTAAAATTTTAAAAAACCATTTTGCGCCGACATATCGCCACAAAAAAGTTGGCTAAAAATAAATCATAAAAATAAAAGATTTAATAAGTAATTAATATTTTTTGCGACGAAATATCGCCGCAAATGAGTTAGCGGGATTTTTCCCGTCCTTAAAAAGATTTTCGTGATATTAAAAAAATCAAAAATAATTAATTTGTATTTTATTGCTACGATATATCGCCGCAAAAATAGTTTTGACTTGAAAAGTCAAAAAAGTAATTTTTTGTCGTTTTATGCCTTTTTACGATGAATTCTTTATCGCCGTAAAAATTTGATCACAAAAAATTATTTTTTTGTAGTGTGCAAACTCTTTAAATGGTGTGACTATCGATCTTTAAATACTTCTTGCAAACTCCTATCACCAAGGATAAAAAACTACATTAAAGGGTCTTCTATAGTTTTTGTTTTTTTCTTATTTTGATATAGTCACCATCAAATTTTTTTGTGACCAGAGCCCTAACAAGGCCTAGCTTGATGCACAATAAATCCTCACATCTTCACCATCCATGTCGAACAGTTTTTTCTTTTCTTTTACATTCTTAAGATTGAACCCTAATCACACTTTGATATTGTAGGGAAACGATTGTTTATAGAGTAGATATAGATCGTTATGCCAAGAACAAAGAATAGTAGAATGATTATGTAAAAGTGTTATATATTACAAATGACAAAGATTCTTGAGTATTTATACACATAATCTAATGGTAACTATTGACGGTGTTAATATAACTACCATAACTAACTAACGGTGTTAGTAGTTAAGTTAGTTAAGTCTAGGATTTACTTTGAGATCATCGGGTTAGTTAAATTTAATCCAATAATCTCCTCCTTAAATTTAACTTGTTCCAGCACTTGTGACTCCTAGCAAGATTCTCATTTCATCAAATTTCTTCCTTGGTAGTGCTTTAGTTAGGATGTCTGCCTTTTGTAGCGAGCCACTGACATGTTCTATTGTTATTTTTCCTTCTACCACGCATTCTCGTATAAAGTGATATCTTGTATCTATGTGCTTGCTTCTCCCGTGAAAGACTGGATTCTTCATAAGTAGTATAGCAGATTTGTTGTCTACACGTAATATGATCTTGTCTTGTTGCCATCCTGTTTATTTACTTAATAAGCTTCTTAGCCAAATTCCTTGACATGTTGCTGAGGTTGCTGCAATAAACTCTGATTCACATGATGAAACTGTAACTGTTGCTTGCTTGTGACTTGCCCATGATATTGGTGCATCATTGAAGTAGAAAACTATTCCAGTTGTGACTTTACCATCATAAGGGTCTGTTCCATAACTGCTATCACAGTATCCAATTAGAGATTTGCTTCCATTTCCTTTATAGGTGATTCCATAGTTTAGTGTTCCTTTAACATATCTTAATAATTGCCTTGAGGCTTGCATGTGCTCTTTCTTTGATGTTGACATATATCTACTTAATACTCCAACAGCAAAATTTATGCCTGGTCTTGTATGAGTGAGATAGCGAAGACTTCCAATTATTCTTCTAAATTATGTTTCATTTGCTGGTTCACTTTTCTCAAACTTTGACATCTTCGTTCCAGGTTCCATTGGGTAAGTTGTTGGATTGCAATCATCCATTTTTGCCTTTTGCAATATCTTCATAGCATAGTTCCTTTGATTTATAGTTATTCCCTTTGAATCTTGTGTGACTTCTATTCCCAAATAGTAGTGTAATATCCCTAAGTCACTCATGTCAAACTGATTTTTCATTTCCCTTTTGAAGTTAATGATGTCTTTCTTGTTTCTTCCAGTAACTACTAAATCATCTACATAAACTCCAATAATTAATTCAGTCTTGTTTTTCTTGTAGATTGCTTGTTCTTATGGACACTTCATGAATCCTAATTCCTTTAAGGTCTTGTCTAGTTTCACATTCCATGCTAAAGGTGCTTGTCGTAATCCATATAGAGCCTTTGTAAGTTTATAAATCTTATTTTCTTTTCCTTTCTTCACAAAACCTTCAGGTTGAGAAACGTACACTTCTTCTTTTAATTCTCCATTTAGAAAAGCAGATTTTACATCCAGATGATGTACTTCCTATTTTTCCCTTGCTGCAAATGCTAAAATTAATCTTATAGTTTCCATTCTTGCAACCGGCGCAAATACTTCATCGAAGTCAATACCATGTTGTTGAATGTAGCCTTTTGCTACTAGTATTGCTTTGTATTTAGAGATCTTTCCCTTCTCGTCTCTTTTAATCTTGAATATCCATTTCAATCCTATGGGTTTTTTGTCCTAAAGGTAATTCTGTCAAAGTCCATGTCTTATTCTTTTCAATTGAGTAGATTTCATCATTCATAGCCTTCTCCTAATTTGAGTCTCTTAAAGCTTCTTTGGCATTGTTTGGTTCATCATCATAGGTCAATAGTAGATCTTCTTCTCTATAGTTAGGCTTGACTTCCACAGTACGACCATAAATATCTCCCAGAGGTCTAAAACCTTTAATGGGTTCATGATCAATATCCAATGAAGAAGTTTCAGTATCATTTTCAAGTTCTGATGATTCCTTTTGCAATGAATCATGTTCGGGATTATCTTGTTCCATGTGACTAAATTCACTTGTTTGACTTGGTTGTTCATGTTGATCAACTGATATAAGTGGTTGTGGTTGATCAAGAGAGTCTTCCACAACGAAACTTGTCCAAGCAGGACTGTTGTTGTTCATTTCAGATAGATAATTGTCCCAATCCCATGGTAAATCTTCTTCAAATTTCACGTCTCTACTTATGTATATTTAATCCTTTATAGGGTCATATATCGATGTGCTTTTGAACCCAATTCAGTTCCCAAATATACAGTCTTCAATGTTCTATCATCTAGCTTTTGTAAGTGAATCGATGGTACCTTCATATATGCAGTGCATCCAAAAACTCTTATATGCTTAACACTTGGTGGTTTTCCTTTTAATGCTTCATACGGAGTTCTATCCTTTAATGCTTTTGTGGGCACACAATTAAGTATATAAACTGCATGACGAGTTCCTTCTGCCCAAAAATCTTGTGGTAACTTCATGGCTTTAAGCATGCTTCTTTTTGTTGCTAATATTGATCTATTTCTTCTTTCTACAACTCCATTTTGTTGTGGAGAGTAAGGTGCTGTGAGTTGACTTTGAATTCCTTCCTCTTCACAGAATTTTGTTAAAGAACTTGATGTGAATTCTCCTCCATGATCCGTTCTTAGTTGCCTTAATTTTTCCCCAGTTTCAGATTCGGCTTCCCTTTTAAATCTTTTGAACATTTCATATGCTTGATCTTTTGTCTTCATCATATATATCCACATGTAACGTGAATAATCATCAACCAACAGAAAGAAATAACGATTGCCAGTTTTTGTGGTTGGTGAAATTGGTCCACACAAGTCTGCATGAACTAGTTCTAACGGTCGTGTTGCTCTAAATGTTGCTTGTGATGGGAATGATTCTCTATTTTGTTTTCCCGTAAGGCATGCATCACATATTTGTGGCGTGTGTGATATTTTTGGAATACCACATGCCAATTCTCTTGTAGTTAGGAAATTTAAAGAGTTAAAGTTTAAGTGGCCTAACCGGGCATGCCATAACCAAGCTGTATCTTTGATTTGAGAGAGGAGACATTCTGGCAAGCCAACAGATAATTCTATCTTGTACAATCTATTACTTGTTCTTGGTACCTTTAATATCAACTTTCCGCTTGCATCCCTTATCCACAAATGTTCATTTTTCATCAGAATAGTGCTTCCAGTTTTAGTCATTTGTCTAAGACTAGTTATATTGCTCCTTAAGTTTGGAATGTAATAAACTTCTGTTATCGTCCTTTGTTCTCCATTTTTGCATTGTAGTAGTAGAGAACCTTTTCCTTTAATTTCTACACTTGATTCATCTCCAAATTTAACCTTTCCAGTGATATCTTCATTAAGGTACATAAAGTATGAGCGTTCTCCTGTCATATGATTGCTTGCACCATTGTCTAGAAACCATGTTCCTTCAGATTCTTTTTCAGATAAATAAAGTTTTGGTATTACCTTTTCTTCATTTATATTGATGATTTCCTTTTCTTTACATGTTGCCATAAGTAAGGTTGGTTCTTTAGGTTCTTTAACGAGATGCGATTCTTCAACATTTTGCTTATGCTTACTGCCTTCCGTGGCATAGTGTCCAAACTAATCGCATTTAAAACATTTTGCATTACTCTTGGATTTCCAATTTTTCTTCTGATCTTTGTTGTTCCTTCGATACTTGTCATAATGATTTTGATTTCCTTTTGATTCATTAGTGGCATGTCCTTCTACTCTTGATTGTGAGTTATGTCTTGATTGAAAATTTTGTCTACCACGACCTCTTCCACCACTTTGGTGAGGCCTTCCTCTATAGTTATTTTGTCTAAAATTATTTCCTTGTCCATACCTTCATGACGAGTAAATAATAACTTACTTGAATTATCATTTTGTTTATCTTCATTTGGAAGAATTCGTTCTTCATATGTCTTTAATCTTCCAATAGTCTCATCGAATGATATAGTATCCAGATCCGAATATTGTTCTATTGATGCAATAATTGGTAGAAAACATTCGGGCAGTGAATTTAAAAATTTGCGTACCAAAGTTGTTCATCAAACGTTGATCCAAGATTAGTAGTCTTTGATGAGATACTATTTAATCTTCCCCCAAATTTATCAATTGATTTGTTATCTTTCATTTTCATCATTTCAAATTCTGAACGTAGATTTTGTAACCTTACCTTTTGTACTCGATCTACACCCACGTATCGTGTTTTCAAGGCGTCCCAAATTTCTTTTGACTTCTTGAATTTTGATACTTGTAAGATGATATTTTCGGGTAACGAATGAAACAAATATGCCATAGCGGTCTTGTCGTTCTTTGTATCAGATTGCGATTTAGGGACGGGTTCGATTTGTTCCCACAGCCCGTTTGATTCTAGAATCGTCTTAATATGAATTGACCAAATAGTATAGTTTGTAGAATTTAATACCGGACAATTAAAATATGACATAGATCCTCCTTCTTTGTAAACGACCATTTTTCCATCCGCACCAGATTTATCTTTGTTTTCTTCCGTCATTTTAATGATTTTAATTTTGAAATTTCGTGAAGTAAATATTGATTTATTTCAAGTAATGCTACTAGTGCAAAATTTAAACTTTGATCTGTAATGGAAAATCTATCAAACTTGTGTACTTATCTGCAAATGGTTAAGGCTTGCTTTGACTTTTGAGAAATAAATTTAATGATTTTAGAAATAATGGGTTTAACAGTACCAACAATATATCTCAATAGCAAATTCTCGGTCGCCCCTTTTTCCTAATTTTTTTGAAGATGTCCGATGATGCCGATGATTTCTGATGATGAACCAAGGTAGATGCTTTGCGATCGGAGTTCTATGAAGCCGCCCTCGCCCTTTAGGGTATCGACCCTTTTGAGCGTAGATCTTGGTTCGAATTGTCTGCTGTCATGATTTGAGATTCCGATTGGATTTGGTTTCCTTTCGGTAGTCGCTTTGTGGAATCGAACAACTATGATCCTTTTCGTCTCGATTTCCGACAGTCACTTTGCGGAAACAAACAAAGATTATCGTTTGGCGAACACAGGTATGTCGAATTTTTGATTTTGGTTTTGGTTTAGCGTGGTAATTCCTCGGTCCTTTGGGAATTCCGAATATTGTTCGTTTGATGTTTGAAAACTGCAGTTTGTGATTGTTGAAGATTGATTGCTTCGATTCAATCAATCCTTTGTCGTAATCGAACAAGAACCTTCGTTGTTTCAATCCACGATCCTTTGGGATTGAAAAGAGATTGTTCTTGGTATCGGCTCTGATACCAATTGTAGGGAAACGATTTTTTATAGAATAGATATAGATCGTTATGCCAAGAACAGAGAATAGTAGAATGATTATGTAAAAGTGTTATATATTACAAATGACAAAGATTCTTGAGTATTTATACACATAATCTAACGGTAACTACTAACGGTGTTAATATAACTACCATAACTAACTAACAGTGTTAGTAGTTAAGTTAGTTAAGTCTAGGGTTTACTTTGAGATCATTGGGTTAGTTAAATTTAATCCAATAGATACCACTTGATGAGAATTAGAGATGAAATTTCCCTTATCTTCCACTATAAACAAGTAGAAACACTTTAAGAAGATGAACCAATTAGGTTTTTACTAACAATATTTGGAAGAACTTGCTTATGAGGATTTACAAAGGGAAAAATAAAGCATACAATAACATAGTAAAAAAACTAATAAGCAGATTCACGATAAAAATGCATTTATTCTGGGAATATCAAATAGATAAAAGTGTCACGTTGATTTGAGATGATAGTGTCATAAACTCTGATTTTATCCTAAATATACATTCTATGGTGTTTTTTTACTTGTTTGTGAATAGGTTTCATTTACTTGGAAGACAAAAATGAACATGAACAGATACTTAAAAATGCAAACCAAGTTAATTATAATGACTACCAAGCTAAAGAAAACTAATGATTAATACATATAGAGGAGCAATGATTAGTTATTGCCTTGGTTGTAAAATGCGTACATGAGGAACTCATAATGCGATGATGCAGTGATGAAGTCGCATCGATGCAACTGATGTGATGTGATTTCATGATGTGCGTGCGATGCACTCTTTGTTGAGTAATGCGCTTTGATGCGACACGTCATGCAATTGACTAGTATTTGAACAAATTAGGCCATCGATTGTAATGCACTCAAATCTTATTAAACAATCTAACCATCAATTAAATAAATGTTGTGGGTGATTCTTATATTCTAAATGATCAAACGCTTGTAGAAACTGAGAATTGTGAATTGCATTTTCAGATTAAAGTTATTCGATAGTTCAATCCGAGTACACATGCAATGTTTGTATGTGTGATTTTGTAAACCAGAAGAATCAAAAAAATGACTAAATAAGAATAAAATCATTTTGCAAGGAATGGGGTAGAAAAAACTATCCAACTCAATTTTTATTTCAATTAAAATTTGTCCAAAAATTGCACCATTTTCATCTTGGAATTCACATATGATATTTCAAGAAAACCAATTTTAATGCATTTTCAATAAAGCAACTTTTATCAAAATAAAAAAGTTTAAATCGACCTAGCAACTTGAACCCAAATAACTGACTTATTTGATAAATATCATGATCGCATTGGTTAATTAACTAGTCAATTCAATTAAATTAGAATATATAACAAATCTAACAATCAGTTGAACAATGGGTTTGAGTTTTTAAAGATGATGAAGAATAAGAGGTATCGTATTTTAGGATTTAAAAGTTGAAAGTTTAAGATATTATCTACAAAGAATTCTAAAGAATCTTTTAATAAGGAATACCTCACATACATGATACATATACATATTGCGCTTCACGCATCAGCTTTTGGGGTCAAAATGCATTGCCCACCTGGTTTTCAAAACCAAGGTCATTGCTAATCTTACTAGTGACTAAGAGAAGCCGATTTAAGTGATGATTGATCGATGCGATTGAAAATAGCTCTAGTGACACTAAATAGACAGTACGTTAAGTTTAACAAACATAAATACAAATGTAATGACCTTGATCATGACTCACACCTACACAAACAACAAAATATTCAAATCGGGTTAAACTTAATACACGAATCATGATATATATATTTACATAGTTTAGTCTAGTCGTTGTTTAATAGTTGCAATGACCATAGATCTTCCATACTCCATGTGTTCTCATTTGTCCCCATGGTGAATGAACTTGACATATTCGTAGTGTTTTCGCATGGAGGATAGTATGATAACTCCATTGGATTTGCAACATTGCATGTTTGTGATGGCGTCATATTCACTTGACTGTTGTGTCCTAATGAGGTTTGTCCATTGAAACTATCGGTTTGCTTTACGTGCTTTTGAATTCTTGTCCTCCAGTAATTTTTTATCTCGTTATCTGTTCTTCCCGGCAAATGCTTTGCAATTTTCGACCACCTATTTAGATGCGAAAAGAAAATTGTGAACTTTAGAAACATGTTTGACATGAATCTGCTGCTTAATCTATATGTTGTAATTATTTGTAAAATATTATATAAAACAAAGACAACCCACATTATACTTTTCACAATTTCTGGCACATGTTACATGCTGCAATTAAAATAAAAGAAATCATCATGTTCTATGGTTCAAAATCAAAGTACTTGATGTTGGATCACCTATTTAAAGGAAGCTTGATGTCATTACACTCATTTGGAAAATGGAGCTCCATCAAATTCGGATTTAACAAATTCTGATTATGAATCTATCAATTATCAGTTGAATATTGGGAGACCAGCTATATTAAAAATGATGGTGGGTTATGAACAGTTTTAAAATGAATCAAAATCAAGAAATATAGATCTAATGTTATACAAATATACAATTAAAACATAATATAAACTTTTTGCGTTATTCCTTCAAATTTAGCATTCTATTTGCAAAAGTTAGTCAATGATCATGAATTATATATAGCAAATTCCATTTAATTAGAATGATAACTATAATAAATAAAATTTTAACTTTATACTTACCGGTTACCCCATTGGCATGAAGTTCCATAATCAAGAGCTGTTCTTCCTGTGTAATATTACCTCTTCGTACATCGGGTCGAAGATAGTTTAACCATCGAAGCCTGCAACTCTTTCCTGTTCTTTTAAGACCTAATCATATCAACAAGATAATTAAACCCAATTTAAAAAATATAAAATTAGGGTTAAAGAATATAATACACACATATAAATATGTTAGAAGATACATGATTAGTTAATGGATTAATTAGCACCTGCAGATTTTGCAAGAGTGTTCCAAACACCTTCACCGTGATCCGTGATGTAGTTGATGAGGATCAAATCTTCTTCCATCGTCCATGGCCCCTTTCTAACCTCAACATCTTGCACAGAAGAAGATGATGATGATGATCTTTTCTCCATTTTTTGATGAAGAAGAAGGAGAATTATTGATAAAAGATTATGAAAGGGAAAATGGATTTTATAGAAGGCTAAGATGCTGTTTAGCAGTTATATTTAAGGGCTTTAATTAACATTACATGAACTCAAAATCTTTATACCTAACTTTGTTATAATTATGTTAATAATTATGATTAATAGCTTGTTAAACATGCATGATTATCATTCATTCATGCATAGACATAAGACACATAGCAGTGTGATTTAATGTCCCGTACCACTACAAGAAAAAGTGTTTTTTGTGTCAACATTATTTGCGGCGATTATTATTTCGTCGCAAAAAGGAACTAAACGACAAAAAAATAAGCGCTTTTTTGACTTTTTTGGTCTAAGTTATTTTTTGCGGCGATAATTTCGTCGCAATAAACTAAAAATAATTTACTTTTGATTTTTTTAATTATGAATAATTTTGCGACGAAACATTCTCGTAACAAAACCATTTTCAAATTTTTTTAATTAAATAATTCTTTTTCAGGGCGGGAAATTTCCCGCTAATTTATTTGCGGCGACCACATCGTCGCAAAAGATTATTTAATATTTATTAAATAATTAATTAATATTTAATTAGAAACGTTTCGCCGCAAAATGTTTATTGCGGCGAAAAGTCGCAGCAAAATATCTTACAGCTACATAACTCGGGATTTTAAGATCCGGTATACCTTGCACCTTCATATATATTACAAATGTCTATTGCTGAATGTATGTATGTATGGATTAAATATAATTATATTAAATTAAGATAAAGTGTTCACATGTACTTTGTTTATCCTAGAGCAGAAACAGATTAACACGCTTTAACCATCTGCTGAAATGATAATCATGAATGGTATCTACAATGGCGAAAAGGTGAGCATCAAGAGCGTCCACCAACTACTTAAAATTTGTAGGTCTTGTTAATCTTGAGGTGTATGTATCTTTGGAAATAGTGATAAATAATATTTATAGATTGAATAATTTCGTTGGTATTCATAGAGGTCATGGATTCAAGTCTCAATTTTAGTAAAATGCTCAGAGTTGATCTAGTGGGTTTTTTTAGCAATGGATTTCTTCCTGAGGGGTTAGGGGTGTGTTCCCGGCTAGAAAACGGATAGTTGGGTCCGACTAAGATAAAACATATCCTACGAAGCAGGGTCGCAGATTTTCCGTTCAAAAAAAGATAACACTAATCATGAAGTTAATACTGAACTTCATTACCTAATTTATGCCGTAACTTCGACCTCAATTAGGAAGGGCTTTGCCCTTAGGCCTTGGGGTTGCTTCTCGCCCCTGAGGTCTAGATATTCTTTAATTAATCTTTCAAATCATAACATACTCAACACAAACATATATAACCTCCACTCTTTCCAACTTGTTATATATATTTTTTTTATTATGATACACTACAAGAAAAGGACTTTTTTGCGGCGATAATTATCGTCGCAAAAAACTGTCATTTCGTCGCAATATCTTATTTGCGACGAAAATATCGTCGCAAATTAGTCGCCGTAATAAAGTTGTCGCAAAATGTTATTTGCGACGAAATTTGCGACGATTTCATTTGTGGACCCCACTTATTTTAAAAAAAATGAAATTCTGAGATAAATCTTTTGCGACGATATTTTTTGCGACGAGTTTTTCTTTTTTGCGGCGATATATCGCCGCAAATTTTTTGACCAAAATCTTTTTTTGCGACGATTTTTGCCAATGTATTTTACTCTTTTTTGCGACGACATATCGCCGCAAAAAAGAATTTTTTTTTTTTAATAATTTGGCTGCATTTGCAGCAATCCACCCAGATTTTTCTGGATACCAGACCAAACCTGCTGTTCCAAATCATTACACACTATCAAAACTATCAAACCAATCGCAAAACATAGCATATAAACAAAAAATTGTCCCAATTTAACAAGTTAAAAGTTACACAAACAAATGTTTTAAAATAGTCATTACAATCACTAAAAACCATCAAACTATCCTATGACGACCCACCTTCATCATCTTCATCTTCTTCATCTTCTTGAGAATGACCACTTCTCCTCAACGCGCTCTGGACTTGGCTTTGGATTTGACTTTGCATTTGTGCCATCATATTAGCCATCATCTGTTCTTGCTCTCTGGCCAGTCTCGCTGCTACTATCTCCTCAACCTCAGATTGTGAGAACATCCGCTGATCTGTTCTATGAGGTGGCGGTGGGGGTTGTGAAGGCACGCTCGGTATTGGACCGATGCCACGTTCCCACCCGGGCCGCTCCCCCAACACCTGTACACAAATACGCATGTACATCAATTTTACATCCATACATCCATACACAAATACACATATACATCCATACACAAATACACATATACATCCATACACAAATACACATATACATCCATACACAAATACGCTTATACATCTATTTTAATCACAATTCAACATAAATATACACATACACATATACATCCATACATAAATACACATATACATTCATACACATATACATATACATCCATACATAAATACATATATACATCCATACACATGCACATATATATCCATACATAAATACATATATACATCCATACACACATATACATACATTCTAATATATACACATACACATTCATACACAAATACTCATATACATTCATACACAAATATACATATAAATCTATTTTAATCTCAATACCCATATACATTCATACACAAATATATATTCATTTTAATCTCAATACCCATATACATTCATACACACATATACATACATTCTAATATATACACATACATATTCATACACAAATACCCATATACATATGCACAAATATACATATTAATCCATTTTATATAACCAGAAATATTTGTATAACAAATAAGAATTGGGAACAGATACATCCATACACAAATATACATACATTCTAATATACATACACAAATCCATACACACCTGACGCATGATCTGTTTCTCTGACATTTCTGGATGTTGTTGTTGAAGCGCGACCATTTGCTCCTTTATAGTTTACAAAAAAAATAACAATGTTATATATATGGTGATTTTATATATTACTTTATTTTTATAAAATTGTAAGACGTGTACATTACTTACATAGTATGCAGCGGGTTCAGGTTGATAGAAATTACCGCTTGAATCGGTATAGAAGCGACGATATGCTAATATGGCACTCCCAGATTCATCAGAACCATCTTCCCGCTATAAACACATTTTATAGTTATATAATAATATAAAAGTAACTTACAAACACATAAAACAAGTTATAAACACATTAGATTAAAATAACTTACAAACATATAACGACATTGGGCTAAAGATGTCCGACCGCCATGTCCCTTGATCGTCTGCTTCCCTTTGTTGGACTTGTTGGTTGCAGACCGAGCCTTGACTTCAGGAGAAGTGTAGTAATCCACATAGCCTTTCCATTCAGATTCTTGCATATCAGGTGGCACAACATCAGAAATATCAACCCTGTCCTCCCCGCCTATTTTGCTAAAATGCTTTTGCTTGAACCGGTATTTGTGATCTTTATACCGGTTTGCAGCATATTTCTCAATGCCTGCCCTCAGGCCTTCGTGGGGAGTCATATCAAATACATCTGCAAATTATGAAAACAAATAGCTTAGTGTATATATATTTAATCACTGAATTTAATTATCAAAAACTTAACCTGTAAGTCAGCCCAGATAGTCGCCTTCAATCCGCAGGTATCTTTCTCCAGCTCTTGTAGTTTTGAGGAAATCTGTCAACGATTGTGCCAACCAGTGAAGCAAGGTCGCCTGATTGACACCCACAGGTTTGTAGGTGTCATGCGTACCTTGCTCAAATTCAATTGCGAGCAAATTTCCTTGTGGATTTCTCTTTCGTATACCTTGAAGTGTGGTCTTTCCACGCTTGCCTTGTCCTGCAAATTGATAATAGTATAAAAATTCTATGTAAATTATATATTTTCATTTTAAAAGATAATAGTATAAAAAATTGGTCATACCTCGTCCGCTGCCGCTGCCGGAGTCATCACTGACCTCGCACTGTCGTGGCGGCTGCCACGATCGATCATCATCGGGAGGACCACCACCAGGTGGACCACGACCATAGGTATCCCCACCGTGACCCCGGCCACGTCTGCCATCTGTAAAAAAGATTATATAAGTATACAAATATACCGTAATTGAATCATTAGCTAAACACATAATTGAAAAAAACAATTCAATAACATAATAGATCAAACATAATAGAAAAATTAAAAATTACAATCAATCGGATTCATCGGTGTGATAAGAATCTTCTCCACAATCATTATTAAATTCGTCTGATTCATCATCTGAATTATCAGAAACGTCAACAACTTGGTCTGCATCGTCGTCTTCACCCTCATCCGTATCTTCGTAATGTGAAGAAAGTGTTTGTAACTGCATCTTTTGTCACGACTCCGTCCGACCAAAGACTTTTCAATTCATCAACCAATGGTCTTAAAAAACATCAATGTCCTTCCCAGGTGATTTAGGGCCAGGGATTAATAACGTCAGCATGAATGAAGACTCTTTCATACATAACCATGGTGGCGTATTGTATGTTGTCAGTATTACCGGCCACATGCTATACGACGTACTCATGTTCCCAAATGGATTGAAGCCATCAGCAGCCAACCCTAATCTAACATTTCTAGGTTCTTTGGCAAAATCAGGATACATTGAATCGAATTCTTTCCATGATGTACCATCCACCGGGTGACGTAACTTACCATCTTCCGTGCAACGTCCAGAAGCATGCCATGTCATATGCTTTGCAGTGTGTCTTGAGCTATAAATACGCTTTAATCTAGGAATTAATGGAAAGTAACGCATAACCTTGTTGGCAACTTTCTTCCCCTTAGTGTTTGCGTCCTTCCATCTACTTTCACCACATATTGGACATTTTTTGCAAATCTTGGTTATCCTTCCCCCAAAATAAACAACAGTCGTTTTTACAAACGTGGATCGATTCATATCCTAACCCAACTTTCTTCATTATCTTCTTGGCTTCATAGTTTGACGGTGGGATTTTAGCAAGCGGAAATGCAGTTTTTCAGAAATTCTAACAATTGGTCAAACGATGTATCGGTCCATTTATTGATGGCCTTCATGTGACTCAGTTTTGCCAAGAAATCCAATGAAGACATCCAGTCACAACCAGGGTATAGTTCGGTGTCGGCAAGTTTCAGTAATTCAGCAAGTTCATCATTTGTATCAATCGGTGTATCTGTTTGTTCATTGGTTCGTCGTCGTCGTATGTGTTGTCCTCTTGTGGGACATTCTCCTGACGAACATCGTTAATAAAATCATGTATTGGGTCTGTCGTTTGAGGTATGACTGGAACTACCGGTGACGGAACATATGATCACCATGATACCTCCACGTTTTGTAAAATCGACAAAAACCATTATTATGTATATGGCGCTCTATTGTTGGAAGAGGAAACCAATAACTGTTATTGCAATTATTACACGGACATCGAGCTTTATTTGGCCATTCATATAATTCTTACACCTTTCCATGAATGCTTTAAGACCAATCAGATATTCTTTAGAAAATTTATTTTCTAAAGTAGTCCAAGTCTTATCAATCGTCATAACTGCGTCTACAAACAAATATTAATTATCTTAACACATTTAAAACTAGAGAAATACAAACACAAATACACATATACATCCATTTTAATCACAATTTAACATTCATTTTAATCTCAATTTAACATACATATACACATACACATATATGGATATCCATACACAAATACACATATACAAACACAAATACCCACATATACGCATACACATATACATCCATACACAAATACACATATACATCTTAAATATCCATTTTTTCATAGCATAAAACTTGCTAAACCTAATTCAAACAAATACATACATATTAACACATAATTAACATTCCAAATACATACATTCTTATATTCATACATACACACATGTTATCTCAACTAACTTAAACACCCATGTTCATAACCATATAAAACAAAATTAGGCAAAATACATACATTCATCTCATTTTAAATTAACACAAATTTAACAATCTAAATACATACATTCTTATATCCATACATACAAAATAAATCTCAAAAACCCAAACAACTACAACTTAACACAATAAATACATACATTCTTTCTTATATACATACATACACACATGTTAAACATCTATTTTTCATAACAATAAACATCTATTAAACATCTAATTTCAAATATTAACTAAAACTTAACATAAAATTATGTAAAATTCTGTTTATTACCTGAAATCAAGAGTGATGGTGGTGGCTACTCTTCTTGTAGTGATTGCTTGGACTTGAGCTACCCAATGGATACGGACCCTGACTGGTTAAAGGCACAAAGAAATACCGAGATCAAAATCATCGAAGGATGGCTCTCAGAATATAAGATCCCTGTTCACGCTAACTAGTGATATATGAATTCAGTGGCGGA
This sequence comes from Flaveria linearis, assembly GCA_024085815.1. Classification (NCBI taxonomy): domain Eukaryota; kingdom Viridiplantae; phylum Streptophyta; class Magnoliopsida; order Asterales; family Asteraceae; genus Flaveria; species Flaveria linearis. Next base: position 35,086,335 of record CM044016.1, on the reverse strand, counting down.
TCTAAAAAATATGAAGCAGCATATCCATTAAATAAAATGTGTATTTGTCGGGTCAACACAATAATATTTTCGTTTTCAAAGTCAAAAGTGTATTCGGGTTAAACATCTATTTTTCATAACACTAAACATCTATTAACACACTAAATTTGTAACATTTTTTAAGCAAAATCTCCCCAAACCATATTTAAATCAACATTCCCGATTCAAATACACAATGTTACAAATCTAGAAGAACTACAAACATTCTTAAACCTAAAACAGATTTTTAAATTACACACACATATACATATACATAATACTTCATCTCAACATACCTACAAATATACATCTTAAATATCCATTTTTTCATAACCATAAAACTTGCTAAACCTAATTCAAACAAATACATACATATTAACACATAATTAACATTCCAAATACATACATTCTTATATTCATACATACACACATGTTATTTCAACTTGCTAAACCTAATTCAAACCATAAAACTTCAACTCAACTAACTTAAACACCCATGGACACAAAATCCCTAATTTTAAAATATTTTCTACAAATTAACACAAAACTAGGCAAAATTGAGGTTATTTACTTGAAATCAGAAGTGGTGGTGGTGGCTATGATGCAAACGAGCCGGCGACGGAGGTGTGGCAGCCGACGGTGGAGCTTGGGGCCAGATATGGTGGTGGAGCGCGGGTGGTACCGGCGACGGCGGAGGGGCGTGCGTGGGGCCGGCCGACGGTGGAGCCGGCGGTTATGGTTGCGACGGTGGAGGGGGCGGTCTTGCAGTGGGGTGGGGGTTGGGGTGCGCAGCGGCAGTGGGGTGTTGGGGTGGTGTAAATGTAGGGCGACACTGATTATGTTCCCGACTTTAAATTTTGGCTTGATTTTTTGCGGCGACATATCGCCGCAATAATTCAATTGCGACGATAAATTTTAGTTATTTAAATATTAAACGATTTAATATTTAATTAATGTATATTGCGACGACATATCGCCGCAATAATTCAATTGCGACGATAAATTTTAGTTATTTAAATATTAAACGATTTAATATTTAATTAATGTATATTGCGACGAAAAGTCGCCGCAAATGAATAAGCGGGATTTTTCCCGCCCTTAAAAAGGGTTTTCATGATATTAAAAAAAAAAAAATAATTAATATTTATTTTATTGCGACGACAAATCGCCGCAAAAAAGTCCTTGACTTTAAAAGTCAAAAAAGTTAATTTGTTTGTCGTTTTGTGACTTTTTTGCGACGAAACCCTTATCGCCGCAAAAAAGTTAGTCGCAAAAAATGTTTTCCTTGTAGTGATATCATATTTTGCCAATAAGTAAACCTATTTACACAAAATAGTTAGAAAGACACTAAAATCACGAATAAAATGCTACTTAAATAAATTATAACTTATTGCTTGATGAGAAAAATATGTGTCGGATTCTGGGATACGACAGGGAAGAAAAACATGGTTTTTTATAAGAGTTATTGGATTTTAATAATCACAACTTTTATTTATTGGTCGAGATTAATCCAACTCAGAAATGTTTACAAACACTCTTAACTTTGAGCTTATTTCGTTCAACAATCCCTTACTAACTGAGAGTTAACGTCCGTTAATTTTTTAATAAAATGGGGCTAACTTTGAGTCATTTTTCAACTTCGCCGCCGCCCAACCTCTATTAGGTACTTTTTTCAGTGTCTAGCATCCATTATCACTTGAATCTACATTTAATGAGTCAAGTTATTTAAATAAGAAGGTGAAGATTGACGGGTTTTAGGTTGCAAAAGTTTTAGATTGACGGACCTGACAGTTGATTTAACTTTCTACTTAGTGTTTTAGCCATATAAGTAGTCCACATCATCAAAAAACTAACAGTGTTAACTCTTAGTCAGTAAGAGATCGTTGAAGAAATAAGCTCAAAGTTGAAAGTGTCCGTAAATATTTGTTGAGTTGTGATTAATCCCGGTCAATATAAAAGTTTGGATTATTAAAATCCAATAACATTTTTTTATAAAAGAAAGTTAATTGCAATAGGAAAAATGAAAACATATGTTTGATTTTTGTTGTAGTTTTCAATTTCCGACTCCTATTAGGAGCAAACGTATTACTTTAAAAAAACTTGAGTTTCTTTTTAATATGAGTTTGCTATATGTATTGTGAAGTATCAGAATGTAATTCAAAAATAAGATCTAATTTCATATATAATTGACAAAGTATGAAATAGCTGCTAAATAATATGAGTAAAGTTACCCGGCCCGCACATTACGACAGAACGGTACGACTAGAACTTGTTACATCATGTTGTAATATTAAAAGAAAAAAATAAAGGGGTATCAGTTATACAAACTAAAACATAGATAGAAAACATAAGTATGCTTCTTACGTTACGGTATAAGAATTTTAAACAAATGTTGTTTTTAGGAAAATATGTTACACTATAAAAATTTTAAAAAAGTAAAAAAAAGTAAAAAAAGTAAAAACATAAATAAAGAAAAAAAAATTATTGTACCCCGGGAGATCAAACCCCATCATTGACCAACTAAAAGGCATGTAAAAACTAACTTTAGGTGCACGTTTGTATTCCGTAGATCACAAATAAGTATACATAGTTTATTATCAACTTGGCTCGTTTTCGAACAAAATTTTTGGTGAAACGTAAATAAACTCGAATTATAGCGTCCAATCAATATGTATTATGTTTACCCCGAACAAAATTATCGTCAAACTGTAAACGAACTTGATATGTATATAAAAATAAACACAAAAAACATATTACATTTGACCTGATATGTTTCTAAACAAAATTTACATCAAAATATAAATTAACTCAAATTTATACCGGCTTGTGCATAATAATAAACTCGGAACAAATTAGATTTCTTATGATAATGGACGAATATCGAGGGAGTCAAAATCATATTTTATAAAGTTGTTAATAAGAAAGAGAAAGAGGGTGGAAAAATCATGTTGAACATTTGTTTTGAAAGAGGATTTTACGAAGTTGAGGGAAAATGAGATATTTATTTATCCTAACCTACTACTCTATTAAAAGGGTAACTAGGGTTATCACATGTCACTTTTTAGACTCATCTAATGTCACCTGGCATCTTGACATTTAACAAAAAATTTTTCCCGCCCAAAAGAATTCAATCAACTATTTTTGTATTAAATTTTTAAATACACATTTTGTTTCCAATATAATCATCCAAAATTAACCGGATATAAATTATAACCCTTCCATTTTAAACTAGAAAACATATATCTCTTACTTTTACTCCTAGCAAACTCTATTGGTTAATTTTTAAAATTATATTCTTATCAAATCTTTATTTTTGAAAGACAAAATAAGTCATAATTCTAAGATAAATGTTTACTTTAAGATTGTATAGTACCACTCAAAGATATACCAATTATAATATTTTATAAGTTTTTTGTCTATAGAAACTATTATTAATTAGTAAAAACAAAGAATTGCTTTTAGAAATTAAAATAAAATACTATTAGAAAAAGGTATTTAAATTAGACATCAATATTTTCAATTGCCCTTTATTTCATTACCGTCTCTTTTTCTTTTTTTATTTGTTACCGTCAACAAAATCATTATTTTCCAAACTTTAAGATGTTTTTAGCTAATTTTTGAATTGATATCAATCGTATATTTTAAAATATCATTATATAATTAATAAAATTTTATTTTATTTAATATTTTATTACTCAACCCGTATAATACACGGGTTCACTAAAGCTAGTACTTATATATAATAGTAAAAGAGTCATTTGGGGACACTTGTCATATTCTTAGATCCTCTAAATTTGTTTTTACCATCTCTCTCTCCTATTAAATAATTACCTGAATTAAAAATTAAATAATTTTAATTCTTTTTAATATTAAAAATATTTCTTAATAAATTAAGAAAATATGTATTTATTAATGTTATTTCTAAAAAAAATTTAATAAAATAAGAGTTTTCTAAAACATCAAACATTTTTAAAAATATGAAATATCTTAAAATTGATGTTTTTAAAAAGTAAAGTTCTTTATAAACTAAAAATAATTAAAATTAGAAGTTATAATAAGAAACTTTTAAAATAATATTTTTAATACTCTTTGTTTGAAAGAAATGATTCAATTTTTTTGGAAATAAAAATTAAAATTATTACTTATAATTATTAGTCATATATAATTTTAATCATATCTTATTTTAAAATATCATTTTATACTTCATAAACTTTCATCATAATTAATATTTTATTTTTTAATTCGTGTAATACACGAATTACTAAAGTTAGTATTATGTAAATAAAAATCAACAACTAATCAATTTTATTTTTTTAACTCGTGTAATACATTTAGTTCATTTTGTTTTTATGTTATTTTAAAAATTAACTCTCCATCTCCGTGTAATACACGGTTAACTAAAGCCAGTATATATGCATATAATTATAAGAACTTTCGTATTCAGTTTAGTATTATATACAGACTGATAGGACACTAATTAACAAAGTGTGCTTCTGCTTGAGGCCAAATTGATATGTGCCAACGGAGTATAATGTCACGGACTGCATCTGATCAGCTCACGTGCGGCACTTAGATTCGTTCTAAGTAAGCCTTCTTGATCTCGGGTGGATGGTTTATGCAGCGGAAGTCTTTGTAAGGGAATGTTAGATTGTAGTGCGCAAGTAAGACGCTTGTAGTGTGTTTTCAACACAAGTAATAAGCTTGTATTACTTACAAACACAAGTACAAGACTTTGATATTACAAGGAGCATAGGTGGTTTACAAATGAAGCATCACCACCCTATTTATACTAGTTGCATGCCTTTATAGATTTTTCTATATCTAGACATTTCTTTACATAATATCTAAGATACTTCTAATCTAAATATCTAAGATATTTGGTAATCTAAATATCTTAGATATTAGCTAATCTAATATCTAGATAATTCTTTGCTTAATATCTAGACATTTTACATGGAATTCTCTACTTTGATCTAGTGTTTATGGCTAGATTTTTGTAGTGTCTTCTAGAGATTTCCGAGATTGCCATGTTGTCGCAGAATTGTGTGGGTTGTCCCGGAGTCTTCCGGGCAGCCTTGCATGCTTCAAATATGCCTCTAATCAGTAAAAATCAAGGTGTTGCGATCTGTGTTTTGGCGGGTCGTGACATTCTCCCCTACCTAATGCCATGATGTCCTCGTCGTGTTACCTGGATGCATCATGAGTTGTCTTCATGAGTTTCAAGATAGAGATGGTTTTGCCTTGACGCCTTGTATCTGGCTCCAAGGTAACGGTATGCACTTGGTCTCCCTTGATGATGTACATGGTGTTAATGAATGTCACTGGGCAGGCCTTTGCTTTTCGGAAGAAATCCATCCCTAGCACGATATCATAGTCGTCTAGTGGGACGACTGAGAAGTGCAGCTTGCCTGTCCATGTACCAATCTTTGTTTTTACGCCCCATGCTGCTCCTTCTATTGGTTTGGTGTCTCCTGAGGCGGCCTTGATCCATCCTTCTTGTGTGGTGATCCTTAAGCCAAGTCTTCGAGCCTCTTTAGGTGAGATGAAGTTGTGGCTTGCTCCGGTGTCAACCAACGCTTTCACATGTTGTCCTTTTATTTCCATGTTTACGAACCAAAGTCCCTTTGATTCTGTTTATGGGTTGTCTCTGGTTATGGTTTGGTTTGATTGGTTTGTCATCACCAAGGGCTTGCCTTCAACTGTACTTAACGCATTAAGTAGTTGAAGTTGCATTGTTCCTAGACGAACCTCTTCTGGTCCTGATGGTTCATCGTCAGATCTAATCAAGGCTGTAAGTTTAGCCTTTTTCGGACAATCCCGCGCATTGTGCGGTCCATCGTAAAGGAAACATCCTTTGATCATTTGTACCTCCTTCCCATATCTTGGTGGTCATCGATTGTCTTCTCTTCGATTCTGACTTTGGTTATTATTATAGGGTCTCGCTCCCCCACCTTTTTCATCGTTATCCTCCATAACGATGGGTTTTTGTAATCGCCTTTCATTATGGTCGATCAGGCTTTCGGCAACAACGATGGCTGAGGATAAGTCTTGAACATTTCTTCGTTCAAGTTCGGTTCTTGCCTACGTTTGTAAGCCATCGATGAAGTATATGAGAGAGTCCTTTGGTGACAAGTCCGGAATTTCTAGTACAAGGGTAGTGAAATATTTGATGTAGTCCTTGATGCTACCCTTTTGCTTTAGATTACGAAGCCGAATCTTTGCTTCGTGTTCAGCGTTTTCCGGATAAAATTGTTTCTTGATTTCTTTTATGAAATCAGTCCAAGTTTGTATCGTGCACGTACCTTTATCAATCTCCATGTGCTTTCGTCACCACCATAAAGTTGCGGTCTCCTTCAAGTAAAGAGTCACCGTCTTGATCTTCTTGGCGTCATCGATAATATCGACGGCCTTAAAGTATTGTTCCATCTCCCAAAGGAAGTCATCCACAGCCCTCGCCTCTCGTTTACCAACGAATGGTGATGGTTTGGGGATATCCACCTTTGTAGAGGCATGGATTATGTTGTCACCTCCGGTTGCTAGTGCGCGCTTACAAACATTTAGTTCGGTTTGCAAGTCTTTGATTTTCCTCTCGAAGTTAGCTTTGAGTTGACCCAACTCCTTTGTGAATGCCTCTTCCATCTCCTTTCTTATCAAGGAGAGGGCGAGTTTGAGATCGCTTCTCATTTCATTGAAGTTATTGCCTTATGACTCAACATGTTGCAAAGAGTCGTAGGTATGTGTTTTGAAGATATCGACTTCAGCCTTGAATTCATGTATTTCATTTTTAAATTCAGACAATGCTACCTTGACATCTTCAACTCTTTTGTCCATGCTTGCAACCAATTCTTTGGACATGCTTCGAGTTCTCTTGTCACCTTTACGAGCCTCCTCCCGTCCTCGGGTCTCGTCTCCGGCAACGCATGCGACTACAACCTTCTCTAGATTAGATGCCATCCCAATGAGTCGACCTGGCTCTGATACCACTTGTCACGGACTGAATCTGATCAGCTCACGTGTGACACTTAGATTTGTTCTAAGTCAGCCTTCTTGATCTCGGGTGGATGTTTTATGCAGCGGAAGTCTTTGTAAGGAACGTTAGATTTGTAGTGCGCAAGTAAGACGCTTGTAGTGTATGTTTACAACACAAGTAATAAGCTTGTATTACTTACAAACACAAGTACAAGACTTTGATATAAAAGGAGCTTAGGTGGTTTACAAATGAAGCATCACCACCCTATTTATACTAGTTGCATGCCTTTCTAGATTTTTCTATATCTAGACCTTTCTTTACATAATATCTAAGATACTTCTAATCTAAATATCTAAGATATTTGGTAATCCAAATATCTTAGATATTAGCTAATCTAATATCTAGATAATTCTTTGCTTAATATCTAGATATTTTACATGGAATTCTCTACTTTGATCTAGTGTTTATGGCTAGATTTTTGTAGTGTCTTCTAGAGATTTCCGAGATTGCCATGTTGCCACAGAATTGTGTGGGTTGTCCTAGAGTCTTCCGGGCAGCCTTGCATGCTTCAAATATACCCCTAATCGGTAAAAATCAAGGTGTTGCGATCTGTGTTTTGGCGGGTCGTGACATTCTCCCCCACCTAATGCCACGACGTCCTCGTCAAGTTACCTGGATGCAACATGAGTTGTCTTCATGAGTTTCAAGATAGAGATGGTTTTACCTTGACGCCTTGTATCTGGCTCCAAGGTAACGGTGTGCACTTGATCTCCCTTGATGATGTACATGGTGTTAATGAATGTCACTTGGCAGGCCTTTGCTTTTCGGAAGAAATCCATCCCTAGCACGATATCATAGTCGTCTAGTGGGACGACTGAGAAGTGCAGCTTGCCTGTCCATGTACCAATCTTTGTTTTTACGCCCCATGCTGCTCCTTCTATTGGTTTGGTGTCTCCTGAGGCGGCCTTGATCCATCCTTCTTGTGTGGTGATCCTTAAGCCAAGTCTTCGAGCCTCTTTAGGTGAGATGAAGTTGTGGCTTGCTCCGGTGTCAACCAACGCTTTCACATGTTGTCCTTTTATTTCCATGTTTACGAACCAAAGTCCCTTTGATTCTGTTTATGGGTTGTCTCTGGTTATGGTTTGGTTTGATTGGTTTGTCATCACCAAGGGCTTGCCTTCAACTGTACTTAACGCATTAAGTAGTTGAAGTTGCATTGTTCCTAGACGAACCTCTTCTGGTCCTGATGGTTCATCGTCAGATCTAATCAAGGCTGTAAGTTTAGCCTTTTTCGGACAATCCCGCGCATTGTGCGGTCCATCGTAAAGGAAACATCCTTTGATCATTTGTACCTCCTTCCCATATCTTGGTGGTCATCGATTGTCTTCTCTTCGATTCTGACTTTGGTTATTATTATAGGGTCTCGCTCCCCCACCTTTTTCATCGTTATCCTCCATAACGATGGGTTTTTGTAATCGCCTTTCATTATGGTCGATCAGGCTTTCGGCAACAACGATGGCTGAGGATAAGTCTTGAACATTTCTTCGTTCAAGTTCGGTTCTTGCCTACGTTTGTAAGCCATCGATGAAGTATATGAGAGAGTCCTTTGGTGACAAGTCCGGAATTTCTAGTACAAGGGTAGTGAAATATTTGATGTAGTCCTTGATGCTACCCTTTTGCTTTAGATTACGAAGCCGAATCTTTGCTTCGTGTTCAACGTTTTCCGGATAAAATTGTTTCTTGATTTCTTTTATGAAATCAGTCCAAGTTTGTATCGTGCACGTACCTTTATCAATCTCCATGTGCTTTCGTCGCCACCATAAAGTTGCGGTCTCCTTCAAGTAAAGAGTCACCGTCTTGATCTTCTTGGCGTCATCGATAATATCGACGGCCTTAAAGTATTGTTCCATCTCCCAAAGGAAGTTATCCACAGCCCTCGCCTCTCGTTTACCAACGAATGGTGATGGTTTGGGGATATCCACCTTTGTAGAGGCATGGATTATGTTGTCACCTCCGGTTGCTAGTGCGCGCTTACAAACATTTAGTTCGGTTTGCAAGTCTTTGATTTTCCTCTCGAAGTTAGCTTTGAGTTGACCCAACTCCTTTGTGAATGCCTCTTCCATCTCCTTTCTTATCAAGGAGAGGGCGAGTTTGAGATCGCTTCTCATTTCATTGAAGTTATTGCCTTATGACTCAACATGTTGCAAAGAGTCGTAGGTATGTGTTTTGAAGATATCGACTTCAGCCTTGAATTCATGTATTTCATTTTTAAATTCAGACAATGCTACCTTGACATCTTCAACTCTTTTGTCCATGCTTGCAACCAATTCTTTGGACATGCTTCGAGTTCTCTTGTCACCTTTACGAGCCTCCTCCCGTCCTCGGGTCTCGTCTCCGGCAACGCATGCGACTACAACCTTCTCTAGATTAGATGCCATCCCAATGAGTCGACCTGGCTCTGATACCACTTGTCACGGACTGAATCTGATCAGCTCACGTGCGACACTTAGATTTGTTCTAAGTCAGCCTTCTTGATCTCGGGTGGATGTTTTATGCAGCGGAAGTCTTTGTAAAGGAACGTTAGATTTGTAGTGCGCAAGTAAGACGCTTGTAGTGTATGTTTACAACACAAGTAATAAGCTTGTATTACTTACAAACACAAGTACAAGACTTTGATATTAAAAGGAGCTTAGGTGGTTTACAAATGAAGCATCACCACCCTATTTATACTAGTTGCATGCCTTTCTAGATTTTTCTATATCTAGACCTTTCTTTACATAATATCTAAGATACTTCTAATCTAAATATCTAAGATATTTGGTAATCAAATATCTTAGATATTAGCTAATCTAATATCTAGATAATTCTTTGCTTAATATCTAGATATTTTACATGGAATTCTCTACTTTGATCTAGTGTTTATGGCTAGATTTTTGTAGTGTCTTCTAGAGATTTCCGAGATTGCCATGTTGCCACAGAATCGTGTGGGTTGTCCTGGAGTCTTCCGGGCAGCCTTGCATGCTTCAAATATACCCCTAATCGGTAAAAATCAAGGTGTTGCGATCTGTGTTTTGGCGGGTCGTGACATTCTCCCCCACCTAATGCCACGACGTCCTCGTCATGTTACCTGGATGCAACATGAGTTGTCTTCATGAGTTTCAAGATAGAGATGGTTTTACCTTGACGCCTTGTATCTGGCTCCAAGGTAACGGTGTGCACTTGATCTCCCTTGATGATGTACATGGTGTTAATGAATGTCACTGGGCAGGCCTTTGCTTTTCGGAAGAAATCCATCCCTAGCACGATATCATAGTCGTCTAGTGGGATGACTGAGAAGCGCAGCTTGCCTGTCCATGTACCGATCTTTGTTTTTACACCCCATGCTGCTCCTTCTATTGGTTTGGTGTCTCCTGAGGCGGCCTTGATCCATCCTTCTTGTGTGGTGATCCTTAAGCCAAGTCTTCAAGCCTCTTTAGGTGAGATGAAGTTGTGGCTTGCTACGGTGTCAACCAACGCTTTCACAGGTTTCCCTTTTATTTCCATGTTTACGAACCGAAGTCCCTTTGATTCTGTTTGTGGGTTGTCTCTGGTTATGGTTTGGTTTGATTGGTTTGCCATCACCAAGGGCTTGCCTTCAACTGTACTTAACGCATTAGGTACTTGAAGTTGCATTGTTCCTAGACGAACCTCTTCTAGTTCTGATGATTCATCATCAGATCTAATCAAGGCTGTAAGTTTTGCCTTTTTTGGACAATCCCGCGCATTGTGCGGTCCATCGCAAAGGAAACATCCTTTGATCATTTGTACCTCCTTCCCATATCTTGGTGGTCGTCGATTGTCTTCTCTTCGATTCTGACATTGGTTATTATTATGGGGTCTCGCTCCCCTACCTTTTTCATCGTTATCCTCCATAACGATGGGTTTTTGTAATCGCCTTTCATTATGGTCGATCAGGCTTTCGGCAATAACGATGGCTGAGGACAAGTCTTGAACATTTTTTCGTTCAAGTTCGGTTTTTGCCCACGTTTGTAGGCCATCGATGAAGTATATGAGAGAGTCCTTTGGTGACAAGTCCAGAATTTCTAGTACAAGGGTAGTGAAATCTTTGACGTAGTCCTTGATGTTACCATTTTGCTTTAGATTACGAAGCCGAATCTTTGCTTCGTGTTCAGTGTTTTGCCGGATAAAATTGTTTCTTGATTTCTTTTATGAAATCAGTCCAAGTTTGTATGGTGCACGTACCTTTATCAATCTCCATGTGCTTTCATCGCCACCATAAAGCTGCGATATCCTTCAAGTAAAGAGTCATCGTCTTGATCTTCTTGGCGTCATCGACAATATCGACGGCCTCAAAGTATTGTTCCATCTCCCAAAGGAAGTCATCCACAGCCCTCGCCTCTCGTTTACTAATGAATGGTGATGGTTTAGGGATGTCCACCTTGGTAGAGGCATGGATTATGTTATCACCTCAGGTTGCTAGTGCGCGCTTGCAAACACTTAGTTCGGTTTGCAAGTCTTTGATTTCCCTCTCGATGTTAGCTTTGAGTTGACCCAACTCCTTTGTGAATGCCTCTTCCATCTCCTTTCTTATCAAGGAAAGGGCGAGTTTGAGATCGCTTCTCATTTCATTGAAGTCATTGCCTAACGACTCAACATGTTGCAAACAGTCGTAGGTATGTGTTTTGAAGATATCGACTTCAGCCTTGAATTCATCTATTTCATTTTTTAATTCAGACAATACTACCTCGACATCTTCAACTCTTTTGTCCATGCTTGCAACCAAGTCTTTGGACATGCTTCGAGTTCTCTTGTCACCTTTACGAGCCTCCTCCAGTCCACGGGTCTCGTATCCGGCAACGCTTGCGACTACAATCTTCTCTAGATTAGATGCCATCCCAATGAGTCGACCTGGCTCTGATACCACTTGTCACGGACTGAATCTGATCAGCTCACGTGCGGCACTTAGATTCGTTCTAAGTCAGCCTTCTTGATCTCGGGTGGATGGTTTATGTAGCGGAAGTCTTTGTAAGGGAACGTTAGATTTGTAGTGCGCAAGTAAGACGCTTGTAGTGTATGTTTACAACACAAGAAATAAGCTTGTATTACTTACAAACACAAGTACAAGACTTTGATATTACAAGGAGCTTAGGTGGTTTACAAATGAAGCATCACCACCCTATTTATACTAGTTGCATGCCTTTCTAGATTTTTCTATATCTAGACCTTTCTTTACATAATATCTAAGATACTTCTAATCTAAATATCTAAGATATTTGGTAATCTAAATATCTTAGATATTAGCTAATCTAATATCTAGATAATTCTTTGCTTAATATCTAGATATTTTACATGGAATTCTCTACTTTGATCTAGTGTATATGGCTAGATTTTTGTAGTGTCTTCTAGAGATTTCCGAGATTGCCATGTTGTTGCCGAATTGTGTGGGTTGTCCCGGAGTCTTCCGGGCAGCCTTGCATGCTTCAAATATGCCCCTAATCGGTAAAAATCATGGTGTTGCGATCTGTGTTTTGGCGGGTCGTGACATTCTCCCCCACCTAATGCCACGACGTCCTCGTCGTGTTACCTGGATGCAACATGAGTTGTCTTCATGAGTTTCAAGATAGAGATGGTTTTTCCTTGACGCCTTGTATCTGGCTCCAAGGTAACGGTGTGCACTTGGTCTCCCTTGATGATGTACATGGTGTTAATGAATGTCACTGGGCAGGCCTTTGCTTTTCGAAAGAAATCCATCCCTAGCACGATATCATAGTCGTCTAGTGGGACGACTGAGAAGTGCAACTTGCATGTCCATGTACCAATCTTTGTTTTTACGCCCCATGCTGCTCCTTCTATTGGTTTGGTGTCTCCTGAGGCGGCCTTGATCCATCCATCTTGTGTGGTGATCCTTAAGCCAAGTCTTCGAGCCTCTTTTAGTGAGATGAAGTTGTGGCTTGCTCCGGTGTCAACCAACGCTTTCACAGGTTGCCCTTTTATTTCCATGTTTACAAACCGAAATCCCTTTGATTCTGTTTGTGGGTTGTCTCTGGTTATGGTTTGGTCTGAATGGTTTTCCATCACCAAGGGCTTGCCTTCAACTGTACTTAACGCATTAAGTAGTTGAAGTTGCATTGTTCCTAGACGAACCTCTTCTAGTTCTGATGGTTCATCATTAGATCTAATCAAGGCTGTAAGTTTAGCCTTTTTCGGACAATCCCGTGCATTGTGCGGTTCATCGCAAAGGAAATATCCTTTGATCATTTGTACCTCCTTCCCATATCTTGGTGGTCGTCGATTGTCTTCTCTTCGATTCTGACATTGGTTAATATTATGGGGTCTCGCTCCCTCACCTTTTCATCGTTATCCTCCATAACAATGGGTTTTTGTAATCATCTTTCATTATGGTCGATCTGGCTTTCGGCAACAACGATGGCTGAGGACAAGTCTTGAACATTTCTTCGTTCAAGTTCGGTTCTTGCCTACGTTTGTAAGCCATCGATGAAGTATATGAGAGAGTCCTTTGGTGACAAGTCCGGAATTTCTGGTAAAAGGGTAGTGAAATCTATGACGTAGTCCTTGATGCTACCCTTTTGCTTTAGATTACGAAGCTGAATCTTTGCTTCGTGTTTAGCGTTTTCCGGATAAAATTGTTTCTTGATTTCTTTTATGAAATCAGTCCAAGTTTGTATGGTGCACGTACCTTTATCAATCTCCATGTGCTTTCGTCGCCACCATAAAGCTGCGGTCTCCTTCAAGTAAAGAGTCACCGTCTTGTTCTTCTTGGTGTCATCGACAATATCGACGGCCTCAAAGTATTGTTCCATCTCCCAAAGGAAGTCATCCACAGCCCTCGCCTCTCGTTTACCAACGAATGGTGATGGTTTGGGGATGTCCACCTTTGTAGAGGCATGGATTATGTTGTCACCTCCGGTTGCTAGTGCGCGCTTGCAAACACTTAGTTCGGTTTGCAAGTCTTTGATTTCCCTCTCGAAGTTAGCTTTGAGTTGACCCAACTCCTTTGTGAATGCCTCTTCCATCTCCTTTCTTATCAAGGAGAGGGCGAGTTTGAGATCGCTTCTCATTTCATTGAAGTCATTGCCTAACGACTCAACATGTTGCAAAGAGTCATAGGTATGTGTTTTGAAGATATCGACTTCAGCCTTGAATTCATCTATTTCATTTTTGAATTCAGACAATGCTACCTCGACATCTTCAACTCTTTTGTCCATGCTTGCAACCAAGTCTTTGGACATGCTTCGAGTTCTCTTGTCACCTTTACGAGCCTCCTCCCATCCACGGGTCTCGTCTCCGGCAACGCTTGCGACTACAACCTTCTCTAGATTAGATGCCATCCCAATGAGTCGACCTGGCTCTGATACCACTTGTCACGGACTGAATCTGATCAGCTCACGTGCGGCACTTAGATTCTTTCTATGTCAGCCTTCTTGATCTCGGGTGGATGGTTTATGCAGCGGAAGTCTTTGTAAGGGAACGTTAGTTTTGTAGTGCGCAAGTAAGACGCTTGTAGTGTATGTTTACAACACAAGTAATAAGCTTGTATTACTTACAAACACAAGTACAAGACTTTGATATTACAAGGAGCTTAGGTGGTTTACAAATGAAGCATCACCACCCTATTTATACTAGTTGCATGCCTTTCTAGATTTTTCTATATCTAGACCTTTCTTTACATAATATCTAAGATACTTCTAATCTAAAATCTAAGATATTTGGTAATCTAAATATCTTAGATATTAGCTAATCCAATATCTAGATAATTCTTTGCTTAATATCTAGATATTTTACATGGAGTTCTCTACTTTGATCTAGTGTTTATGGCTAGATTTTTGTAGTGTCTTCTAGAGATTTCCGAGATTGCCATGTTGCCGCAGAATTGTGTGGGTTGTCCCAGAGTCTTCCAGGCAGCCTTGCATGCTTCAAATATACCCCTAATTGGTAAAAATCAAGGTGTTGCGATCTGTGTTTTGACGGGTCGTGACATTCTCCCCCACCCAATGCCACGACGTCCTCGTCGTGTTACCTGGATGCAACATGAGTTGTCTTCATGAGTTTCAAGATAGAGATGGTTTTGCCTTGACGCCTTGTATCTGGCTCCAAGGTAACGGTGTGCACTTGGTCTCCCTTGATGATGTACATGGTGTTAATGAATGTCACTGGGCAAGCCTTTGCTTTTCGGAAGAAATCCATCCCTAGCACGATATCATAGTCGTCTAGTGGGACGACTGAGAAGTGCAGCTAGCATGTCCATGTACCAATCTTTGTTTTTACACCCCATGCTGCTCCTTCTATTGGTTTGGTGTCTCCTGAGGCGGCCTTGATCCATCCTTCTTGTGTGGTGATCCTTAAGCCAAGTCTTCAAGCCTCTTTAGGTGAGATGAAGTTGTGGCTTGCTACGGTGTCAACCAACGCTTTCACAGGTTTCCCTTTTATTTCCATGTTTATGAACCGAAGTCCCTTTGATTTTGTTTGTGGGTTGTCTCTGGTTATTGTTTGGTTTGATTGGTTTGCCATCACCAAGGGCTTGCCTTCAACTGTACTTAACGCATTAAGTACTTGAAGTTGCGTTGTTCCTAGACGAACCTCTTCTAGTTCTGATGATTCATCATCAGATCTAATCAAGGCTGTAAGTTTTGCCTTTTTTGGACAATCCCGCGCATTGTGCGGTCCATCGCAAAGGAAACATCCTTTGATCATTTGTACCTCCTTCCCATATCTTGGTGGTCGTCGATTGTCTTCTCTTCGATTCTGACTTTGGTTATTATTATGGGGTCTCGCTCCCCCACCCTTTTCATCGTTATCCTCCATAACGATGGGTTTTTGTAATCGCCTTTCATTATGGTCGATCAGGCTTTCGGCAACAACGATGGCTGAGGACAAGTCTTGAACATTTTTTCATTCAAGTTCGGTTTTTGCCCACGTTTGTAAGCCATCGATGAAGTATATGAGAGAGTCCTTTGGTGACAAGTCTGGAATTTCTAGTACAAGGGTAGTGAAATCTTTGACGTAGTCCTTGATGTTACCCTTTTGCTTTAGATTACGAAGCCGAATCTTTGCTTCGTGTTCAGCATTTTCAGAATAAAATTGTTTGTTGATTTCTTTTATGAAATCAGTCCAAGTTTGTATGGTGCACGTATCTTTATCAATCTCCATGTGCTTTCGTCGCCACCATAAAGCTGCGGTATCCTTCAATTAAAGAGTCATCGTCTTGATCTTCTTGGCGTCATCGACAATATCGACGGCCTCAAAGTATTGTTCCATCTCCCAAAGGAAGTCATCCACAGCCCTCACCTCTCGTTTACTAATGAATGGTGATGGTTTAGGGATGTCCACCACGGTAGAGGCATGGATTATGTTGTCACCTCCGGTTGCTAGTGCGCGCTTGCAAACACTTAGTTCAGTTTGCAAGTCTTTGATTTCCCTCTCGAAGTTAGCTTTGAGTTGACCCAACTCCTTTGTGAATGCCTCTTCCATCTCCTTTCTTATCAAGGAGAGGGCGAGTTTGAGATCGCTTCTCATTTCATTGAAGAAATTGCCTAACGACTCAACATGTTGCAAACAGTCGTAGGTATGTGTTTTGAAGATATCGACTTCAGCCTTGAATTCATCTATTTCATTTTTGAATTCAGACAATACTACCTCGACATCTTCAACTCTTTTGTCCATGCTTGCAACCAAGTCTTTGGACATGCTTCGAGTTCTCTTGTCACCTTTACGAGCATCCTCCTTCCACGGGTCTCGTCTCCGGCAACGCTTGCGACTACAACCTTCTCTAGATTAGATGCCATCCCAATGAGTCGACCTGGCTCTGATACCACTTGTCACGGACTGAATCTGATCAGCTCACGTGCGGCACTTAGATTCGTTCTAAGTAGGCCTTCTTGATCTCGGGTGGATGGTTTATGTAGCGGAAGTCTTTGTAAGGGAACGTTAGATTTGTAGTGCGCAAGTAAGACGCTTGTAGTGTATGTTTACAACACAAGAAATAAGCTTGTATTACTTACAAACACAAGTACAAGACTTTGATATTACAAGGAGCTTAGGTGGTTTACAAATGAAGCATCACCACCCTATTTATACTAGTTGCATGCCTTTCTAGATTTTTCTATATCTAGACCTTTCTTTACATAATATCTAAGATACTTCTAATCTAAATATCTAAGATATTTGGTAATCTAAATATCTTAGATATTAGCTAATCTAATATCTAGATAACTATTTGCTTAATATCTAGATATTTTACATGGAATTCTCTACTTTGATCTAGTGTTTATGGCTAGATTTTTGTAGTGTCTTCTAGAGATTTCCGAGATTGCCATGTTGCCGCAGAATTGTGTGTTGTCCTGGAGTCTTCCGGGCAGCCTTGCATGCTTCAAATATGCCCCTAATCGGTAAATATCAAGGTGTTGCGATCTGTGTTTTGGCGGGTCGTGACATTCTCCCCCACCTAATGCCACGACGTCCTCGTCGTGTTACCTGGATGCATCATGAGTTGTCTTCATGAGTTTCAAGATAGAGATGGTTTTGCCTTGACGCCTTGTATCTGGCTCCAAGGTAACGGTGTGCACTTGGTCTCCCTTGATGATGTACATGGTGTTAATGAATGTCACTGGGCAGGCCTTTGCTTTTCGAAAGAAATCCATCCCTAGCACAATATCATAGTCGTCTAGTGGGACGACTGAGAAGTGCAGCTTGCATGTCCATGTACCAATCTTTGTTTTTACGCCCCATGCTGCTCCTTCTATTGGTTTGGTGTCTCATGAGGCGGCCTTGATCCATCCATCTTGTGTGGTGATCCTTAAGCCAAGTCTTCGAGCCTCTTTAGGTAAGATGAAGTTGTGGCTTGCTTCGGTGTTAACCAACGCTTTCACAGGTTGCCCCTTTATTTCCATGTTTACGAACCGAAATCCCTTTGATTCTGTTTGTGGGTTGTCCCTGGTTATGGTTTGGTTTGATTGGTTTGCCATCCCCAAGGGCTTGCCTTCAACTGTACCTAACGCATTAAGTAGTTGAAGTTGCATTGTTCCTAGACGAACCTCTTCTAGTTCTGATGGTTCATCATCAGATCTAATCAAGGCTGTAAGTTTAGTCTTTTTCGGACAATCCCGCGCATTGTGCGGTCCATCGCAAAGGAAATATCCTTTGATCATTTGTACCTCCTTCCCATATCTTGGTGGTCGTCGATTGTCTTCTCTTCGATTCTGACCTTGGTTATTATTATGGGGTCTCGCTCCCCCACCTTTTTCATCGTTATCCTCCATAACGATGGGTTTTTGTAATCGTCTTTCATTATGGTCGATCTGGCTTTCGGCAACAACGATGGCTGAGGACAAGGCTTGAACATTTCTTCGTTCAAGTTCGGTTGTTGCCCACGTTTGTAAGCCATCGATGAAGTATATGAGAGAGTCCTTTGGTGACAAGTCCAGAATTTCTGGTAAAAGGGTAGTGAAATCTATGACGTAGTCCTTGCTGCTACCCTTTTGCTTTAGATTACGAAGCCGAATCTTTGCTTCGTGTTCAGCGTTTTCCGGATAAAATTATTTCTTGATTTCTTTTATGAAATCAATCCAAGTTTGTATGGTGCACGTACCTTTATCATTCTCAATGTGCTTTCGTCGCCACCATAAAGCTACGGTCTCCTTCAAGTAAAGAGTCACCGTCTTGATCTTCTTGGCGTCATCGACAATATCGACGGCCTCAAAGTATTATTCCATCTCCCAAAGGAAGTCATCCACAGCCCTCGCCTCTCGTTTACCAACGAATGGTGATGGTTTGGGGATGTCCACCTTTGTAGAGGCATGGATTATGTTGTCACCTCCGGTTCCTAGTGCGCGCTTGCAAACACTTAGTTCGGTTTGCAAGTCTTTGATTTCCCTCTCGAAGTTAGCTTTGAGTTGACCCAACTCCTTTGTGAATGCCTCTTCCATCTCCTTTCTTATCAAGGAGAGGGCGAGTTTGAGATCGCTTCTCATTTCATTGAAGTCATTGCCTAACGAACTCAACATGTTGCAATGAGTCGTAGGTATGTGTTTTGAAGACATCGACTTCAGCCTTGAATTCATCTATTTCATTTTGAATTCAGGCAATGCTACCTCGACATCTTCAACTCTTTTGTCCATGCTTCGAGTTCTCTTGTCACCTTTACGAGCCTCCTCCCGTCCACGGGTCTCGTCTCCGGCAACGCTTGCGACTACAACCTTCTCTAGATTAGATGTCATCCCAATGAGTCGACCTGGCTCTGATACCACTTGTCACGGACTGAATCTGATCAGCTCACGTGCGGCACTTAGATTCGTTCTAAGTCAGCCTTCTTGATCTCGGGTGGATGGTTTATGCAGCGGAAGTCTTTGTAAGGGAACGTTAGATTTGTAGTGCGCAAGTAAGACGCTTGTAGTGTATGTTTACAACACAAGAAATAAGCTTGTATTACTTACAAACACAAGTACAAGACTTTGATATTACAAGGAGCTTAGGTGGTTTACAAATGAAGCATCACCACCCTATTTATACTAGTTGCATGCCTTTCTAGATTTTTCTATATCTAGACCTTTCTTTACATAATATCTAAGATACTTCTAATCTAAATATCTAATATATTTGGTAATCTAAATATCTTAGATATTAGATAATCTAATATCTAGATAATTCTTTGCTTAATATCTAGATATTTTACATGGAATTCTCTACTTTGATCTAGTGTTTATGGCTAGATTTTTGTAGTGTCTTCTAGAGATTTCCGAGATTGCCATGTTTCCGCAGAATTGTGTGGGTTGTCCCGGAGTCTTCCGGCAGCCTTGCATGCTTCAAATATACCCCTAATCGGTAAAAATCAATGTGTTGCGATCTGTGTTTTGACGGGTCGTGACATTAAGCATGCTTTGTTGGTCACATCATATCGCATGGACTTTGTTTCTCCTAGAATAGCATATAAATTTACGAGATTTAAATTATAACACTAGCTTAAGAAATTACAATAATTATGTATACTTAATACTAGCTTTAGTAAACCCGTGTAATACACGGGTTGAATAAATAAAATATCAAATTGAATAAAAATTATTAATTATAAAACGATAGACTAAAACATGATATGATTGAAGTTATGTATAAGTAATAGTTATAAGTAATAAAACAATAATATGAAATTTTTATTTTTTTATTTTTTCAAAAGATAAATTAGGCATTTTGTTTTAAAACAACATTAAAGTTTTTTTTTTAAATTTTCTTATAAATCCCTATTTTAATTATTTTTGTTTTATTAAAAATTACTTTAAAAACCAGCGAAAGTTTTTTTAAATTTGAATATAAACCCCCTCTTTTTACTTCTCATACCTCCTTCCTAAAAAAATACATTAAAAATTTTTCATGTTCTTCCCTTGTACAATTATTATTTTAAAAAAACTTTCCCCTTCCTACAAAAAATAGATTTAAAATTTTTCATATTCTCCCCTTGTACAATTATTATTTTAAAAAAACTTTCGTATCACCCATTTTATGTTTACATTCAAATTAAATTAAACTAATTTTAAAGTCTAAAACAATAAATATAATTTGTTGTTTTTTCTTTGATAATTTCATCATTCCATTCTATATAATTATATTAAAGGGAAAAGCATATTTCCCCCTTTAAAAATGATTAATGACATATATGCCCAACCAAAAAATTTAAATGCATATATCCCCTTTCAAAACTTTATAATGACAAATATACCCCTTTTCATTAAAAATACTTTATGTAATTACTAATTTACCCTTCCATTTATACTTCATATATCCATACTCCATATAGAAATAGTATTGTGATGGAAGTTGAATCTGGATAGCAAGTAGAAATTAACAACCAATCTTAAAAAAAAACAAACACCCACAAAAAAGATTACAACTTTGAGTTAAAATACCTCGGCTGAGTGAATCTGGTGATCAGATTCAGCCATTCCCTTTGAGAAATCACCAACTTGTGATGGATATAAGAGTGAAGGGACTTCAAAAAAGCTCGATTTTTCAACTGCCTGTTCAACGGTTAATATAGGTGGTTCTAAGTCTTCAATATCATAATCAACCATGGCTGTATCAGCTGCCATGTCAGCATTCTTTTGTGTATCTGCAACCTAACAATTGCATTCCTTTCAGCAGATTCTTTATAGTTACACAAAGTAAGATTTTTGAGAGAACTAAATACCGCAAATGCTATACGTTGGCCAGTACACTGAGTAAGTTCATCAGCAAATAAAGGTTCAGGACCAAAGAGGGTCTTAGCTCCTATATTATCACCTCCTTTTGGGATATCTTGAAACGTAACAACAGAATTTACATCCTTTTCAGACTTTAACTTAATACCCTTGACCCGCGCCAAAGGTTTGGTGCTATAAATAAATGCTCCATGAAGCCAGTTGAGAGGTGAAGGAATGTCATCTACAAATACTGCTTCATCGGGAGGAGGCGGCGGTGGTGGAGAGTGCAGGAGGAGGCGGGAGGAGCCGGGAGGAGGCGGGAGGAGGCGGCGGCGGTGGAGCGTGCAGGAGGAGGCGGCAAACGACCGCGATGTTGGATGCGACAGCGACGGCGAAGGAGGAGCCGACCTCAAGCAGACGACGACGATGGATTTCAGTTGTAGAGTGTGGAGGATGAAGATGAAGTTGAGATATGGGATTTCAGATGCAAAATGTGAAGGATGAAGATGAAGTTGAGATATGGTTTTCTCTCTTTTCTTTTTAACCTAGGGACAAAATGGTCAAAAAGTTATATTGGGTATATATGCTATTATATTTTTTGCTTGGGTATATATGCATTTAATATATATTTGTAAGGGTATATATGCAATTGTTTCTATATTAAATTAATAATGGGTCCCTTTATTTAGACACCCCCCCAATTTTAAATCAACACCCCTGTACCCTATACGCCGCGTATGGGTCCATACGCGGCGTATAGGGTGCGTTGTTGATTTGACGTTTTATACCCTATACGCCGCGTATGGCTCCATACGCGGCGTATAGGGTGCGTTGTTGATTTGACGTTTTATACCCTATACGCGGCGTATGGGTCCATACGCGGCGTATAGTGTTTGACATTTTATACCCATACTTGACTTACGACCCATACGTGGAGGAGCTATACGCCGCGTATGGGTCCATACGCGGCGTATAGCTTATATATTTTTTTTTTAATTTT
>CM044016.1:34859161-35059161 GCA_024085815.1 Flaveria linearis | reverse complement strand
CGTGGTGTATGGACCTATACGCCCCGTATAGGTAAACTGATGTGACGTCGAGTGTCAGTCATTAATGTCGCATTAATGGTCGATACCTATACGCCGGGCATGGGCCACGTATGGACCCATACGCGGCGTATAGGGGGGTGTCGATTTATAAAACTGGGTGTCTATTTATTAGGACCTTTAATAATACACAAGAATAGGTTTATTAATACAAACTAGTTGAATTCTACCTCGCGCGCTGCGCGAGTATTTTAAAACCGATAATCACCGGTACAACCCTAGTTTCAACTCTTGGCTCAGATCCGGCTTCTCATTGTGGCTGCAAACCAAACGTGGTTGTCACGCCAAATATTATGTGTGTACAAGTAATGTGAAAATTCTTAGATGCATAAAAGCATCTGCATCTTTCATCTTCTTTGAATATATATATTAGCAATAGCAATCTTGGCCTTCACTTGCTACAGAGTCGTATGGAACAAAATATCTAGAGCTCATGTGTAGCAAGAAAAATTATCACAGATACGCACAATGGTTAAAATACCTAAAAGTGACATGTGATACTAAACATATAAGAATATAAGATAGTCTTCTGCAGCTTAAGCTCACTTTAACCTTGTAATATTGAATCCACTTAAAATAATCAGTTTAGATAAGCAATTCAAACTGCTTACTGAAGAGAGAGCTTCTTATTTCACCCTAAAATAAACAAATAAGCATAACCACTTTTATTCATCCAAACACAACAAAACTTTTTATCAGCTTTCTGAAAATGACAATAAGCTGTTAAAATAAGCAATCCATAACATCCCCTACACATTGAGATAATATCGTATACCTGACCAGATGCTAGTGCATTTTGTTGGGGCAATTGTGCTCTTATCTACCCCTGATTCATCCTTTGTTGGTTAAATGCAAGAGGCTCATTTGCCCTAATTTGAGAATTTAAATTGTAAGAACTCATCATGTTCATCCCCATTTGCATTCCTTGCAGTGATTGCCCAGGTGTATTTCCAGGATGAAATTGAGACCCTTGAACTAACCCTGTTTTCTGCCTTGGCTGCAAACTCAATCACACAGTAGTTTAGACATATAATTGATCAAAAAAACAACCTTTTTGTTCCAATTGAAGCAAATTTACAACACTGGTGGAATGCAAATTGTGTTAAATTGAACAGTTACCGATGCTAATATTTAGGATTGTAGATTAAGCTGTGCAGCTGAAGCAGCTTGATTGGGCAACATTGTGAGGTGACCCTCACCGCCGATCGACATCTTAATCTTCTCCGGATTCATCCTCAACCTACCCCCTTTGCAAATCGAGCTCATCAGCACCCACATCAGCGTCCCAATGAACATCCATCGGGCCATCGCCACCTAGGGTTCTCGAGGAATAAGAAATCCGGTGCCGGAAAACAAACCGAGCCATCGCCGGACCATTGCCGGAGTAAATAGAGCCTTTGGTTCTCTCCGACTTACTCCAACGTTGCAGAAGCACCATGACTCCCCCGAATTGCTAGAACCGGCGCTAAACAGAGGCACCCCACCATCTACCAACTTGCCGAAGCACGGCGGTATGCGATGGCGGTCCGAGCAGCAGATGGGGAGCACGGCGGTCTGCATGCAACAACCAGAAAATGTACCGGATTTAGGCAGCAGTAGGCGATATAGGCCCCACCATTATCGCCAAAACCATAAACCCCAAATCAAACGCTAAAGCATGGCAGCGTTAGTCATAGGTAGAAGCTGATTCTTAGGTCACAAAACGCAGACCATACCCAAGGAAACCGGCAACCAGCTGAAGCGCTGGAGACGACGTCGACGCGGTGATACCGGAAGAGCGGAGGAAAGGAGCAGCGGGAGAAGATATGGCTCTTAAAGAGAAGGGTTTGTACCCAAGGCCAAGTGAAATCCCCAAAACACCCCCACTTTACTGTTTATTGGAATGATTGTTAGAAATTTGTGTTCCCGAATTTACTTAAGGAAGGAAATAAAAGGAAATGGAAGGAAAATGAAGGCTAAAAACAATCCTTCCAAATTGGAAGGAAATAGAGAGAAAGGAAAGGAAAGAAAAGAAAAGAAGAGAAGAGAAGAGAAGAAAAGAGAAAAGAAGAGAAATGAAAAGAAAATATTTTCTTTCTTTTTCTCTCGTTAAGTAAACTCGGGAACACAGCGTAAAGGAGAAAGCAAGTAAACAAAAACACATAGTGAAACATCAAAAACACCCTCAATCTACTTGAACTTCTATTTAAATATATAGGATATTTGTTGTATATTTGATTTTGTAAAATACATATATCACGATCTTATTCATAAAGAAATAGAAGGTATATATGTGCGATATAAAAAACAAATACAAGTAATGATTTTGAGAAAGAAATTACGTAACGTATGTGGGTCCGTAACACACAAAAGTGTTCATTCACTAATTCAATTCACACTTCCTCCTATAAATGCTTTTCTCACTTTCCCATCGCCACCACCACCACCACCACCCTTTCGTTAACACCACCAATTCACCTCTCATGACCACCGAACGGTGGGTCGCTGCGGCCATCACCACCGACGCTCTCGTGGTGGACCTTTTACTCCACCTGAAACGATCTTCATCCTCTGATCCACCACCACCACCACCGCCGCCGCCGTTGAATCCTCCGGTATGGGGCGACCGTAAGTCCCGATCGAAACAAACAGCTGCCGCCGCCGTTGTTAAAGGTCATCAACATAGGAGCCCTAGCACACCGCTGTCGTGGAGCGACAGTAGCGATGAGTTCAGTCGTCCGTCGGTTCTCTGCTCCGGTGATGGATCTGTTAAGGTTTGTATCTCCTCCGTCACGTGACTGTTGTTTTTTGTTAGAATCGTTTTTTTTTTCTCCGGTGGCTTGTGCCGTCGGTGGTCGGGGTTTCACCGGCGACGACGGTGAATTTGTTAGGGTGTTGATTAAAGAGAAGGGTTTGTACCCAAGGCCAAGTGAAATCCCCAAAACACCCCCACTTTACTGTTTATTTACTGTTCATTTAACTTGCTTTTTAAACATATAACTAGTTTTAATATCTAGACGCGCGTTGCGCGTCTTGGAAATGCCGTAAATCGATACTCTATCAGCCATCTAAGACAGCAAGATGAAATGAGTCCATCATGGCCGGAGGGAAAGGCCCCTAAATTCTACAACAACTTGGATTAATATCTAAATCTAATACGATAATAACTAAAGCAAAATAAAAGAATTATATGTATATTACAGAGCTGAAAAACTTACCTCTTTCCATAAAATGCGGTAAAAACATAGTCATTGTTATAGTTACTTGACCAAGGGTGGCGATTCATCCTTCCTTGCATTACCCTTTCCTTCATATAGTTCAACCTTGAACTAAAACAAAAAAAAAAGATTAGGAAAACCTATTGTAGTTCTACTGGATTCGACTAAAAAAACTCTCATGAACATAGTAGTAGAAATCGAAAGCATGACTGAAGCAAATAAGCAGTCCGAGAGGATCCCAAACATTGGTCATAGAAGCCATAAATTTGTTGTAAAATCATATAGGCCAAACGTCTCCAAATTTACCCGATATGCAGCAAAGGGGTCAACAAAGGTGTACAACCACATAAGTGAAAGAAAATTTACAGTAGAAACTGTCATGTAATGAATCATCTTCCCTATTTTGGAATGAAAAAGAAACTCTCCCTGGCTGATTTTACCACGTCTTCATCTGATATCACCATTAATTTGAGCTTATGCTTATCATAATCTCCACCATGTATCTTCTTGAATACCTTTCCTTATATTACCAGATTAACCACATCCAAAAATCTAAGAATCAGATGACCTAAGTGTCACCACTGAATTACTCAACAGCCATCATCAACAAAGCTTTAAAATTCTACTAATTTTTAAAGTTAACCAAATCAAAAGCATAAAGTACATCAGTAGCAGCAAAATCAACTGATCAAGTAAATCACCAATGAAATCATACACACCAATTCGCCCCAAACAGATTGTTAACAATCAACTACCCGTGATTCAGAGATAAAAACATTAGTTAACAAATGCAAACAGAGAGATGAAGAGAAGAACTCACTGGAGATTGCAAGAACCCTAGGTTTAGCCATCTGACCCTTGCCAATTTTCCCTGATTTACCCCAAATACCATGGCTTTTGGCATGACGGATCAATAACACAACCTTCTGATTACTTCCTTAATGACCTGATGATCGCAACCACAACTACCAACTTAGATATATGAAACCACTTGTTAAAAAAAAACCATAACATTCAACTCATGTATAGCACTATCATATAAATGACATACACTAATAATTACCAATAATAAATTCATAATACATAATAATACAAAGTCACCTGTGCAAGCCACCAGCTAACGAAGTACGTATCAAAACACAATCCAAGATCTGACAAACAAAGTCAAAATCATACAAATATTAGTTTGACACCAATAGTCACTGCCACATAAATCAACCTTGTGATGAGGAAAAAAATTTATGTAATCCTCCAACGCAACACCCACATTCAACCTCAACTTTAACAATAACGACAGGCCAAAAAGTAACTCCATATACCCACACACAAAACATTTTATGCCACCACAGCAACAGCAACTTGTATAAAAAATAAACTAACATAACATTCAACACATGTATAGCATTATCATATAAATCAGTGCAAGTAACAGTCACCTGTCGATATACCTACCAACCGATCACCCAAAGTATCATCAACAAATATAGACCCATAAAAATAGAAAGGAAGCCAAATCAACAGCAGTAGGCACATATCAAACAATAACCTAATATCTAATCAACCAAATTAGATCTATACAATTGTTCACAATACTAAAAGATAAAGGACAATCGACCAAAAGACACATGACCTAACAATATGTATTACTGTAAACAAAATAACAGAGAAAAAAAACACACAGCTCAAACTCACAACTACAATTAGCAATCACATGACGAAGGAACTTAACACATACATACATACAGAACAGCCAAAAAATCCCAATCAACAGCAGCAAGTTCAAAAAACATAGCACTCAAATAAAATAAAAGCACGCACACACAAATATATAATAGAGAAATAGAGAACCAAACCAACAACAGCAATTAGCACCTCTAACAACCACAAACACCAATGAAGATGTACAAAAGCAATCCGGCTAACTATGCCACTACAAACAAAAACACAGAACAATGCCAAAAAACCCAATCAACAACAACAATCTACAAAAACACAACATTCCAACAAAACCCTAAAACAATAAACATCAACAACACATCAGGAAAACATTTGATCGCCAAAACATAAGACACATAAAATTAGCCCCGCAAGGAGTAAAATTCAGAGAGAACACCAACATGCAACCCTAAAAAATCACAATCCGATTACATAAAGAAGAGGATGAAACGAAAAAGGGAAAAAACATGAACCTGAAAGCCGTAACAATGATCGGAGAGTCAGTGAGTGTAAAGCACAACACCTGTAAATCAAACCCAAACAATAACCATCCGATTACACAAAGAAGACGATACCTCCGACGAGCAACCACCGCAAGCCACCGTCGCTGACAACTCCCAAGAAGGCAACTACAATCCGTCAATGTCATAGCTCAGATCCTACTCATCGTTCGAAGACCAAACCGTTGACCGTGCGGCAAGCAGATGGAACAATCGGGTGAATTGGGGGTTAGGGTTTGGAATTGGACGGGGGTGATTTGGGTGTGGATGTCGTGGAGGGAGAGGGAGGAGGAGGGTGGTGAGAGGAGGCGGCGGAGGAGGAGGCGGCCGCGGGGTCGTGGTGGTGTGGTGGTGGGTCGGTGGATTTGTGGGGGGTGTGATCGGCTTCCATGGGGCGAAGAGGGTGAGGCGGGGTGGAGGATAAGGACAGAAGGGGCTGCAGCCATTGCGATGGTGGTGTAGGGGGACGTCGGTTGTCGGAGATGGTAGCAGCAGTTGCGGATCCATGTTGGTGATGGTGGTGGTGGTGGTGGTGGTGTTGTGTGGTTTAATTTGAAGAGATGAAGTGGTGTCGTGGGTTTACTACCGTTCATACTGTTCATTTACTGTTCATTTCAACTTCTTTTTAAATATATAGGGAAATATAGGGAAATGTACGAGATTGATTGACTAGCTTGACTGAAAAACTGTTACTTGGTTAGTTTTCATTGAAAATATTTCATTCCGTAGTCGCCTGCTGTTCTTGCTCGATAGTCGATAGAAAGGGGATCTGCAAATGTATTTATTGATAAGTTAACAATATAAATCTATTTTTTTATTATTTAGTTAGTAGATATAAATAAATTTGAATCCTTAAAACAATCAAACTGAATTTAATAATTATATGGAATTCAATGTTTAAAATAATTTATAATATTGCTGATATAGTTGATTATTTATTAAAATTAAGATATCGAAACACTTGCTTAATATATAAAGTTAAATTACAGACATGGCTTGAAATTCGATCCGCATTTAAAACGAAATTGATTAAAAACAATATATTAACAAAGATGCAGTTTAGTTAGAAAAATATTACAACTCATGTCTAAATTTTTTGGAAAAAAAAAAGAATAATAGGCCATTAGAAAAAAAAATTTAATTAAAAATGATATGAAAGTTTATTAGTTATTATCACAATAAAAGTCAAAACGGATAAAATGAAAACAAAAGTGTTGAATTGTATTTCTTTAAAAACTTAAGAAGTAGATATAACAAATAAAAATTAGATAAAAGGGGATATATGTAGCAACACCCTATATTTAATCGTCCCTACAACTACTATTTATTTATCCGGGCTCCAACAATACTTGAAAAAACTCTATAAAGTAAATTACAAGAATTGTGCTTATTTCTTTTAGTGAACTACAAGCAACAACAAAAATATACGGGTGTTTGGTTTGTGAAACTTTTTTTGTTTTAGAATTGAAATGTATCAAATGAACTGGAATAGTGGTGAAGGATGGTAACGAACTGGTGGGTGGTAAAACGAACTTGTGGGTTGGGTTGGGTTGGGTATGTCAGGTTTGTTTTTTGTTTTTCTTGTTTTTTTTTTTTTTTTTTTTTTTTTTGTTTTCTGTCAACAGGAAGACAAATGAAAGTTATTTGGATGTAATTAAACTAGTAGGTGCCCGCGCGATGCGGCGGGCGTAATGTGGTGGGGTGATATTTTTCATCCAACATGGTTTATGATGTATTATTGTATTATCTATACAAAAGTATATTAAGTATTTCGTAACCTCTTACGTGAGTATAATTATCGTGGTTGATATAAGTGATATGCAATACGCACACCTAGCAAGTAATATATATGCATTGAAATTATTAGTTCAAGAAAATCATTTTTGCAACAAAGTAATACACGAATAAACAAATATAATTTTTAACATTAAAGTTGAAGCAAAGTTATCCGGTACTCATTTTTATTCAGTGGTGAAGTGATCTCATCATGATGATATCATTTTAATCGAAAGGCTCAAACATTTTAATGATCTAAAGTATGTTGGGTAATCACCATTCGTTATCAGGAGCAAGCCCATGAACATCCGGTACATCTTGTTAATTCACCGCTAAATCTAATGAAGGATGATTTTTTGGAATATAAGGTATTTGTTCTTGATTGTATGACATATCTTATGTAGCTTGGTTAGTAGAAATACTTTTCACTTTGACAGATTCATCCTTCGTCACAGCATGTTTGGTATCTGAAAAACAAGTAAATGTTCAGTTTTTACATGTGAATTTATCATAACTCATAATATTAAATAGCATAGATAAGGAAATAAAATTATAGTTTTAGAAGTTAAAATGACACCCGACACATTTTCAAATTATTATTGTTTATATTAGATTCTATATTATGCAAAAGCAAATATGATAAGTTAATATGTAGTAAATTGATCGTATTTTTCATTAGAAACATCACGTGTTTACTTTGATTAAAAATTTTATCCGTACAAAAAAGAAAACATTACTACTGAAAAAGACATCACGAACATAAACATAAGCCATTTAATTTAATAAAACATAGTGTTAGGTTTTGACAAACGTACATTTCACCTATCACATAACACTTCCCGGTATACAACATTTGAGGTGTACACTCCGGCTCGTTTGAATTTTTTGGGTGTACTAACACCTTTGTATTTTCCCGTGATATCCCTCTTGATAAAGCAACATAAAGTTGTCCATGTGAAAAAACAGATTCCGACAGATAAACACCAACATACGGAATCGTTTGACCTTGAGCTTTGTTAATTGTCAACTTGAACGGGAACATGTCTTCTTCAGAAAGTGATAGAGGGATTCTAGGCAAAAATACTCTTTTTCCAGTATGTTGACCGACAGCTATTTTGGCCAGTGTTTTCAGGCTCGGATCGGACCGGCCGGTCCGACCGGTCGGACCGCGATTCGGTGGCCTGGCCGATCCGATCCAGTATGGTTCGTTTTGGTTGAGTTGAACCGGTCGGTTCAAACCGAGTCGGCGGTTGGACCGGCGAACCGGGCCGGTTCCGACCGGTTTTCCAATTTTTTTTTTTTTTTGATTTTTGTGGGTAAAAACGGGGTGTTAAACCATAAATTAGTACTTCGGATATACAAATATAGTTAAGTTTTATATATAACTATAAAATATATGTATAAATCATATATAAATTACTTATATTTAATTACATATATAAATATAATTAAAATATAGTTAAATCCGGTCCATCTGGTCCGACCGGTCCGACCACCAAACCAGTAAGGCGTCCGGTTCGACGTCCGATCCGGTTCTGAAAACATTGATTTCGGCATCAATAACGTTTCGTTGGAAGCCTCTACATATCAAGTGTGTGCCATTACATAGACCGTGTGATGGATCGATATTCCGTAATAATATGATAGGGCATCCAATTTTCAAACGTAGTTTATGAGGCGGCAGACCACTGACAGTCAGTGAGTTTAAAAACTCGACCGGATAAAAGTTGTGGCGATCATCTTCAACTTCGTCAAAACTGTAGTAAATTTTTTCCTCGCCTTGAAAATATCAATCATCTGATCATTAATCTCATCAACACTCTCATTTCTTGTGGATAATATTGCTCGGTTTATTATATAATCAGAAGAACGTACTTTTCCTGAATCGATGGAAAAACAGCATTAATCAATTCTGTTACGGAGTTTTCTTTATTAGGGCATAGAATTGTCATGTCCTCTGGTATGCGGATGAAGCTTCCTTCGATTGGCTCTTCGGTTCCATCACCTACTCTCAAAAGAAAATCAGAAAACCACGGATCATTCCGCGCCCGCATGTTTATGGTCAACTGCATCTTTTTCGTCACGGACCACAAAGGTGACATTCGTAGGCTGGAGTCTACAATCTGTGCACGGGTGCCCCGTTTAATGACCGGCAACACCTGCCTAAAATCACCTCCCATAACCATTATTTTTCCACCAAACGGAAGACTAACGCCTATAATGTCCCGCATTGTTCGGTCTACGGCCTCTATCGCCTGTCGCTTTGCCATAGATGCCTCATCCCATATAATTAGTTTAGCCAACCTAATTACTTCAGCCGCACCGCTTTGTTTTTTGATGTTACACATCGAATTATTGTTAAGGCAAATAGGAATCTTGAATCTTGAGTGTGCGGTTCTACCTCCTGGCATATTATTAGCCGCAGCACCGGATGAAGCAGTCACGAGAGCAATAAAACCACGTGAATGAACTTGAGCAAGCAAAGCTTTGAATAAAAATGTTTTTCCCGCTCCACCTGGGCCAAACCCTACATTCCTCAACAAACAAAATCTCTCATCAAAATCTTCATTCACCATTCAAATCTCCATCCCAAAACAGGTTATTCATTCCTTCAATCCATCTTCTTCAACAAAACCCCACCTCCACATCATCCCTCTGTCATGTAATGCCTCAAAGAAAACCCCAATTTCACATCTGAATCGATAACCCCACCGGTTTGTCTTCGGATTTCACCTCACCACCACCGTAATCATCCTCACAGGGGTTTGAAGCTTGGAGCTGATCTTGGTGCACCAAAATTGCTCCCGATTTGACCTCCGATTCCAACTTCTCGCCGGAGAAACACCACCCGAAGCGATTTAAACCTCTTCTTCCTCTTCTTTTTCACCGACGCATAAACAGCACCTTAAAATCAGAAGTGAGCTTGGAGGCATTTTGAGTGCAGATGACATCTTGTAATTAAACCACAAAAGTTGCACCCTAAAATAACATCGCGATTTTCAGAGAGGTTCACAGCCGACCGCACCCATCGCACACCGACACCCCTATCGCATACCCGACATCCCCATCGCACACCCCCATCGCACCAGGCATCGACCCGACATCGCACCTGATTTTATGATTTTCGCGACTTCAAAGGTTCTTTCTGATTTTCTGATATTGTTAATGTTAGTTTTGTATATTTGATTCAAGAGTTTGTTTTGTTGATTTGGGACATGAGGTTTGTGGATTAAGGTTTATGGTTTGTGAATGGTATGTGAACAACCAAACAGTGAATGGTTTGTGAATTAGTGAATGGTTTATGAACAGTGACTGTTGATGTTTGTGGTTTGTGAATGGTTGATGTTTTGCTTGTTATCATGTGATTTGTGAATGTTTATATACTTTAGAATTAGTGTGTTATGTGTATGGGTTTAAGACTTTAAGGTTTATATACTAAGTTTATGAATTGTAAATGTGAATGTAGCAAAATGGATCTGATTTGTGAATGTTTATATACTTGAGTCTCATGTTACTTTACAATTAAATGTAATCATGTATGAATTATGATTTTGATTTTAAAAGATTGAAGATTTGTATGCTACTTTACATGCAGAGCAGAGCTGAGGCTCTTCACAATGTTGAGTCAACTATTTATGAATTAGGCACTATTTTTACACAGTTGGCAACCATGGTTTCTCAACAATGGGAGCTTGCAATAAGGTATGTCCTATACAGTTATATATGCACCTAATTCCATTATAATAATTTTGAGTTTTGTTAATTTCATGATATTATGATACACACTGATTAAATAGTATAGACGTTACACACTAAATTAGTTAAATCCATTGGGCAGTTTCATGACAACATAAAAAAAACACACTGATTTACAATCAAACATGATAACAATTAAAAAATTTTATAGTTAAATACTTATATGTTTAAAAGAAGACATACCTTTATGTTGAAACGAAAGCCACAAAAAATTAAATCAATAGCTTAAAGGAACAAAAGGCTAGCTTCCAAGAAGTTGACCACAACCTACTAAAAAATTAAATAGCTTAAGGTTAGAAACATGTTATGGATAATACCATGTTTGTCTATATTGTAGCTTCAGAGAAATTTTATTTATAAAACACTAAAATAAATTAAGTTGCTGTTTAACTAACTTTTAGTTTTATAATTATGCTAAATAATGATGTTTAACTATGGTAAAATTAAAAATAAATACACAAACAACTGAAAAATGAATTAGCTTTTGGTTAGGAATCTACATACACAAACAAATCAAACATATACATAATATACCAGGCTGAAAAGTTTCAAACTTTCATAAGAAACACAACCTGCAAGTGTTATTTATTGTGATGCGGTTGATGTGAATGTGC
Source organism: Flaveria linearis (assembly GCA_024085815.1). Lineage (NCBI taxonomy): Eukaryota > Viridiplantae > Streptophyta > Magnoliopsida > Asterales > Asteraceae > Flaveria > Flaveria linearis. Next base: position 35,047,545 of record CM044016.1, on the reverse strand, counting down.
AAACTTGGAACAGAAAACCTAATTTCCGAGAACTTAGACCACAAACAACTGAAAAATTAATTAGCTTTTGGTAAGGAATCTAAATACACAAACAAAGCAAACATATACATAATATATCAGGCTGAAAAGTTTCAAACTTTCATAAGAATATCAACCTGCAAGTGATATTTCTTGTGATACGGTTGATGTGAATGTCGACTTTTGGTAATATATAGTATATAAAACAGCGGATGTTTATCCCTAAAAAGCTGCAACAACTTCAATTTTAGGAGCATATAAGGTCTAAAGTCACTAAAAAGCTGCAACAACCTAGATTGTAGGATAAAGTTAAGTCTAAAGTCAGCTACATGTTGCTAATATCAAGCATTCGTTTTTTTTTTAAATTGAAATGTATAGGATAAAATTTTGAACTGAACTTTATCACCATAAAGTTGCAACAAATTAATTAACCCCATAAAGTTGCAACAAATGAATATTTAATAAAACGCAGAAGCACACCATCTACAATTTGGTTCCAGCCTCTTAGTTTTTATTATTAAAAAAACAAACAAATGGAACATACACAGCAGGTTATGTTTTTTTGGCATAAGCACACCAAACTTAATATGCTTTTGGTTGTATATATTTTTTTATTTTATATAAGCTTTCTTAGTTTTTACTTTTAAAAAACAGTTAATATGCTATCAGGTCTAAAGTCATTATGAGCTGCTACAACAACCTAGATTGTAGGATAAATTTAGGTCTAAAGTCAAGCCTGCGTTTTTTTTAAATTGAAATTTATAGGATAAGACACTTCTATCTTGAAGTTAGTTTGTATGTTCTTTTTAACTTAATTGATAGAAAATAGGTTATAGAAAAACTGAAAGGAAGAAGCTGTTTGTAATGACTGAATAGATTTTGAATCAAGTGTATAATATCTTCCAATTAAAGTATTTTGCACGTCTACATAATCTTCAATCAGATGTCATAACACTTAGTTGTGTTTGGTAGGATGGTTATGAAATGCACGATAATTTGTTCCAATTTTGATTTAGATATACCTAAAAGCTAGATCTTTCTGTAAGGCTAGATCTTTCTATAAAACTTTTAATTTTATAATTATGCTAAATGATGATGTTTAAGTATAGTAAAATTAAAACAAATGTATGTTGAGAGAGAGAGAGAAACTGAGTTTTCTAGGGGAGTGGAGCTCTGGTAGTTATTTGTTACTGTTAGTTTAAAAAAAACGATTTGCATCAGAATGTATGTTTGATAAATAGTAAGGTAAATTTTTTTCTATTATAAATGTGTGTCTGGTGTTGAAAGCTTTAGAAATATAGGTTTGGTTATAAATTCGTGTAAAATTATTAATTAGGTGTTCCATAATTAATTTGGAAGTTAGTTAAATGTTTATTTCTTAGCTCGTACTTGTTCTAAGATAAATGCTAATACAATTTTCATTTCACACCGACATTCATAAAGTTAAAAAAAGTCAACTTTTTAAGTACTAACAAAAAAGATAAATCTTTTATTTCAAACATAAAGACGACGAATTCATTTACGTAGAATAAAATGCATAGAAAAGGCAAAACATAATTATTTAGTGGTGGGTTGAAAATTAAACTAAATGCGGTCTAGTTCGCTTCTGAATTGATGCCCGGGGAATCTTAATCGGATTTTTAAGCTTTTGGCTTGAATCCGCGGTATCAAGTAACTTGTCATCTTTCTCTTCTTCATCTGAACTCTCTATAATAATAACTTCATCCCATTTCCATTCAGCCATTCGTTTGCGTCTATTCGCTCGAGTTTCCCGCTTTTGGTCATCAAAATTCATAAGAACACAAGTAAAACATAAATATGAATGTAAGTATAATTGAAAAATTATTTTAGCCAACGTAAATATATACATAAGATCAAGAAAACAAACCTTAGAAGCGCCCCCATTTTTTTGACTCAAGTCACCACACCAGTCTTTTTTTGTATCTTCAATTCACACTGAAACAAATAATTATATTTATCAGTAACATATGAATCAAAGTAAACTTCTATTAAGGTAACATGACTAATCTTGAATGGTTGGTCTTTCAACATCTTTGAACCCTGCTCCATACCTGAATACACAATCAAATCAGAAATCAAGTTATTTAAATTCTCAAAGCCATGAACAAAGGATTGTATTAGCAGATTAATTCCCTACCTAATATAATACTTACCTTACCTTAATGGAAACCAAAATCCTCAAAATTTTCCAATCTGCCGTAAACTATAGGAACTGTAATATTCTGTAGTGTATTTTACCAACATTCAAGTGAACATATAATATGATTTGGTTCCAGAAATGTTTATATAGAAGATGATTCTGGCTTTCATCCCTAAAAAGATGCAAAAGATTAAAATTTGAACTGAATTTTATCCCTCTAAAGTTGCAACAAATTAATTATCCTCATAAAGTTGTAACAAACTAATATGGAATAAAACGCAGGTAGTTTTTTATTGTATATTATCGTGAGTTGTACTATTCTACCCTTATAATTCATGCAATTGCAAATTGTTAATGCCTATAGTGGTTTCTAATGTCATTTGTCAGAACAAGTGATTATTTTTCAATTTATGGTTGAATAGGGCTGGAAATAAGTCTTTGAGCACAACTTGATTTGGTTGGTTATAGATCCCAAACAACATGCTATACTCCATTTCCTAATTTGCAGATCCAAAACTAAATTTTATCTTTAAATCCATTTAGCTTAGAATGATAAGCTTGCAACTTGAAATCTTCAATGCCTAATCCCCATAACCGTGGCAACTTGATTTGATTGGTTATAGATCCCAAACAACATGCTATACTCCATTTCCAAATTTGCAGGTCTAAAACTAAATTTGATCTTTAAATCCATTTAGCTAAGAATGATAAGCTTGCAACTTGAAACCTTCAATGCCTAATCCCCAGAATTCTTTAGCCATCAATAGTTTTTCCCAAGCAATTCATAATAACTTTTTGCTTTAACCCAAAAAGTATGGATTTGATTGTACAAAGCAGGATTTTCGTATACTAAATTTTCCAGGTAGTTTTTTATTGTATTTAACCTTGATTTTTGTGAATAAAGGTAACAACTTTAATGTGTAGGGATATTATGGAAATTAACATAGGGGTTATTTTGTAAATAATCTTTTAAGTACTATTTTACCCTTATAAATGCTTGTATCCTATGCATTGATTGTTGTATATGTTCTTAAATTTAGGGTATCTTAAAATACCCCTCCCATATCTATACTAATAAAAGATTACATAAATTGCCACATGTCACTCTCTCCTTCGATTTCACTATTGTTTTCCCGCCTAAACTCATTTATTTATTTAACTTATTCACGCGTATCTTTTGACCCATTCCCTGTGTTTAAATTTGAGAAAACCCTAATTTCAACTAATTCCTTTTAAAACTCATTGATTCTTCTCCCGTGTCTTCAGCTTTTTGATTTGGTTTTCCTATTTCATCGAATGAAGTTCATCGATTCCTCCTCCCTCTAATTTTAATATCTCTCTATAATAAACCCTTGTATTCTTTGATTGCAGGTTTTAAGGTTCTTTGGTTGATCTAAATTCAGATAATCTCTAATTGATTGGAGATTCAGATGGGGTTGTGTTCTTGATGCTCGTAGCAATAAAATGTACACATATGAAGACTGGTAATTTTAATTTTTCATGGCCGGTAATGTACCGACGAAAATGGGTCAAAGAGACTGAAATAAATTTAGCTCTATTAAATATATTTTTTTGGGTCCGTTTAACCCTATGAAATAGTTGGTTTTGGTTCAATTTATCCCCTTGATCACATCTCTTGAATTACAAATTGATTGCTTCTGTCTTCTCATTGCATCTTTATTCAGTAGTGTTGTCTTGCTAGAAGGATTTTTGGATTTTATGAACTGATCAATGAATTTGCATAGAAGGGGTTTTTAGACAATTTAAAAATCCTTTGTGTTTTTTCCTTCTTGTGTGGTCATCGATTAATAGATATATTTATGTTTAAATATTCAAATTGTTATTACTAAAGTTTCATGACTTGAAATAAAGCTACAGTTTATTTAAATATAAGCTTTTGTTAAAGATAATTTAGAGTTTGAATGAGATATGTGAGGATGTAGCCATGTAGGATGTTGATGGGTTAGTTTAATTTCAAAGTGGTGTTATGACTAATTGATGTTAGGTGTTCAAGAGTGATACTTTTTTGCTTCTATTGGAATCATTAATTAACCTTCTGCGTGAACTTAAATATATTCTCTCATTTATTCATTTAAACAAGAATGTTTAAAGAAGCAGGTGATTCGTAGTCATTTGAACTAGGTCGAGTTTTTCTCTCGAAGAGACCTTCATTGGGAGTTTATCAATGTCATAAATAAGGCAGATAATAGGATTATGTTCTTTTGAATTGAATGTTGTTCACATAGTTTTGTTTTATAAGCCCCTCCTATAGCTTCTAATTTATTAACTTATAGAATCTGATTTCTATTTGTAAACATACTAATGTGCAGAAACTTTGGGATGTTGTTGAATATGTGGTTGGAGATCGTCATTTGTTTAACGGTCTTATTGGCCCGGCCTGTTTACAATGGTCTTGATGTGTAGGTGTTGCAACATGTTGTGGTGCTTCAAAGGAAACTAAAATCTTGATTCTTGATGCCGTAAGAAGATTTTAGAGTGATTCATGTTTACAATGGTCTTGATAGGTGTTTGTTTATATGTCTAGAAACAATACCGATTGATTTTTAAAGTTTGATTTAATCAGGATTTGATTAGTTCCATGCTTAAACTTCATGAAGAAAAAAATAATTTCATTGTAAAGATGAATTTTGGACTGTTAACTACAACATTAGAATATGTTAAGCTTTTCCTAAAATTAATATACACTTTGCTCATATTTAGATGGATTTGAATTATATCTTTCCAATTTTTTTCATTACAAAGGTTTTTGGTTGAACTATGTTGTGTTATGAAGGATTTGATTTACAGTTATTTTACAATTGAATTTGATTGATTATGTATGAAAGAATTGGATGAGATATTATTGTTTTTCCTATATATTTGTAGGTAAATTATCAGACGTTTTTATGGACCGGTAGAATTGCTTTTTGTTTGAAGAGTTATTTCATTAATTTTTACATTTCACCATGTAGACTTCATATCCAAACACATCCTAATATGTTTATTCATGAGAATCTAAACTTCAAGGAGTTTTGTTCATCATTTGAAAATTTTTTACTTTGTATTTTACATGCGCTCTTTGCCGTTTTTTGTGTATGTCTATTGAAGTGTTTTTGTGTCGCTATTTCATACGACCCGTGTAATACACGGGTCTATAACCTAGTATATATAATATAGATTAAGATGAGATGACATACCAATTAGAGTTGTTGGAGAAATAGTTTATACCTGTAAGTTAAGGCTTCGTTTTCTTTTTACTTGTTTTTAGTATTTATATTTTATTTTTTGTTTTCTAAAATATGAGCTATGTTTATTTTTTAGAATATTCATGATTTTTTAACATTGTAAACATATAAAATTATATTTAAATTTATGCATTTTATAAAGATTAGTAAACTTTTCTACTTGTAGAAAAATCAGTTGCGCTTATCCAAACATAAGTTATCATATTTTATAATACAATATTGAAAGTATAAATTTTATTATAAATATCAAATTTCGTTATGAAATTACCTAAATGTAAAACTTGTTGGTTTTATGAAAATGAATGGATTGCGAATGGTGACGGATTGTGTGAGAAAATGATACGTTTGAAGAACGAATAGATTGCTAACGTCACTAAAGGAATAAGCTCATTAGCGGCGACATTTGTCGCCGCTATTGATACCCTTTTTCGCCGCTATTAGTATTAGCGGCGACATGTCGCCGCTAATAAGTCGCCGCTAATGATTCGTCGCTAATGTGGAAAATATCGCCACTAAAGAGTCGCCGCTAAAGATGTCGCCGCTAATTCCATCATTTGCGGCGACAATATCGCCGCTATAAATTCAAATAAAAAATTCCGGGAAGGACTTTTAGCGGCGACACATGTCGCCGCTAATAGTCAAGAGAAGAAAACTTAGTACAACCAGGATATAATTCTGATTGAACTTCCTCTAACAAGTCCTCAAAATCATCACGGACACCACTACTCTCTTCCATAACGTCTTCGATAACGTCAGCCATTTCGTTTGTTGGCTCAACATCATTTACAACCACAACTTCAGGAATTAAACTTTCACCATGATAGATCCAATCCTTATACGTCCGACACATGCCCCATATTTCTAAATGATATTTCATTTTAACCCATCCTAATAATTGAGTATTCTGACATTTCCTACACGGGCATCTAATCAGGCCATATTTGTCGATATATTTTTCACTCATATCGATAAAAGAGCTGAGTTCTTGCTGATACTCGGGTGATCTACGGTTCGGATTAAGAATCCAACTTTTATCGACAGACATGTTTACAGCACTGCAATATAATTTACGATTTAAATGGAGGAATATAATCATGGTGATTAGAAGCCAATTTCTAATAATGAACAACGATTAAAAGTCAATTTATTCTTGCTATTCATCATACGTAATTATAAGTTAACCGTTTTACATCGTTAATCTAAATAGTTTAAATATTAAGCAAAACTAAAAGTATATATCAACAAATTTAGTTTCTGATCCTAACTAAAAGTATATGATTTTAACTAAAAGTATATATCAACAAATTTAGTTTCTCATCCTAACAAGAAATATTACTTCTAATCCTAATCTAAATAGTTTAAAAGTTAACCATTTACATCGTTAATATGATTTTAACAAATATATATATCAACTAATCAACACTTAAATCATAAAATATATGTTATCTCATCCAAATAACAATAATCAAACAAATAATTTTATCAATTAATTTTATACAACTAATTTGTCCATTTCTAATACAAGTTTCCTATACTTTCAACTAATTATAACCAACTAATATAAAATACCCAAATACATATAGTTCAAATACTAAACAAAACTTAACAAATATATCAACAAATTTAGTTTCTCATTCTAAATATGGTTTCAACAAATATTACTTTTAATCCTAATCTAATTAGTTCAAAACTTAACTATCTACATCTTTAATATAGTTTTAACAATATATATATTAACTAATCAAAACTTAAATCATCCATATATGTTATCTCATCCTAATATGGTTTTAACAATAAACTCAATCACAACCTAAAGCCTTTACATTTATAAAACAAAAATAAAAAAAAAAAAAAAAATACCGAATGTTTTGCAGTAGCGGCGACGGAGCAGGAGCAAAAGCGGTGACGGTGGTACGCGACGATGGTCGGCAGTGGTGGCAGATCTGGAGGTCAGTGGTGGCAGATCTGGAGGTCGGCAGTGGTGGCAGTCGGTGGCTGTTGTAGGCTGTGGTGGGGGTGGGTGGTGGCTGATCGGTGGGTGGTGGCTAGGCCGGAGGTGGTGTGAAGGGGTGGTGGCTGCGGTCGATCGGATGTAGTGAGGGGGTGGTGGCTGCGGTCGGATGTAGTGAGGGGTGGTGGCCGGAGGAGGAGGTGGCCGGAGGAGGTGGTCGCCGGAGGAGGTGGTCGCCGGAGGAGGACGTGGCCGGTGGAGGTGTTCGCCGGAGGAGAGGAGAAGAGGTCGCGGAGGAGAGGAGAAGGTGAAAGTGGAGGGAAAGTGAAAGGTAGGAGCAGCGAACCCGCGGGTATAGGTGAAAAGGTATTAGCGGCGACGCGCCGCCGCTAAAGGCGTCGCCGCTAATACCTAGATGTACGATTAAATACACGCCGTCAGATCAAAGTGTTTATGAACGGCTAGGATCATTAGCGGCATGGCGTCGCCGCTAAAGGCCTTGTCGCCGCTAAAGGCCTTGTCGCCGCTAAAAGAGTCGCCGCTATTGAGAGCTTTTCTTGTGGCTATGTTTACAAGCATTTATGGGTTTATGCATTGAAGATGTCTTAATGTAATATTTATTTATAAAACAAGCGGAGACCATGTGATATAGAGTAGGGATACGTAGGAAATTAGAAATTCTAGGAACCAATGTATATCTCTCTAAAGATCAAAGCAATATGAACGTTTATTTGTCACACCATATGGATAGTCTCTATAATGAGATTTTGAGTGATATAAACTTCATTTTGGAACATCTTTCTCTAGGAGGTTCATGTTCCCTATTTTACTGTTGTAAGTCTTGAATGAATGTGTGGAGTTATTGATTTAGACTCAAGTGATTTCTAAAGCTCAGGGGCGGACCTAGTTAGTTCGGTTGGGACCGTTCACACCTAATGAAACTTTTTTTGTGTTAGTATATATGTAATCTAATCTTGAATGTTCCCTTATAAATTTTACACCGACTATTATGAAATTTTGAGTCCCGCCTTAAGAACTTTTGAGATGACACCCAAGAAACGAAATTAAGATTTTAAGATTTTGCGAATATAACCTATTATAACCTAATCAATTGATTTATACAAAACTTTAAACCTAATCAAATATTATAAACAATTGTTCATTCACATTACATGCATTAAATTACTTAGGCGTTCAGCCTTAAGCTTTGTTTGTTTTTTGTTAAAAGAATTCTAGTTCGGATTGGGCTCGGCCTTCCTCTTTATTGCTTAATTCTTTTGAAGATAATTTGTATATAATAAACTTATTTATATAAATAAATATTTAATTGATTATATAAATAAAAAGCTCGTTTAAGTTCGCAAGCAGACTCAAGCTCCAAACGTGAAGCTCCGACTCATGTTCATATAAGCTCAATTTGAACCGAGCTTTTGGCGGGTATAACTCAGTTGCTCACAAACTGACTTGACACATTACACCTCTAATATTAAATGTTAATGCTAGTCTGAAAATTGAAACTTGTTGCTAGACAATTATCAATTTTTGTTTAAATTTGGTTTTAAATTCTCATTGTGGGATCCGACCCGAACTGGAACGTATTATACTAGAAAAATTATTATTTAGTGACTACAAGTTACACATAACACGATAAAATATGAATACCATAAGTGATTACACAAACACGACACGATCAGTGATTACACAAACACGACACGATCAGTGATTACACAAACACGACACGATCAGTGATTACCCGAATATGATACAATAACAAAACATGTTTTTTTAAACACGAACACAAACCTTTTTAAAAACACGTTACATGATAATTAAGATTTGCCAAGAGACAATAGAATTCATATATTTAGTAGACAGAAAAAATTACCAACAGTCTATAAAGATATAATATAACACATAATTTTTAACACGATAATCCTTGAGATATATAAAATATAGGTCAATAAAAACCTTAATTAACAAATAACATAATATAAACATGTATGTTAGAAGGCGCAAGCTGAGACTCAGTCAATGGTGTCGTGGTAATCATATTAGATTAAAGCAGCTCGCAAAAGGGTAAGTTTTACAAGGTGAACGTGAACAACAATGACATATATCATAAATGTATATATTTAATTACTTTTAAATAAGTTAAAATATAAATAGAATTAAACGTGTATTATTGTGTTTTAACAGATAATTAACAGGTGTTTAACCTGCTAATAATGACATGAAACCTATTAAGAATAAACATAAAATTTGTTAACGTCATGTCTTGTCATTAACAAGGCTGTGTTAAAAATTATCAACACTATTACACAGCCTACCCAAAAAATTTCAATTGTTTTTGCATCCACCAGTACTGATGGTATATATTGGAATGTTGAGACAGTTATTTATTATCATCAAACCTTTTCTTTTCGAATTTGTTATGGTCTTAGATCTTCATAAACCTTATGCATGGGTAATTATCATAGGCGATATGAACATTACTAAACTATCATAGGGTAAACAATGATCATATATACGCGATTAGTACTGGGTATGATTAGTGGGATGAAGACTGTAAAAGGATGAGAATTGTTTATTTTAAATAAAAGTATAAACATGCAAACCTAAAAACAATTCACTTATCAAATGTGTATTGGCTATAAGATATTATTATAGCAAAAGTTGTAAAGGTTTTGCTAATGTACTAGGGAAGACACTTGAAAGTAAACTTATATTAAATTGAAAACAAACTTCATTATAATTGCTAATGTATTAACATGAAAATAAACATATAGGGGGAATGCATTATAAATGAAAAACAATATAAAACTACTTTATTTTTATTCTTTTTAGAAAAGAAAAAGTCATAGCTAATACTTAAGGTATTAAACTCAAATTATATACAAAGAGTTATTTAGAATTTGTATATAATATTTACTAAACACACATTTAGCAATGTCGGTGTCATTTACCGATAACCACTCCACCTTCAACTTAACCTTCAAACTTTGCCACATAGTTAAACTTTAACTCTTCAATTTCTTAAGTTTTAAGTTTACCACATGTAGTACATATAATATACCCTTTTAACTTGATAATTTTCCTTTATTGATTTGACTTTATTTCAATAACTTTTATTTGTTAGCTTTTTTATAATAAAACTATTTTATGGTTGTGTTTAATTTTATTTCCTTACGTTCCGGTATGAAGTTTGTTAAAAATGAAGTTGTATTAAAAAATATAATTTTTTTAGTATCGTATGTTATATCAACTAATGATAACGTACTTTCATACGTTTCATTCATGTACTTAACAAGGTTAATATTATGTATTGTCGCAACGTCTGTAACAAAGTTCAAAAACACATTGCATCAGAGCATTCATAATATGTTTCTTATATATTTGTAAGTGTATTTCCTATATTATATATAATAATTGTGAGTAGAGAGATAATTGTGAGTAGAGTGAGAAAAAATATTACTGTTTATTTGTATATTAGGTATGACACTATTTATCCCTATTAATATTTTAAAATTTTTCAAAAGTAGTTGTGAGTTGAGTAGATAGAAAAGGTAATGATAAATGTAAAAAATATTATTTAATTTGAAAAAAAAAGTAACTTTTAGTTTAATCATAAGAATAAAAATAAAAAATAAAAATAAAAAATAAAAAAAATGATGTGAATGCTCTCAAGCGGGTTTATTTTATAATGATATTAATTACTATGGTGGTATGACCCATGAATTCTGTTTTTTTATAAATTTCAACAGAGCTCTTTAAAGTTTAATGAAAGTTACGATTTACATCCTAGACTTTGATTTGAATATTTATTTTCTTTTTTATGAACCAGTTACAACACGAATTTGGTTACAATACACGACACACTAATAGTTTTTTTTGTTTTTATAACTTTTAAAATGTTATGTGTAAAATTTCATAGACACAGTTACTACATGCTTATTTTAATATATGTTTTCCATTAATTTCGTTCAAAACCAAGTTATTTTAATATACGTTTTCCATTAATTTCGTTAAAAACCAAGTTGTATGTGATAGTAAGTAATCGAAGAATACACGTAAAAGTCATAAAGCCTGCTTCATGGTTTTGTATTTTTATAGTTTTGCCTTTTATTTACTTTCACGACTTTTAGAATATGATATTTTAATTTTAATTTGTCATTATAGTATGCTTGTATTTTTTAATGTTACATGTTTTTTTCAAAGCGAGTTGTAAATGGACACTTATTTTATGTATGTGATGATGTAAATTTTACATGAACCATCTAGTGAATACTAATGTACAAGTTATCAAATTGACACTTACAAAATTTCCAGCGACATCAGCACTCTACTTCCCGCTACAATGCTTGAGTTTGCGCACTTATAATATTTATCTAATATACAAGAAAAAGAAACATAAGGATATATGATATTGTTTTTTTTTTTTTTGGTTACAATGACAAAAGTGCATGTTAGGTTAGGTTTAAGCAATTTCATAGTCTAACGAAACGCCAAGCATAATATAAAGACAAAAAATAGATAAATTTTGTCTAACAAAACTTTAGGCTTAACGACAAATAAGTTAATGTGTTTTTATGTTAACTTTTTTTTTAAAAGATGGAAGTGATTAACTGGGATTTTTGTTTTTGTTGGGGTCTGTTCTAGCATTTTTAGAAATTAGTGTCCATTTTATATATAAAAATACATATATTCTTTTGCTTAAGATTTTAAAACATGGGAATACGATGACATATGCTTTTTATACGATTTCTATATATAAGGCACAAAATTACTTGAAATCGAAGTAAATTTTAATAAATAAAATAAAATAAACTCTTAATTTACTAAACTTCTTTTAGATTTTCTTGTCAAAACCTAATATTTAAATACAATTAAACCCTAAAAGATAGAAAGTCAAATGCAACTATACCCTATAAATTAGGGGCTCTTTGAATATGGAGCTCCAAGCTTAGGTGCCTTCATTTTTATTGAACATATCTAATATCTTAATCTACTTCTATTAGGCACATATATATCTACTAAGTTAGAACCCATATATTATATGGGTGAAATAAATAATACATGTTAAAACCATTAGTTTATAAATATTTTATTTTTTAGATGTTGTTAACCATTGGTGAAAAAAATATAATGAATATCTAATAATTGTAACAAATAATGAAATTAGAAATTACTACTCTACATTTAAAGATAAATTATGTCTGAAATCATATAAATTAGTATGTATTAATAAATTATTAAAATAAAATATTATATTTTAGATGTTTGATAGTTTAGTTTACTTATTTAAAATAATTATCATTTAATATGAGAGACAAGAAACACAAAGTAAAAATGAAAAGTCAATTGATTGTTTTTTTATAATTTTATATTTATTATGAGAAAGAGATGGGAAAATAATTTTTTGATGTGTTATAATGATGACACGTGTCCTTTGATATGCTAGAATAATGACACGTGTCCTTTGATATGCTAGAATAATGACACGTGTCACTAAAAACCTTCTTTTATTATATGTTATAGATTATAGATTTTGTAAGATCGGATCCTTAACTTTTTAATAGATTATAGATGGATCTAAGATCTGATATGGTTGGTGGTTTTACAAAGCTTATAATATTTGTTATTTCGAACATTAAACATAACTGAAATATTAAAATAAAATTAGTAATACCGATTCAAATCAATCTACCTTTTACAAGTGATATGGAATTTAATGATCGAAATTGATTTGGTTTTTGGTCACAACCACACATGATCCTTGATGTTATGATGATTGTGATGTCTTAGAATCCTTCGTCTTCTTCCATATGGACAAAATTACCAAGTTAGACAATTGATGCAAAGGCATGATAGTTGCTTTCTAACATATATTTCCTTAATATAACTATTCCTTTACAAAAATGTATCATTTACCTATATGTTATTTTGAAATGAAGTGAATTGCAGTTTCGTTTTAATGACATGTATAAAGTTATGAATCTCAATTTTACGGTTAAGGTTCCTATAGTTTCGGTTTTTTACAACTAAATCAAGATATGGTTACATTGTTAATTTATTAATTGGACTTTGAGAGTGTACGGTATAGTTGTATTTTGATCCATCTGAGTCTTGTGTAACTTCCCGGTTTAGGTGAATGAATAAAAATTATGAAGGTTGAATTATGTTCCAACGAGGTGTCTTCTAGATTTTTAATGAGTGTAGAGGTCGGGTAAATCAACAGTTAGGGGTCTAAAGTTGTATGATTCCAAACCAAGCTAAACTGGCATTTAACATAAAATTTAACGGTTGTTTACCAGTAAATGCTCATTTGAGTAAAGTTAATTGGTCGTTTAATTGTTAACAGTTGAGTCATGAGATGAATTACCTTGTGTTCCAGAAATGTGTCAAAAACAATTGTTTTAAGTTATGTCAAATGTTATTCACAAGGCATAACTTTAGCTACAAAGAGGAAGCTCGGGGTGATGACTTAAAGTCATCCTCTAACTCTGTTTCAGGGTGAGAAATTAAGAGAGAATCCTCTTTTAGAGATCTCGAGTTTTGAGTGTCATTTTAGTGTGGATTCTGTTTTAGAAATTTTTAGCTATACCGAGGTATGGTGGGTATATTCGATATAGCATACATACCAGTATAAGTATCAACGACGAAGAAAACAAAATATTCTCTTATGAAACTTTAATAAACCAATAGAGAACTTTTGTTTGTACGGTTAAGAACAGGAATATTCGTACAAACACGTTACAAATTGATTTGATAGACTCTTAATACCATATCAAACAGTGCTTGCATGATAAAAAAAACACTACTTCATATAAAAAAACCTTGCTTAATCAATTGGGTCATAGATGATATGCTATTATCTAGGCTTGGTACATAGATACACTAGGAATTATTAACTATTCTGGGTCGAGGTGTATACGAAACCGATCGTGTTCCTTTATGAACAACATACTGTGGTTTGGGTACTTGTTCCACACCAAAACTGGGTCGAATGTTTATAAAACAAGCTCTATTTCCAGTCATGTGATTGTTCAAAGATGTATTAACAAGCCAAACACTATCCCGTGTATTCGATTAAGTCCCAACAACAAAGAGATAATTCTTGTTTTCATTCGGTTTAAAAGTTGTTTTCATTGGGACTGTCTATTTGATTTCTTAGTAGGGCATTCATAGGCAAAATGCACACTCAACCCACATATATAACAGGTTATCAAAGACTAATGTTAGGGGTCTGCTGCATTTTGCACTTTCAAGTCGCCTTTTCGTTGCGAGGCTTTTGTTCCAGTGCCTTGTTCGTAGACTGCAGTACATATATGTTGTTTTTGTGCAGTCAAGGGTCGTAGTGGTTTCCTTAGTTTCTGTGCAGTCAAGAGTCGTAGTGAATATTATTCATAGGTTTGGTTACAATAGATAGAGAATATAATGTAAACCCTAAAACCTAACTGTGCCCGTGAGCTCATACTAATAACCCTAATAATATTGTCTAATACAATCATCATCAATCTTCAAGCGTGCGAACTCCCTTTTTAATTTTCTTTTGGACGTTCAACTCACCCTGTTCGAATTGTTGCGTTGTTAGCGCTGTCATACTTTGGAGAATCGATCTGCGCATCATATCTGCAACTTGTTTGCGTAGTTTTCTAAGGCATCCTTCAAACCATTCATCACAAACATTAGATCGAAACACCTCCACGTCTCGCCTTCATAACTGTAAGATCACGCCTGATCTGAGTTTCTGTTGCATTCCTTCTAGTCGGTTCCATCATGTGGGATTCAACTTGTTTCTTGAATAAGGATCGTCTATGAAAACTAGAACCAAATGGCTCTGATACCACTTCTTGGTATTCAAGAAACCGCAAAACAACAATAGAAAATTGATGATGACTATGAGTATCAATGAAGAAGAAAACAAATTATTTTCTTATTAAAGATTGATAAACCAACAGAGAAAGTTTGTTTAAAGATTAAAAGGAACATTCATACAGAGACGTTACAAATGATTAGATAGACTCTTAATACTAGATCAAACGGTGCTTAATTACTAATAATTAGATGATAGAGACTCCGCTTCATATAAACGGTATTAATATGACCGCAATGGCGATACTCTAACTCTAACAGACGATATCTGCATGGGTTTAACATATATACATGTACCCATGAGTTTGACCCGCTTGATATATTTACATAAAACATAATAACACGTAATAAATATTCAATATATAATTAATCCGGGTGATATAAGATGAATGACGAATAATATTAATGTTTTTATTATCTCGTATTTCAAGTGTAATCATTTATTAGAAGTTTAAGTGTCATACGATTAGATATGCCGAATTCAACACAAAGAAAAAGAATAGTCGCCTGCACCATCCTCTGCCTTTGCTCATTCTCCTTTATGACGCTCCATCTTTGCATCAATTGTTTTGACCCCTCCATCACCGCTCGTGCCACGTCAGCTCCAGCCACGTTATCACTCAACATCAGTCCCGCAACGCAGCAGGGGATGTACACCCCAGGACTAAGAAAACTTATTGTACTTGAGTTTTTAGTTAAAGACGAACATTATGTTGTATGCATTTACTTTTGCCTGTGTGATGTTCAATTAGAAGTAACATAGGGTGAGTTTTGCTTGTGTGGTGGTCAAATCGAATTAAAAAACTCGAGTTCATCTTTAAATTAAAGATTTAACGTCACCAAGTTGGTGCCCCCATGGAACTTGGTCACATGGATCATGCATTCAAAACATTGTAATGTTGGTTGTGATCAAAAGTCGTTTTGAAACTTCAATTTAGAATTACTTAAATCATATTTGGAAATCGGTTGTGATTCTTGGAATATAGATTGCAGGGTAAGTTAAGGCGATGATCAACTGCAGCCCGAAGGTGACAGGTATCGAGGATGCAGTCAATATTGTAGCCACTGGTGGAAGCAGTTGTTGTAATTTAAAGGTTTAGCTAAACATGGAACAAGTCAAATGGGTGCGACACTCAGTCATGTTAAAGTCTCCTATCCTGAGTTGTTTTTATTTAAAGATCTAGACTTAATTTTTAAATTAAATATTGTTCTATAACTACAAGTAACACGTTAATTTTAATATACAAAAGAATTTGAGTGTCAACCCTGTTGGATTATGTACGGGTTCGGTTACGTCACGTTGCCAACCGAGCTATGACCCGTAAGAGTTACACCTTGGACAACAAATATTAAGTCCACTTAACTTGATTAACTGGCACTTACGAACTATATCGATTTTTTATAATTTATAATTGTTATAAATTATTTAGAATTAATATTGATTTATTAAAGAAAAATAATAAATAAAGAAAAAGTGATGGAGGATGTGAGTGCTCAATTATTGATTTTATTATGGAGCTTGTGAGTGCTCAATTATGAATCCTCATTTTGAACGTTCCTTTTAAAAAGGAAGAATAATGGAGCACTAGCTGGAGGATTGAGAGATTATCATATTCTCTTTCTCTCTTGATATCTAGCACTTGAACGATTACAAAGTTGTTGCAGAGATCTGTTCTTCATCTCCCTTCGTATCTCCCATTTCATCATTTTTCCTGCAAGAAGAAGAAAAGTTTGATTTTTCTTCCTATCACAAACAACCGATATATTTTATTGCAACCGTGGATCACGCCTCTTAGAGCCGCAACCACTGTGTTCCAATTTAGTGTTCGTTGATTCTAGCATTCATTCGTTGTCCCTCGGTGTCTCAAACGGTTAATTATTAACCACAAAGGTATATTATATCTCATCAGTAGGTTATTTATATTGTGTATTTGCATTGTTTGTAACCCAGATCCTGTCGGGTTCATTCTGGTATTTTATTATTACTCCGCTGCGTTAACTGTTATTAATCTGATTAATAATTATCAAAACTGTTTTGATAAATAAACCTAACGAAGATACCACTGAACCCAACAGTGGTATCAGAGCCAGGCTTACAACATGCAAATCAGATCCGGTCTGTTAACTGGTTATAGATCACAAACTTTAAAATTATTTGAAGTTTCTGATTTATATTATTTTGGGCAACTTGTTTATTTTGGTTAAATATTTATTAACCAAACGATTGCCCGTATTATTTTGATTGTGTTTTAATATGTAAATCTGGCTAGACCCTGTGGTTGAATGGTTGTGATGTGATTTGTTATTGTTAAAGTTTTTGGTTTTATGGTTTTTGGCCCATTTGATGGCTCAAAGTTGTAATAGATTAGAGTTTTCTTTTATTTTGTATTTCTTTTGTAAATATTGTAATATTTTGAAGACCCGAAGTCAAAACTGGAGCAGGACAAATCAAGGAGTCAGTGGGAGCCATCAAGACAACTAGATGCACTTAGGTCCATCCTTGTGGTTGTTTTGTGTTTTCACCCGTGACCTAGCTTGATCTCGCTATTTGGCTCTAGCGAGATCAAACAATCATAGCCATTAGATTTACATATTACTTTGCTATTATGGTTGCTTTATTTTATATTACCCAACCTAAATATCAAACTAATTAATTAATTAAAAAAAAATTTTACAATCAAAATAAATAACAAGTTTTAACTTATTTTTACAACTTGTTAAATTATTAAAACAAATTGTTTGTTTTAAATGGGATAATCGAATAAGTTTTCAAATTTAAAATTAGTTTGAATTTCAAAACTTAAAACTTGATAATTTTTAAATTAAAATTAATTATCCTTTTAAAAGGATAACTAGATAAATTTTCAAATTTAAATTAGTTTAAATTTTAAAACTTAAATCTTAATAATTTAAATTATCAACTTAAAAAATCGGTTGTCTATCTCGCGATGAACCTAGTTTTAATAGGGTATTAAAATCTGGTGTCCCGAGAGCTGAAAGGGTTCGTCATTTATTATCACGAACTATATATTGTAAAACTAAATTTTACAACGCACGTATAACTTAATTATACGTTGTGTTTGACCCTATTCGGTAAACACTAAAATTGGATCCCATAGATAAAAATCAATAGTCTATGCCACCCTAAATAAGGAACACTTGGAACATTAAGCGAAACATCAGTGTTTGGAGCCACAGCACCGCACTTGATGTGTAGTTTATTCTTCCAAGGTGCAAGGGTTTTGTTGACACATCCGGCCCTTTCACAAGTAACTGTTTTAGGATGACAATTACTTTTCTCTCTTGTTACGTGCCACAGCTGTCTAGAGAGAAAAGTGGGCATAGATGAGGCTAAACGTATCAATGCATTGACAAATGTTGTCGTTGCGGCCTCATACACGAGAGTTGTGCAATTTTCACAATTGATAAATATTGTCAGTCTGCCTAATCACTTACTAATGTTGCGTGCCCAGCTGCCTTTAGTGACTGACCAAGCCAGATTCTCATTCCTTATTTAAAATTACTGTAAATGGGTCATTAATTAAAATAAGGAAACAATACATCGAAAATACTAATTAATTTATTTTGCTTATAGATGTCTTCAGAAACCAATAACTCCTTCATTCTCAAATCTATTCTTGAGAAAGAGAAACTTGATAACACCAACTTTCTCGCATGGCACCGCAATCTGAGATTGGTTCTTAAGATGGCGAAAAAGCTCTATGTTATAGATAGCGCTGTTCCCAACGAGCCTGAAAACAATACGGCCGCAGCCCGTAGAACTTGGGAAAAATTTAAGGAGGATGCCGATGAGGTAGCCTGCCTTATGCTAGCCACCATGTCTCCTGATCTCCAGAAGAACATGGAGGACATGACTGCATTTGACATGATTGAGCAACTTAAGGGCATGTTTCAGAAACAGGCCCGACAAGAGCGCTATGATACCATGAAGCAGCTTATATCCTGCAAAATGCAAGTAGGCTCGCCTGTTAGTGCCCATGTGCTTAAAATGAAAGGGTACATCGACCAAATGGCCAAACTTGGTTATCCTATGCAAGATGAAATGGCAGTAGACTTCATTTTGAACTCCTTGCCTAGTTCTTATGACCAGTTTATAATGAACTTTAATATGAATGCATGGGTTAAGAGTGTAGCTGAACTACACGGTATGCTCAAAACTGCTGAGCAAAACATACCAGGTAAAGCCAGTCAAATGTTGATGGTCCGATCTACTGGTGTTAGGAAACCAAACCCCAAGAAAAAAACTTATAACAATAAGGGTAAAGGTAAAGTTGTTGCTGCCAAGCCTGCCACCAACAACAAACAGCTGGCTAAAAACAAAGCAGTGCCCCCTCCTGAGGAGCGACACTGTTTTGAATGCAATAAGATGGGACACTGGAGACGTAACTGTCCTGACTATCTAGCCAAGCTGAAGTGAAGAAGGCCAATGGTGAAGGCTCTTCTTCAGGTATTCTGATTTATGTTATTGAACTTTTCACTGTTTCCAGCAACACATGGGTATTTGATACTGGATGTGGTTACCACATCATTAATGTCTTGCAGGAGCCTAAAAGTGGAAGAAACTGAAACAAGGCGACATGGAGCTCATCGTTGGTGATGGGAAAAGAGTACCGGTTCTAGCAACTGGAACATATCATCTTTCTTGTCCATCTGGTCTTGTAATTACTTTAAATAATTGTTTGTTTGCTCCTGGTTTAACCAGAAACATTATTTCAGTTTCTTTATTGTTTGAACAAGGATTCAAGTATGTTTTTAATGATGCTGTTATTTCTGCCTACTTGAATGATATCTTTTATTTGAGGCTAAACCTCGAAGTGGTATTTATGAGATTGATATTCAAACAAACAATAATGTATATAATCTTTCTAAACGTATCAAATCTGGAATTAACGATACGTTTCTATGGCATTGTAGACTTGGCCACATAAGCAAGGCCCGTGTGAAAAGGCTTCAGTCCGAAGGGATTCTTGAATCCACAGGACATGAATCTTTTGATGAATGCGAATCTTGCTTAGCTGGCAAACTCACAAAGGATCCTTTCACCCATGTTGGTGAACGGGCCAAGGATCTGTTAGCACTTATACACTCTGATGTATGTGGTCCTTTCAGAACCATGTCTAGAAATCACGAAAGATACTTTGTTACATTTATTGACGATTATAGTCGATACGCCTATGTCTACCTTATGAAGCATAGACATGAAACCTTTGAAAAGTTCAAAGAGTTTCAGAACGAAGTAGAAAACCAACTTGATAAGACTATCAAAGTACTTCGATCAGATCGAGGTGGAGAATACCTAAGCCAAGAGTTCATTGATCATCTAAAGGAATGTGGAATTGTTTCACAGTTCACTCCACCCGGCACACCCCAACTTAATGGCGTGAGTGAGAGGAGAAATCGAACCCTACTTAATATGGTTCGATCGATGATGTGTAGAACTAACTTACCTCACTCCTTTTGGAGTTATGCTCTTATGACCGCCGCCCGCCTTGTCAATCTGGCACCGACTAAGAAGGTAGATAAAACTCCATATGAGATATGGCATGGGTCTAAACCCAATTTGTCTTACCTTAGAGTATGGGGATGTGATGCTTATGTCACTAGCGAGTCTAATGACAAGCTAAATCCTCGAGGCGAAAAAGCTATTTTCGTTGGATACTATAATAGAAGCGGGTATTACTTTTACCATCCTGATGCAAATATGATTTCCATCAAAAGGAAGGCACATTTCCTCGAGAAAGAGTTTCTTGATCGAGGAACTGGAAGTAATATTGTGGATCTTGAAGAAATTCGAGAACCACAAACAAACGCTGAAGTAGTCGGTGCGTCTGAACAACAAGAAATTGTTACTGATTCAGATATAAACACAAGCGTTCGCAGAAGTAACAGAACTCGCAAAGAACCTGACAGATATCTTTGGAATCTAGAGGGTCCTGAGGTTCTGGTAGTAGCTGATTCTGGTGATGAACCTACTAACTACAAATCTGCTATCTCAGATCCGGAATCTGCGAAATGGCTAGATGCCATGAACGCCGAGATGCAATCCATGCGAGACAATCAAGTCTGGGACTTGGTTGAGCTACCTCCCGGTTCACGGGCTGTAGGGAGCAAGTGGCTTTTCAAGAGAAAAACCGACATGCATGGAAATGTACACACCTATAAAGCACGGCTAGTTGCGAAAGGTTTCACTCAAACTCAAGGTGTTGACTATGATGAAACTTTCTCACCCGTTGCTATGATCAAATCGATTAGGATATTGCTTGCCATAGCCGCGTACTATGATTACGAGATATGGCAAATGGATGTCAAAACCGCTTTTCTAAATGGACATCTCTCTGAAGATGTCTATATGGTTCAGCCTGATGGTTTTGTCGATCCACAATATCCAAATAAGGTGTGCAAACTGAATAAGTCTATTTATGGACTTAAACAGGCATCCCGTAGCTGGAATCTTCATTTTGATCAGAGAATCGTCGAATTCGGTTTTGTCAAAAGTGAAGATGAGCCTTGTGTTTACAAAAGGCTAGTGGGAGCACTATATCGTTCCTCATATTGTATGTGGATGATATACTGATCATTGGAAACAATATCTCAATGCTTAACGAAGTTAAAAAATGGTTGGGAGCTTGTTTCGCAATGAAAGATCTTGGAGAAGCTGCTTACATTCTAGGAATAAAGATCTATAGGGATAGATCTAAGCGGCTTCTAGGGCTTAGTCAAAGCACATACATAGACAAAATGATGACACGCTTTAAGATGGAAAACTCCAAGAAAGGAGGTATTCCAATGACTAAAGGTACCGTGTTGAACAAATCGCAATCTCCTTCAACGGACATTGATATTAAGCGAATGGAAAATGTTCCATATGCTTCAGCGATTGGTTCCATCATGTATGCTATGCTGTGCACTAGACCTGACGTCTCGTATGCTTTGAGCATTACTAGCCGTTATCAGCAAAACCCTGGTTTTGCCCATTGGACTGCAGTTAAGAACATTCTGAAGTACTTGAGAAGGACTAAAGACATGTTTTTAATATATGGAGGAGTTGAAGAACAGCTCACTGTAAGATGTTACACTGATGCTAGTTTTCAAACTGACCGAGATGACTCTCGCTCACAATCTGGTTTTGTATTCACACTCAATGGTGGAGCCATCTCTTGGAAAAGTTCCAAGCAAAGTGTGGTGGCAGATTCTACCACTGAATCTGAATACATTGCAGCATCTGATGCTGCAAAGGAAGCTGCTTGGATGAAGAAGTTCATAGCCGATCTCGATGTGGTTCCAAGTATTCAGCAACCAATCGAGATATTTTGTGATAACACAGGTGCTATTGCTCAAGCCAAAGAGCCCAGATCTCATCACAGGGCCAAGCACATTCAGAGGAAGTTTCACTATATACGGGACATAGTGAAACAAGGAGATATCGTGATAAGAAAAATCGACACAGATCAAAACCTAGCAGACCCGTTTACTAAGCCCATGACTCAGAATAAGCATGATTTACATAGAAATACGATCGGGCTTAGATTAGCTAGTGATATGTTTTGATTTAGTATTTGGATGTACGAACTTTTAAACAGTTATACTTTTGAATTCATTTTGATCTACTGATATAGATACAATTATGAATCCTATAACTGTGTTCGATTTTAATACGTTTAATCCATGGATATTGTATTCTAAATTATCCATAGTCGGTCAGACTTGTGGGAACAATTCTGAATTAAGACTATTCTGAATTTAGACTCAAGGAGTTGACTTCTAAATTCACAGACCTCATTATGAATGACGTTGGATGTAACTCGCCACAAACCATCTTTATTATAAGATGCTTTGATATTGGTATACTCATTTAGTATCCTATGACCTGAGATGCATACTAGAACTTCCGTTTACCGAGGGTTATTCTTTGATCACTGTCAACCGCTGTCGCGTAACTGCCAGTCATAAAGGCTTTGGTTGGGAATAATTCTGAAGTTCAGTGGGAGTTGTATGTAGTCAATAAGGGATTCTGTACTCTTACATTATATGTAACAGTTAGACATCGTGGCGCCCTCGTTGATTCAAACTGGTGAAGTGTGAGGCCTCACCCAAACTGACTGTGTGTTTGATTGGACCATTTTGAATCTAGATCGAGAACTATAATGATTGAGTTCTATATGAGAATTAATCTCAATGACTCAATTGATGTCTTTTACAGAAAGGATAAATGACTATGATTACCATAAGTTTATTGTCTTGTTATAGTAAAATAATACTAAAAGAAGATATTTGGTTAATAACTTAAAGTGTCATACCTTGTTGGGGGCAGCCATGTGCAGCTAGAGCACCGCTGACTGTCTACGTGGAATTTAACCGAATGCCGTCCAAGTGGGAGCTTGTTGGATTATGTACGGGTTCGGTTACGTCACGTTGCAAACCGAGCTATGACCCGTAAGAGTTACACCTTGGGCAACAAATATTAAGTCCACTTAACTTGATTAACTGGCACTTACGAACTATATCAGTTTTTTATAATTTATAATTGTTATAAATTATTTAGAATTAATATTGATTTATTAAAGAAAAATAAATAAATAAAGAAAAGTGATGGAGGATGTGAGTGCTCAATTATTGATTTTATTATGGAGCTTGTGAGTGCTCAATTATGAATCCTCATTTTGAACGTTCCTTTTAAAAAGGAAGAATAATGGAGCACTAGCTGGAGGATTGAGAGATTATCATATTCTCTTTCTCTCTTGATATCTAGCACTTGAACGATTACAAAGTTGTTGCAGAGATCTGTTCTTCATCTCCCTTCGTATCTCCCAATTTCTCATTTTTCCTGCAAGAAGAAGAAAAGTTTGATTTTCTTCCTATCACAAACAACCGATATATTTTATTGCAACCGTGGATCACGCCTCTTAGAACCGCAACCACTGTGTTCCAATTTAGTGTTCGTTGATTCTAGCATTCATTCGTTGTCCCTCGGTGTCTCAAACGGTTAATTATTAACCACAAAGGTATATTATATCTCATCAGTAGGTTATTTATATTGTGTATTTGCATTGTTTGTAACCCAGATCCTGTCGGGTTCATTCTGGTATTTTATTATTACTCCGCTGCGTTAACTGTTATTAATCTGATTAATAATTATCAAAACTGTTTTGATAAATAAACCTAACGAAGATACCACTGAACCCAACAACCCAAAAACAGCAAACAAGTTTGACCCATACCAAAAAGTTGTTAGTCTACATGCTCATCATACTACCTATACTTAAGACTTCTTCATGATCAATCACAAGTGACATAGGCTTTCGACAAAACACCAGAAAAGATCAAGAAGCTCCATTTCGACCCATGTAAGACCACTCCTTCCATATGTTTATTCTCTCAGGCTTAGGTCTGACATGATTCCTAGCATGTAGGAAGCCTAACACTTGCAATCGAGGTTGGGGATCCGCGAAAGGGTAACACAAAATACAACACTAAGGTGCTAGGTAGTGAACTCTCTGGTAAGAATGGACCAAATGCATATGCATTTGTAAGTCTTGTAAACCTAATGGTTAGTAAATGTTGTGACTAAAACAAATGAATCAAGTCCTAAATGCTGCAGCAGCACGTACTGTAAGTGGGCATGTTGGCACCTTGCTGAAGCACCCTTACTAGTAAAAAACATCTAGCTGGGAGGGCCCTTAAGAGACTAAACCATTCGGTCGTTGTCTCAATTGTAAGCACCCACTGTTTTTCTTTTTTAGTGTCCAAGCACTAAGCGTTTCAATTCACAGTTTCCATCTATGGTCTTATGTCAAGTGCAGATGGTCAAAGTGCTTGCCACTTAGCATTACTGACGCAAAGGATTAATGTCAAATCTCCATGGAGCGGGTTCTTATGAACGCCTTTTGGGGTGAACATTCATAGTTTGATTGAATATTATCATTTATAGCAGAAGATAACAAATATAAGCTGGAAAACCAAAACTGAATATGCATTTTATTTTCTGAACAGCGGGGAATTCATTAAAATTGGCCTCAAAGTCTCTAAAAAAGAGCTAGAGCCATAATAAAATACATCACAGTTGGCAACACACCACAATATGAGGTGAACATCAAGGAATGAGATCAAAATAACACCATGATTACCACTCCAAGTCTTGAATGCAACATTTGCTATGAGATTCTTAAAACATAAGTTCAGTAAAAGATATCATAAACATAAGTTCAAAAGTTCATAATACCATTTATAAGTAGTGCCTTAAGAAGACTTGGTAGCAATTGCTTTAGCTTCCATCAGAGCAGGAACCAGCTTCCCTGCTTGGTGCATCGCGACAGTACCTACATATGAAATTGTTGTGCAGACATTATATTCTGTGTTCATATGAAGTAATTTAAAAATGAGGCATTCGAGCCTTACTGTCACAACCACCAATGTGCTTGCCACCAATAAACACATTTGGTACAGTTCGTTGCCCGGTCCACTCGTGTAATGCTGATTGCATCTCACTTCCATCACCTTTAGACATAGATACAGAAGTGTTTTAGACAGTATTTCAGTGAAATGAGACACTAAAACGCTTGGTTTGATCAAATTTAAAGGCTTGGGACCAAGAAGGAGGAGAAATGGAAGCCAAATTTTACAGTAAATTCTCTTTTATTGCATTATGAAGAAATTGACATATATCAAAACCTTAATCTGAATATCACTTCGATCGTTAACAAGATAAACAGCTAAACTTGATCAAAACCGCATATATAAATCTGAGAAAGATGAACTCACTTTCTTGATTAAGCTCGATAACTTTGAACGAAGATCCAAGCTCAGTCAACAACTTCTTAACGCTCACGCAGTACGGACAATAAGATTTGCTGTCAAAACCAAAACAAAACCAAATCCGTAACACAAACAGATTCATTTAACCACAAATCATCCATTACATCCATCAAAAACCACTACAAACAAACATCACCGAATACATCCATTTTTGTTTCTGTGATTTTCAACAAATGGTGTGAATTGAACCTGAAGACGACAACGGGATTGGTTGAAACGAGATCTTTAGCCTTTGATGAAGCCATTGGTGGATGAATGTTGATTTGATGCTTTAACGAACCCTAAGGATCACAATATGATGACCGTCTGACCGACATTATGTAGACGGTTAACTGGATTCTGAAATAGCCTCTGAGTGCCGCTGATGGCGTACACGTGGCAACAAGGAGTCCATAATTTTATGATAAACTATTTTTCAAAATTAATCTTTTTATTTATTATTTTAAAGGGTGTTGTGTTTCATACACCAGTGATTTGATTGAACACAGTAAATGGTCGTTTACCTTGCTGTAAACGGTCGGTTAGAAAGCTGCAAACGGTCGTTTCTATGGATGCAAACGGTCGTTTCTATGGCTGCAAACGGTCGTTTATGAAGCTGCAAACGGGCGTTTTTAATGCTGCAAACGGTCGTTTACTAAGCTGTAAACGGTCGTTTACTTTATATAAAACGGTCATTTACATTGTGTCAAACGGTCGTTTACCTTTTACATGATTTAACAACTCGATTCCCCCCATCCACTCAACCGAACACTCCTTCAATTTATATACTTTCTTCTCACATTTCTTCACCTCCATACCTCTCTATCCATTCCTTCATCATCTTCCTCATCTTCCTCGTTAATCAACATATTTATCATTTTATATTATAAAGGTTAGTTTTTTAGTATTATTCTAAAATTTAGTTTAATATATATTTTATTGTGTTACTGATTTTAATTATTTTAGATAATGGCTTCAAGTTTACGTCAAGATACAGCATCGGTTCGTGATTCTAATCATCCTTGGCTTCAATTTCGACGAGGGTCAGATGAATATAAAAGACTTCAGAAACTTTTAGATAAAGAATTTGAGGCTTCACGTTCGATATCTTGAAGTTTGTTACGGGACGTGGAGGAATTTACTCGTGCTCGTAACATGATGAACGAGCCGTGGAGAAGATTTTTTGCAATTAGTGGCCCACAATATAAGGAGCTTTGTTTGGAGTTTTTCTCTACCTTTAATTTCGACTCGAACAATCATAACTATAGGTATACCAATTTAGTTGGATTTTATATAATTTCATGTCTACATTTAATTGAACTTATATTTTTTAACAGTGATACCGATGTTATCAGTTTTGTTCTCGGGGGGGTGCCACGTAATTATTCAGTGGCCGAGTTTGGTGTTTTGATGGGTTTATATACAGTTCAAGAGACCCATCAATCTTATTTTTTGAATGTAAACAATTTTCAGAAGATTATAATGATGAAATATTTGGGAAGAAATTGGTGATGGTCAATATATACCTAACAATAAAACAAAAGCTACAAGAATGAACGATCCGTTGTATAGATATCTTCATCGCGTTATTGGTCATACTATAGCTGGACGTAGGATGACTAGTGGTGGGGTGACTAAAAAGGATTTGTTCTTTTTATTTTGTTTGATTAGAAGGAGGCCTTGTAATATGACATATATGCTTGCTGATTATTTTACTTCTTGCACGGGTACAAAGAAAACCGGACATATTTGTGGTGGTACATATGTTACTCGACTTGCCGAGTCTTTACATATTCTCACCCCTGATAACGTGGCAAGTTTAAATGGGCCGGTACTTATGTCCGGATTTGTTGATCGTGAACATGTTATACGGATGGACATGATCGCAGATTATCCACAAGTTAGGTGGAGGTTTAAACATAATAATCAAATGTGGATACCTCCATATCAAGATCCTTCTGATGATCCGTAATTTTATTTATGTTTTAGTTATTGTAATAAAGAATTTATTTATGTTTTACTTATTGTAATAAAGAATTATTTATGTTTTAGTTATTGTAATAAATAATTTATTTATTATATAATAATTATTGGGAAATGTGCCAGATAAAATCAATAATCGTTTACAGAATTATATGGAAGATGCCTATAAATTCCGTTTACACAATTCACAATTCACAATTCACAATTCACAAGTATTCAAATTCATTTATTCACACATCATCGTAATTCAAGTCGATAATATCTCAATTTTATAATTATGTCGCGTACCAAACAAGAGAAGAGTTAATGGATTGGGTGCAAAACACTACACACGCCCTTGGATATGTTATTGTCACACAACGAACGAAGAAGACTGTATACGGATTCGTCAACAAGGCATTTCTTATGTGTGATCGTGGCGGTGTATACAAGTCAACATCAGATTCAACCACACATTCAGGATCAAAGAAGACAGGTTGTCCATTTTAACTTATAGCAAAATATCATGAAGAAGATGGAGGTTGGAAAATACATGTTGTTTGTGATGAACATAACCATGAACCTTTTAAATTTTTGAGGGTCATGCATATGCAAAAAGATTATCTAAAGAAGAGTATGCATTGGTGGAAGATCTTACAAGA
Source organism: Flaveria linearis (assembly GCA_024085815.1). Classification (NCBI taxonomy): domain Eukaryota; kingdom Viridiplantae; phylum Streptophyta; class Magnoliopsida; order Asterales; family Asteraceae; genus Flaveria; species Flaveria linearis. Next base: position 35,018,862 of record CM044016.1, on the reverse strand, counting down.
AAGAATATGCAGCCACGTGATATTCTTACGGCTTTAAAACAAAATAATGATAAAAATGTATCCATAATTGAAACCGTGTATGATGCACACACGAGGATACGAAAGATGGATAAAGTTGGAACCACCCCAATGCAAGCACTTCTTCAATCTTTGCAGATGGGCGGATACATCTATGATTTTACTACTGATGACGAATCAAATCAACTAAATGATTTGATTTTTGTCAACCCCACTTCATTAAAAATATGGCGTGCGTTCCCGCATGTTATTATTTTAGATTGCACGTACAAGACGAACAGGTATCGCCTCCCTTTTCTTCAAATTGTTGGCTTAACTTCAACAAATAAGACATTTTTTATTGATTTTGCGTTCATACGAAATGAGAAAAAAGATAATTTCAAGTGGGCTTTAAATTGTCTGAGAAAAACATTATATGGCTATATGGTCCCGCGTGTCATAGTCACCGATAGAGAGTTGGCATTAATGGATGTATGCGAAGTAATTTTTCCAGAAGCAACCCGATTGCTTTGTAGATATCATATACAGGAGAATATCAGAAAGCATTGCAGACCATCTTTCAAGTCTCAGACTGACTGGGATAAATTTATGTATTACTGGAGATTTCTGCTTCAATCTCCAACCATTGAGGCCTACTATGAAAATCAAACACGATTGCAAACAAAGTTGATGAGCAAGCATCGAAGTAATTTTCTGAACTATTCAATTTATTTTTTCAATGAAATTGAAACTAACATTTTTTATCATACTAACATATTTTCATCATACTTTGCAGTTATGTTTAATTATTTGGATGTTAACTGGTTGCAAAATTACAAACAGATGTTCGTGTCTGCATGGATTGATCAACATCTAAATTTTGGAGAACTAACAACAAATAGAGTGGAAAGTGATGTGTTGCAAAACACATATGTTTTTAGAATCGGGTTTTGAGTCGTTATTCGTCTATTGTGTTTAATTTTATTAGAATAAGTTAATGTTTTCGTTATTTGTCATTTGTAGGTGTTTGGATGCAGGAAGGAATGAAAAACGAGTCGGAACGAGGGCATTGGACAAGTGAAGGAGTTGCAAGTTGTTAAACTTGAAAAATAAAGAAAAATTGAAGAGAAATAGGGTCTTCGCGCTGCGCGCACGACTACCCACTATGTACGCGCTGCGCGAAGAGAGAGATCGCGGCCCCCGACTATTTTGTCCCTTAGCGGTGCGCGCCCAGCTTTGTTATATTGTACGCGCTGCGCGAAGAGAGAGAACGCGGCCAAACCCTAATTTTTACATTTAAATAAAATGTTTAACACATTCTACAAAGAGCCCCGACCTCCAGACGATCAAAGAGGCGATTTCCACACCAAGAAGCAAAAGATTGAAGGTTTGGAGTTAGGAATTGGAGAATCGAAGGCTTAATCGTCCCGGTTTTTACGTTTCTCTTCTTAGTTTTCATTCCTTTGTAAACAATGACTTCTCCTATCAGTTTTGCTACTGTTATGAACATGTTTCTTGGCTAAACTTCTGTAGCTACCTAGGTTTGATGATTATACATCGTTTAGATTAATATTCTTTCGGTTTTTGGATTGAACGTGTGTTTAAAAGTTAATGATAATGATTTGGTTTGCATAATCAGTTATGGATGCTTATTTAGATCTGTTCTTGTGATTGATTTATTATCTCACATGTGTCTTGGTGATTGTCTGTCATATAATGGATGCATGCTAGATCGTTTGCCTTGTGTTTGCGGTTTTTGGATGATTTGGTAGACGTATTGAATCATTGAAGTAATTGATCTTGAATTGAACTAATCAAATATGCAACTAATCTTAATACTGTGAGGTTAATAGGTTATCAGGTTATCTTGTGTGATCGATTGCTAGGTTAGAGTCTCTGTGAGGAGTTCAGTCTAGTTTCCCGCTCATATCATAGTTTCCTGAGTCTGATTAGGCAATCCAGATCTATCCCTTGCCGTTAGGTATTGTGACACTCGCGTCGTGAGGTATAGTGTCTATCGGGTGTGTTATTAGCTCTCTTGGAGAACCTGTGAGGGTAGTCCACAAACCGGTGTTTTATTGGCTTATTAGGTCTATTTAGTTGCTTTCCTTGAAAGTGTCGAGGTTTCTCTAGGTTCCTTCTAAGTTAGAATCTCTAGATCCCGGTTACACTAGTCTTTCCAAAACCGTTAGAAGAACAACCAAAACGTGTATAGGATTCTGCCTAGGTAGTGTTTTTGATCATCTGAACTTAATTCTAGTCTTCTTCCTGTGTCTGTCTTTTTTGTTTCAGTTCTTTCTAAAACAATTTAAAACAAACCCCCTATTTTACTTTCGCTTAGTATTTTAGTCGAGTCTTAGGTAAGTTTAGTTTTCGTTTTCCATACAGAAGTCTTTGGGTTCGATAACTCGGACTTAATAGCTATTCTGCAGTCGACCGGTACACTGCCGGTTGTGTTGCTTAGGATCGAGTCTTAGTTTTATAAATTTAAAGCTTTTTAGTGTCTAGTTAGAGTTTTATTTTTAGTTTAATTTAGTATAGTCTAGCACACATCAAAGTTTTTGGCGCCGTTGCCGGGGACTTCTTGGCGATTGCGTTAATTAGACTTACTTGATTTTTGCTATTTGTGCTAAGTGTTTTTTCATTAGTTTGTTTTTAATTCTATTTATTTTTATTTTATTTGTTTGAGTCAGTCTTACAGTTTTTTTTTAATTTTGTGCTTTGCAGGTTTATGCCCCGCTTGAGATCACAAGGACCACCTCCGGATCAAGATTTGCAGCTTGCGTTGCCCAAATTTAAGGGTGGTACTTCTTCTCTTTCTGTTTTTGATTCTACACCTTTTCCTACAGCACCTTCTTCTACTTCTTCTGCAGATTCTAGCCCACCTAGTTCACCACACACACATATGGCTGAAAATCAGACTGTTCATCAGCAAGCCACCAATGGCTTCACAGGAGTTAGCAATCCAATCATACTTCCTACCATTGCTAATGATAACTCCTGGCAGATCCCATCCTACGTCATGACAGCTATCTCCAATAACTGTCAATTCCATGGACGCGAGGATAAGGACGCACCTGCACACATAGGTCGCTTAGAGCGAATTGGTAGAACTTTCAAGTTACAGGGTGCGTCTGATGATGCCATCTTCTTACAGCTGTTTCCATTTTCACTTGCTGATAGAGCCGCCACTTGGCTCGAATCTCATGCAGCTGGTACATTCACCACTTGGCCGGCTCTTCGTGAGCGTTTTCTTCATAAGTATTTTCCACCGGCCAAGGCATCTAGGCTTAGAGATGAGATCCACTCATTCAGGATGGAGCCGGACGAGCCTTACTATCGTGCTTGGGAGAGGTTTCAAAACCTCCTTAGTCGTTGCTCCCAGCATGGCTTGTCCGAATGGGCTTTAGTTGAGAAATTTTATAATGGGTTGAATTATGAAACTAGGGCTAGATTCGATACTTCTGCGGGCGGGCACTTAATGGGTAAGAAAAACGTGAATGAATGTAATGAAATGTTTGAGAGTTTTGCCCAAGCAGAACATGAGCAGCGGTCTGGAAACAGGAAATCCAGTCCTGCTACTAGTACCTCATCCTGCTACTAGTACCTCATCCAGAGGAGTTCACCATGTCACCATGGATACTAGTGTGGCTGCTGCTCTTGATAGTCTAGTTCGTGAGGTGAGAGAGTTGAAGAAAAAGGTTGATAGGTGTGAGCTATGTAGAGGTGACCATGCCACTAATGAGTGTCCTCTGATAGGTCAAGAACAAGCTAGCTATGTTAATAATTCTTATAACTCCGGTTGGAGAAATCAAAACAATTCTAGCTGGCGTTCTTCAGGTGCTCCCCCAGGTTTCCAACAGGGTTCTAGTCAAAACCAGGGGTAGGGTAGTGGTCAGAATCAAGGTGTTAGTCAGGGTAGTGGAGAGTTGAGTAGGATAGAGAATCTGTTAACTCAATTAGTGGTCAAAGATGCAAAAACACAACAGATTCTAACTGAGCATGATACTCTTCTGAAAAACCAACAGTCAGCTTTCATAGATTTCCAGAGGACCGTAGGGGACATAGCTAGAAGGTTAGATGAGAGGCCCCCAGGTCAGTTAACCGGTAATACTCAACAAAACCCGAATGCACATGTTAAAGCCATTACTACTAGGTCGGGTAAGAGGTTAGATGAGGTTAGAACTCCTATAGTTGAGGAAGTTGTGTTTGAGAAAGATGAGAGAGAGGTAGTTGAAAATTCCTCTGGGGATAAGGTAGTTAAGAAGACTAGTGTGTTTGAGCATTCTCCTGAGATTGACCATTCCCGTCTCCCGTTTCCTGATAGGCTTAAGCATCAAAAGTATGAAAGGGATTACGGGCACTTTTAGATCTCTTTAAGCAATTAAAGGTCAATCTCCCGTTCATAGAAGTGATTAAGTGGATGCCTAAGTATACGAAATTTCTGAAGGATCTCCTGAAGAATAAAAGCAAACTGGGTGAGATTTCAAGTGTCTCTTTGTCGGGTGAGTGTTCTGCGGTGGTTATGAATCAACTATCGGAGAAATTGGCAGATCCCGGGATTTTCACAATCCCATGTCTGTTTGGTAGTGAGGTTCAATGCCACGTGTTGGCGGATTTAGGAGCTAGTATTAACCTTATGCCTTATTCCTTGTATGAGAAATTAGGTTTAGGTGAATTGAGTCCAACACGCATGACACTTTCCCTTGCTGATAAATCTGTTAAGTACCCACGGGGAATTGTAGAGAATTTGTTGGTGAAAGTTGGTAAGTTTGTATTCCCCGTTGATTTTGTGGTTTTAGACATGGAGGCTGATGAACGTGTTCATATTATATTAGGTCGACCCTTTTTGTGTACTGCTAAGGCAAATATTGATGTGTTTAGGGGTCAGATCACACTTCACGTAGGAGAAGAGAGTGTTGTGTTTGAGGTAGCCAAATCAATTAGGGGTCCTAGTATTCCGAAAGAGTCGGTTTCCTTGATCAATTCTTGTAAGGTGGTTGATAGGAAAATGGAGAATGTTAAGAGGATAGAGAATAGTGCTAAAGTTGTTTGTGTTGAGAGAGCATATTCTATCGAGGAAGAGGAGGAATTGGATAAAATAGTTGATGAATTTTTGAGAATTTGTGAAAAAGATGATGAGTTGTTTGCTTCTGAGGTTGAAAATTTTTTGATGATTAAGGATAGCAAATCCCCAAGTGTGGGGATGTTAGGGTCTGAAAGAAAACCGCCACCGTTTGCAAAACCCAAGTGTGAGGATTATGATAGCTTGATTGAGTCTGAATATGGTGGGTTTTTCTTTGGTGATGAGTTTGGTGATGATATAGTGAGCATTGGGGGTGAGCTAGGTCTTCATGATCCCCCGTAAGTTGATCTTGGAAGATAGTATTTAGGTAGAGACCCGTTTGTAGAGTTTGTAGAGTTGGTTTGCTTGAGTTTTAGGTAGTTTGTGTCGGTTTTTGTGTTTCGTGTGCTTTGTTTTTCGTGTCTTGTTAAGTGTTTGCAGGGAAACGATTATTCGGTTGCAATTTGACACCTGACCAGGATGCTACCAGGTAGGTTTTATTTGTGTTCCCCTGTTTGTTGAGTCAAATTGTTTATTTTATTGAGTCTGTTTGATGCTGTGTTTGCCTGGTAGAGTGTTTGTTTTGCAGGTTTGGAATAATTCACCCGTACTCAATCTCCATTCGGGTGAATATATCCAACACTTTTTAAGGAGGCAACCAGTGATTCTTGATCGCGAATGAAATGCTATACGATAAGAGGTTTTGGATTCAGACTGTGCACAGATGGAATCTGCTTATTACCAGCTAAGTCTTTTCCAAAACTCTTCTTATTTATGTCTTTCTTTTTAATTTCCACATTGAGGACAATGTTAAATTTAAGTGTGGGGATAGGAAGACATGTGTCTTAGGTTTAATTTAATTGAGTCAGTCAGTCTTTAATATTTGAGTGTGTTTAGTTAGTTTTATTATTTTGTCTATTTATTTGAGTCTTAAAAAAAGTCCTGATTTTGATGTTTGCATATATTAAAAAATGGAAAATGATAGAAAAATCAGGTGTTCGGTTTTTCAAATAGCACACATATAAGATGAATAACTGATTAAAAACATGTCTGATTTGGGATGTGCGGGTAGGCCCAGCTGATCTTGTAAGGTTATCCTAGGAGTATTCTAGTACACTTAGTTAAACATTATTAAGTCTTGTGGGTTCTCACCATTGGAAGCCAAAACCGTAGACAGTATAAGGGGTACCACTGTAGGTTAAGACCCAGCTGTAGTTTTTCTAGCAGGCACGCTTTAACAGGCGGCGCCTTTAGGAAATCCACCCATATATTGAGCTAAAAAAAGAGAATAATGAACTTAAAATTTTAAAAATCTGAGGCCTATGTGTTGGTTGCGGGGGATAGTGACTCTTGCTTGCAACGCCTCTAGGAATTGGGTATAATAAGCTTAAGGCTCATGCGTTGGTTGCGGGGGATGGTGACTCTTGCTTGCAACGCCTCTGAGAATTAGGTAGAATAAGGCAATGCTCAGAAAAAAATATATTGAGAAAAGTTCAGAAAAGATGCCAAAAAGGGCACAAACAAATTCCATCTAGAGATAGAGGGATTACAGTTGGGTAGTGGGTTACGGTGGTAGAAAAATCTTAGAAATTTGATTTATTCTGTGCCTAGAAAGCTTGAAGCGGGAATAGGTACCGAAGTGTGAGACCCATAATGAATTAATCAAATACTTGAACTTAATTGCAATACGATTGTGGACCTGAATGATCGGCGGTTGGGTTTAAGTGGACAAATATACCTGTGATCGCGGTCAACATGTTATTAGATCTTAATATAAGCCGTTAACTTGAATTTTTTGAGAACCGGATTTAAACCTGATTATGATTCCATAGCATAATACTTTTTCAGGGACGAAAAAGAGTCAAGTGTGGGGATGTTTGATGTGTTGCAAAACACATATGTTTTTAGAATCGGGTTTTGAGTCGTTATTCGTCTATTGTGTTTAATTTTATTAGAATAAGTTAATGTTTTCGTTATTTGTCATTTGTAGGTGTTTGGATGCAGGAAGGAATGGAAAACGAGTCGGAACGAGGGCATTGGACAAGTGAAGGAGTTGCAAGTTGTTAAACTTGAAAATAAAGAAAAATTGCAGAGAAATAGGGTCTTCGCTCTGCGCGCACGACTACCCACTATGTACGCGCTGCACGAAGAGAGAGATCGCGGCCCCCGACTATTTTGTCCCTTAGCGGTGCGCGCCCAGCTTTGTTATATTGTACGCGCTGCGCGAAGAGAGAGAACGCGGCCAAACCCTAATTTTTACATTTAAATAAAATGTTTAACACATTCTACAAAGAGCCCCGACCTCCAGACGATCAAAGAGGCGATTTCCACACCAAGAAGCAAAAGATTGAAGTTTGGAGTTAGGAATTGGAGAATCGAAGGCTTAATCGTCCCGGTTTTTACGTTTCTCTTCTTAGTTTTCATTCCTTTGTAATCAATGACTTCTCCTATCAGTTTTGCTACTGTTATGAACATGTTTCTTGGCTAAACTTCTGTAGCTACCTAGATTTGATGATTATACATCGTTTAGATTAATATTCTTTCGGTTTTTGGATTGAACTTGTGTTTAAAAGTTAATGATAATGATTTGGTTTGCATAATCAGTTATGGATGCTTATTTAGATATGTTCTTGTGATTGATTTATTATCTCACATGTGTCTTGGTGATTGTCTGTCATATAATGGATGCATGCTAGATCGTTTGCCTTGTGTTTGCGGTTTTTGGATGATTTGGTAGACGTGTTGAATCATTGAAGTAATTGATCTTGAATTGAACTAATCAAATATGCAACTAATCTTAATACTGTGAGGTTAATAGGTTATCAGGTTATCTTGTGTGATCGATTGCTAGGTTAGAGTCTCTGTGAGGAGTTCAGTCTAGTTTCCCGCTCATATCATAGTTTCCTGAGTCTGATTAGGCAATCCAGATCTATCCCCTTGCCGTTAGGTATTGTGACACTCGCGCCGTGAGGTATAGTGTCTATCGGGTGTGTTATTAGCTCTCTTGGAGAACCTGTGAGGGTAGTCCACAAACCGGTGTTTTATTGGCTTATTAGGTCTATTTACTTGCTTTCCTTGAAAGTGTCGAGGTTTCTCTAGGTTCCTTCTAAGTTAGAATCTCTAGATCCCGGTTACACAAGTCTTTCCAAAACCGTTAGAAGAACAACCAAAACGTGTATAGGATTCTGCCTAGGTAGTGTTTTTGATCATCTGAACTTAATTCTAGTCTTCTCCCTGTGTCTGTCTTTTTTGTTTCAGTTCTTTCTAAAACAATTTAAAACAAACCCCCTATTTTACTTTCGCTTAGTATTTTAGTCGAGTCTTAGGTAAGTTTAGTTTTCGTTTTCCATGCAGAAGTCTTTGGGTTCGCTAACTCGGACTTAATAGCTATTCTGCAGTCGACCGGTACACTGCCGGTTGTGTTGCTTAGGATCGAGTCTTAGTTTTATAAATTTAAAGTTTTTTAGTGTCTAGTTAGAGTTTTATTTGTTAGTTTAATTTAGTATAGTCTAGCACACATCAGAAAGCCAACATGCTCTGTTAAAAAACATTTGAATTCTGACAAGTCAAATTTAGATAAATTTATAGGAATTTTAAATAACATAATACGTTTACAGGATACACAAATAAAGGCAAGTTTCGAGGAAAGCCGAATTAAAATAAAACAGCCGAATTAAAATAAAACATCAACATAAACATAATTTATTTGTTTCTTTGTTATCAAATGTTTCTCATGAAGCTCTGGATATATTAGTTGGAGAGCTGACATGAGTTAAAGAAATTCAAGACCAATCACAAAGCTGTGGCTGCCATATTCGTACTAGTTGCAGTTTACCATGTGCCTGTGAAATCACACAGTATTTAAAAGCAGGCAAACCTATTCCACTACATTCGATAAATATACTTTGGAGGAGGCTTGACTTTTCACCGGTATCGTTAAACGAAGATGAAGAAGATATTCAATGTGATGACGAACTTGAGAGGTTCAAAGAAGCTTACCAGAAACAAAAAAATCCCATCGTAAAAAGGAATTGGTTAGAAAGAATAAAAAGCATAAGGGATCCTATCAGCATGAATCTTAACGAGCCTACGGTGCAAAAAAATACTCGTGGAAGACCAACACTCAAATCTCAAAACAAAACAAACCAGACCCTTCACCTGCTCAACCTACCCGAGGTCATACCTACACGACAGATGATTTTGTTAGTTATGATTTTATGGGGATAAGCCCCCCGAAACATAGTTTAAACATACATAACACAACTCAATCTTCTTTATATCACCATCCTTTACTAACACAGATTCCAAAACTATTCCATCCATATATAACACATATAGAGAACGTAAAAAGTGATGGTAACTGTGGGTTTCGTGCAGTTTCCTTTTCCTTATTCGGTGAAGAATATTGGCTGAACATGAGGTATGAGCTTTTAAACGAGTTACATAACAATTCTAATTTGTACAGAAATCTTTTCTCCAGCTCATATGATGAGATGAGACAGAACGTAGTTTATCTTGGCTACATCCGGGTCCAGCTCCTGATCAGCACTGGATGATAATGCCTTACACAGGATTATTGATCGCAAACAGATTTAATGTGATTCTTCAATGCTTATCTCCCACTGAAAGCGCAACTTATTTTCCGTTATGAACAAGTCCGGATGAACTCGTGTACCATCAATTCATTACTATTGCACATGTGTATGGTTGCCACTACGTCTCTGTGCGTTTAGAGGGTGAATATCCATTGCCTTTCATAACGCCATTATGAATTTTCACAAAACTAATAGTGCGACTGCGTGGGAAAGAATATACGAGGAGAGACTTCAAGATATAGTCAATATATACTTCAAAATAAAACTGTTACTCGTTTCAATATAGATTAGATTAGTATCATTTGTAATTATTCATTTTATAAAGTTCAAAATTTGTAAACTATCATTTGAAATAAAATGTTAACACATGTACATAAAAACTTATTAATATATAAATTATATAATTTAGTATAATTATATTTAACAATATATAAATTAAACTCATTAAAATGTTAATACATGTACAAAATATAAAGTTCAAAATTTTTAAACTATCATTTGAAATAAAATGTTAACACATGTACATAAAAACTTATTAATATATAAATTATATAATTTAGTATAATTATATTTAACAATATATAAATTAAACTCATTAAATGTTAATACATGTAAAAAAATAAATTTAAAAAAAATAGTAAACGACCGTTTATTGCTTAGTAAACGACCGTTTACTACTCTGTAAACGGCCGTTTACTTTCATGCATACGACCGTTTACCTGGTGACATACGGCCGTTTACGGCCTTACAAACGACCGTTTACAGTGAAATGGTGTAAAGTGCCAAACCGTTGGTGTATGAAACAATGCCGCCATTTTAAATTAAATTAGATTTTAATAATCCAAACTATTACTCGTACCAATAATAACCCATACAATTGATTTCCGGTTACAACTCCAACTTTTATATTTATTACTAACAATACTTCTAGTAACATAATTTAAAAATTAGCGTTTGATTTCGACTCGATTCGTTCACAATAATAAATATGAATAAAATGAAAAAACATACAAGCTAAATCTAGCATAAAATAAGTACAAATCGAGTGTAAATATATTATAATTATACTATTACGACTGTTGTTGATAATAAAATAAGAGTGATAATAATTACCAGCAAAATCAATAACATGATTTATTACCAGTCAATAAGTAATAATTTGAATTATTAAAATTCAATTTATTAATAAAATGATAAGTAAAAAGACGTAAAAACATTATTTATTCATCACCAAAATTTTATAGTTTTCTTTGCAACTAAATAACTACGTCAATTATTAATTTAAACTAGGTTTTTTTCCATTTGCGCGTGTTGCGCGCGTGATTACCGATTCAAAACAATTTGAAACTCAAGACTCGGGCTCAAAAAGAATGTTCGGTTACGGCTGCTAACCATAATTGGCAGCCACGCCTCAGCAACCGATAACACACCAGAGTCTCATCCCAGCCCAAGAGTGCCCAAATAAGGTACACATGATTGTAACCGAATAGTTTTAATAAAGATGCAAACATCTTCATTATCAACATCTTAAAGTTAGGGTTAAGACCAACCCCGACAAACAGAGGTACCAGTAAACCCACAAATCTCCGCATTCTAGTACGTCGACTCATATGAGCCTGCGCTTAACATCATAGACCCGACAATAAGCTTCAAGTGAACAACCGTTCAACATCATCGAGCAGTTTCAAAGAACCACAGACAACAGCAACAACATGGACCTGACAATAAGCCTCATGTGAATGACCGTTCAACATCATCGACAAATTACAAAGAATCACCAACAATAGCAAGATATTCAAATCACAACATCAATGACGTATTACTCTTGTGTATATGCACTATTGACAAACTAATCAGCAACCAGAAACATATTAGAGTCTAACTTCATCTTAATCAGAGAATAGACCTAAGAAAGGTCTAGGATGAACAAGTTCTCATCTTCATCGACCAACCGACTTTAAAAAACCAACACACTCAAAGAAACCCTAGAATTCAAATGAAATCACAAAAACATTTCATCAACAATTGCAAAAGACTAAGATTCTAGTTACAAAAACCCCAAAAATGAAATCACAAAAACATTTCATCAACCATTGCAAAAGACTAAGATTCTAGTTACAAAAACCCCAAAATCATAGACAAAATATGAATCAGAGAAACAAATACGGAGATTCAAGGTTAGAAACCTCGGTTAGGGTTTTCTAAAGACCTCAAATGAAAATCTCAGATGAAGTATCTCCATCATTATCGACATGAAGCAACAAATTAGGGTTCTCAACCCAAAACATCAAAAACATCAAACTTTCGTCTCAGGTGAGTGTTTGCCTACCGTCATCGACCAATCGGAACCCCGTAAGGCCTCGGTAGGCCAGAAAAAGCCTCCTAGAGGCGGCACTCAACCTCTGGTCAGCTTACAGGTGGTCCCTTGAACCACCCGTCGTGCATCAACACAAAGGAGGGCCACCTTTCATGCATGCTAGAGGCGGCTGCTGCGCACAACACGGGCGGCGCCCGCTTCCCAAACAACAGCTGCCGGTCATCAGTGGGAGGTACACGATGATGATAGTAGAAACAGCCAGCACCAATAGCAAAACACCATAACATAGTTACATCTGAAACCCTAAACAGGTCTTGGAGAGACAAGGAGATAAGAGGGCAACAGAGGCTGGCGAACCAACGCCATCAACACCAAAGGAGGTGAAAAATCAGAGCTAAGGGACACGCAGACGCCACCAAAGGCGGTTGACCGACCACCGGCGGCGTCGAAGGCGGCCGATTTAGGCCGGTTTAAATACGCACCGCCATCCACAGATAGCGATGATACACGGCTCCACCGGAGACGCCACCCACACACAAAACCAGCGACCACCAACCGACAACATAGACCTGTCGTGGTCGGCAGAGCCACAGGCGTCGCCCTCTCTCTCTCTAGAATCAAACGGGAGGGTTAAATGCGTAAACCCTTTTTATTGCCCTTATAAACAGAAGAGGGCAGGGGGTAATAGGATAATTCAAAAACTCTGTGGCTAAATTTGAAGGGAAAAAAACTACTATTCATTCCCAAGCTTTATTAATATAAAGGTTAATTTCTAATTAGATTAAAAATGCTCTAACAAATAAAAAAATATATCTTTGTATTAACGTTATTTTTAAAGAAATAAATTTTTACAAAATAAAAAAAATTAAATATCAAACTTTTCTAAAAATACGAAATAAAATTGGTGTTTTTTAAAAAGTAAAATCTTTTATAAGCCAAAATAATTTAAAATTGGGAGTTATAAAAAGAAATTTTTTTAAAATAAAATGTTTTAAAAACGGTTTGCTTTGAAATAAAATATTTATTTTGTTTTGAAGAAACAAAAAAAAGTTCAAAAACAAAAGTTTTAAAAGTTGATATGATTATTTTGTTACTTATAATACATACTTATACGTAATTTTAATTATATCATTGATTAGAATGTCATTTATAAACAAAATATTAAATAGAATAAAATTTTGTTTATTCAACCTGTATAATATACGAGCTAGTAAAGCTAGTTCAAGATTTTATGATTTTGTTTTTGTTAACTCTGAATGTCAAAAGTTGAGGATTTTGTGATTTTGTTTTTGTAACTCTTAAGAATCAAAAAAACAAACATAAACTAGAAAAATCTCATTTAACAAGTTTAAAGTTTAAAATTAACTTATGTTTAAATTTTCTATTAAGTACAAGGACTATCTCATTTGCCTTGAACAGAAATAAAAAACCAAAAGTGTGAATAGTGTGATACATGATAGGCGGTGGAGATGATTAGATCTGTTGCGCGTGGAGCAGGGGATGGGTCACAGTGGTGATGGAGGCCGAGTGAAGAGAGAGTGTGTGTAAAAGAAGGTTAAGGCCACTCGAGTAGGCGATCGGTCGTGGTGGTAGTGGTGACCGAGACTATCGAACAGGGATTTGTCACGATGGTAGTGGTGACCGAGACTATCGAACAGGGGATTTTTCCCGCGAATTTCTCACATAACCATACCACCATTGGCTTCTTCATCCCAAGCATACCCTTACCCCCATCTTCATCATCCATGATGGGGATATTTGGGATTCCTTTTTTTAAACAACTTATGACTTTTGGAGGGGTAAAAAGACAGAATACCCCTCCAGAAGTCACTAGAAGTTACAAATTGTAACTTTTAGTAATTTCTGGAGGTGTATTTCTGTCTTTTACCCCTCCAAAAATCATAAGTTGTTTAAAAAAGGAACCCCAAACATGCATGATACATACACACATATAGAAAGATACAAACAGATAGATATAGGGAGAGAGGGCAAAGGGAAGAAGGCATTTTTATTATTATTTTTTATCAAATTACAAGATTAGTCCTTATCAGGATAAAAACACTAGAATACCCTCATGTGCAAATCACATAACTGTATTTAGCGGACAAATTTAAGGTCCATTACAGGAAATGATGAAACCTACAAACCCTTTTAAACTAAATGATATTTACTATAATTTCCTTAGTTTAAAGACGAACCCTGAAATTTACTATAAACTTAAAGGATGAAAAATGTAATTTACTCCACAAATTAAAATAGATTATCATGATTATATTAAACAAATTAAAAAAATATATATTGACTAAAATGTCACTCACATTGCTTCTTTGAACAAGTAAATGAGACGGTAGTATATGTAACTCTTATGTGACATTTATAAACAGTAAACACCATCAAACCTTCTGGTTTAGCGCTTTTTTCCTTTTTACATTGAAGGTCACGGCCCATAAGTTGGAGTCTCGCATTCTCGTTTGAGACAATTTGTTTCAGGTTGAGCCAATGTTTTTTTTAATAATGAGTTTCTTCCGATACAAATGAGCTGGGCCATGATTATCGGTTATTTGGACGAAAAAATGATCCGTTTACAAGTGATCCGGATAGATACCTGGGCCTTTGTTGTTAAAATAAAATTGAAAAGAAACAAATTGTCCCTGATTTGGATGCTTTTGCTAACGCAGAACAAACGTGTGAAATCACCCCTAAACCTTTGACTCCCAAAACAACCTTCACACCCCCTTTCTTCTTCATCACTCCATATACACACACACAACCAAAAAAGCATCTAATCACTTCTAAACCTTTAATCATTATATAGGAAGTTTTTCTAAGAAGTTTCTAAAACATTTTATATCAAATTTATAGAAAAATTTATTCTTCAAACCCTTTTTTAAAAATATTTTCTTAAAACTAAAGATTTTTAAGGCCTCGCGGAGTCATGACGGGGAGATGTCAGGCAATACCTAGAAAAAACCGAGGCCGACCGGACACACCGCTCCCCAGGTTCCGAGACACTCCAACCAAGTGAATTTTCACCAAGATTCAGTGTGCATACCCTTAAAAAATTTCAAACATTGAACAGAGAAAAGCTATGATGATATCAATAACGATTAAAAAAAGTTAAAAAATAGAAAAAATAATATGACACCTAATGTGTCATAAGAAAAAAAGGAGACAATTGTCAAATTAGAGGTGTAAACGAGTCAAGCCCGCTTGAAAGCTACTCGGGATCGGCTCGAAAATAACTCGAATCGAACCTAGCTTAAACGAGCTGAGCCCGAGCTCGAGCTCAAATTATTGCTCGTTTATCAAACGAGCTCGATACCAAGCTTCAGGATATCGAGCTCGAGCTGGCTCACGAGCCTAAACGAGTTTTTTGTATATACATTTTTTTATTTACATGTTAAATATATATAAATATATATTTACATAAATATTATTAAATATATTATTATCATAAAAAATAATTAAATAATATATATCATGTTATATATAAAAAGTATGCTTATAAATAATTATAAAAGTAATTATAAAAAAAATTAATACTTTAACAATAAACGAGCCGAGCTCGAGCTTAAAAATTTTCTGACAAGTCGAACTCGAGCTTTATAAATAAAACTATAAACGAGCCGAGCGAACTTCCAAAACCAAAACGAGCCGAACTCAAGTCTAAACGTGCTCGAACTCGACACGGCTTGTTTACCCCTAATCAAAATAAACAAGAAGGTGTAAAAGCAAACAAGTCACCAATAAAAAGTAAAGAATAACAAATCATCCCGGAGTTGAACACTTTGCTGATACGTGAATAATATAGAGATAAACCCAAGCACAACAAACGTGTGAAATCACCTCTAAAACCTTTGACCCCCCAAAAAACCTTCACACCCACTTTCTTCTTCATCACCCCATATATACACACACAACCAAACAACCACCATCATCACCACCACCTCACCGGAAAATCACCACACCTCACCGGAAAACTACCACCGGAAACCACCCACAAACAACCGCATGTATCCCCCGATCAACACCCTCAAATGGGTCATCAAACTCATCATCATCATCATCCCCCTAATCCTCCAATTCCCACCGGCGATCTCCGACCCCCGTGCAACCGTCGCCGGAAACCTCACCTGCGGCACCACCCGTGCCACCACCCCCAACTTCATCCCCACCTTCGTTCAAGCAATGGAACAACTCTCAAACAATCTCACCAATTCCAGCACCAATTTCGCCATCACCAACATCACCAATTCCAATTCGCCCCCTGTTTACGCGTTGATTCAGTGCCACCGTGATCTCTCCCGCACCGATTGCCGCGTGTGTTACGCCGTCAGCCGGACCACCGTCCCCGGCTGCCTTCCGGCGACCTCCGGCAGGATATTTCTCGACGGGTGCTTCGTTCGTTACGATAACCATAGTTTCTTCCACGAAGCTGTTGATCCTGTAACCGATAGTTTAAACTGCAATTCGAGCTTGGGGAGTGACAATTTCGGTGATTTTGAAGGTGGGTTTCTGGGGTTTAATCGAAGTGTTGGTGAATTGGTGGAGAATTTGACTCGATCAGCGGTTGTTGATGGTGGGTTTAAGGTTCTTGAGGGAAAAGGGGTTTATGGGTTAGCACAGTGTTGGGAGAGTTTGAGTGGTGATGAGTGTAGGGTTTGTTTGGATAAAGCTAGAGATGAAGTTGTGAGGTGTTTGCCTAGTAGAGAAGGTAGGAGCATGAATGCAGGGTGTTTCTTGAGGTATTCTACACAGAAGTTTTTCAACAATGATTCAGAAGGAGATGGGGGTAGTTCTGGTATTTCACTTGATCTTTTGTTTATATAATTTTGTTTAGTTTTGTGGGTTTTGGTTTTTGGATCATGATCATGTGATGATTTCTGTGAAAAAGAATGAAATCATATGATCAAGGTTGTCTTTTAGATTCAAGAATAAGGTTTGTGTTTCTTGAATCATGATCATCTTATTTATAAAACGGGTTAGGCTAAACGTACTCTTATTGAATAAAAAGTAAAAAGATAAATGACATACATATTAAAAGGAGATACATTCAGTGAAAATAATGGTGGTAGTGTACTTGTAACACAACCCTTATGGGATTTAAGCCTAGAAAAATTAACTTTTCATGACAGTGGGAAAAAACAAGTCATTTTGGTAAAAAAAAAAAAACAAGTCATTTTGGTGAAGTATTAATTTGGTTTGGGTCAGAATTGGTTCGAACAAATTATTTTAGAAAAAAATTATTAAAATAGGTTCACCTGCTATATTTTTTTCGTGCGGCTAGGATGGTGGGACCTGAAAACGGTGGAGGTGGCAGCAAATTGATTATACAATTTATACGGTTTTAGAAACAATTTCCAAAATTTTGATGGTTTTTGTAACTCTTTCCAAAATTTAGAGGTTTTAGTAATTATTTTAGAATTACAATTACCAAATTATAAATGAACCAAAAAGTGTTATGCTATTTGTTCAGTTGTTCTAAATTGTTATATGTTTTTGTTGATTTTTCTTGATATATTATTAAAAAATTTCTGTTCCAAGTCTTCTATTTTACCTCTTTTCCTTTGATCTTTGTGGCAAGTGGTGCATGAGATTGTCAAGACTGGCGTTGGCCTGTTTTCAAATATAATGCCCTCACGTTTTTTAGACTTTCAAGAAATTCAAAGTTCAAACATTGTAGTTTCCAAATTCAAGATCGATATGGGTGTATTCAGTTTCCACTTCCGAAGCATTTTATTTTCATAAAACGTTGTCTAAAGTCTAAACCATAACAAGTTCTTACATCAATTCTACTTTAAAGGTAATCTTTTTGACTTTTTGACCTAAAAAGTCAATCTTTTTTCTGGTCTAATATGGCATTAGTTGGAAAAGGTATTCTATGACCTTAATGTGCAACGATGATTCACTTTGTTTAACTTATTATACTCAAATCGAATTGAAATTTGGGTGAATTTTTAGGTTAACCTACCTGCAAGAAATTTCCAATGTTATTTTGTTGACTTTTCATCTTGGTCTATTTCTTTATGCTTAACTTTTCTAGTTTGGGTCTTTAGTATTACATTTTGGCACATACGGATTTGAATATGAATTTATTCTTAATCAGTCAGATTAGGTGTATTTTTTAAGTTAAAAGTTGTTTGTTGTTCTTAACCTCGATAAGGATTTCAAAATAACATGTATTTGACCAAAAAAAATAAACATCATAGTTCGTCATGCTCGAGAGGATTGACGAGGAAGACTTTGGTCATGTTTTTCAGTTAACGTCGTTAAAGAACGGTTTTCGTGACTAAAAACAGTGAATTTTCCTGATCTTTTAACGTTTTCAGTGATTTGTTATACTAAAATAATAAGGAAAATTTGTAATATTTATGTGAAAAAATGGATTAAATTTTTTTATTTATTTTCAACTTCAAGTTCTTTTTTTCAGGGCTTTCTAGTCCAGGAGCCAAAGTAGCCGTTGTCCTGGCCGCAGTTGCGTTCCTCATGATCTCATCTTTCGCTGGTTATGCAGTGTATATAAGAATATCAAAGCGCAGAGAAGGTAAACCTTAGTCTTGATCTCAACCAACATAACAGTAAGTCAAATAATTTGTTGACCCAAACAACCAAAATGTTGACTTGTATTAACAGAACGGAAAACCATGGGCTTGTTATCAAGTTCACTTAACAAGTCTGGACTGATGTATAAGTATGAAGCGCTCGAGAAAGCGACAAACTTCTTTGATGTTTCAAATAAATTGGGTCAAGGAGGAGCGGGATCGGTCTACAAAGGAACTCTTCCTAATGGCGACGTTGTTGCTGTGAAACGATTGTTTTTTAATACCCGACAATGGGTTGACGAGTTCTTTAATGAAGTCAATTTGATTAGTGCCATTGAACACAAGAACCTTGTCAAGCTTTTGGCTTGTAGTATCGAAGGCCCCGAGAGTCTTTTGGTCTATGAGTTCCTTCCAAACAAGAGCCTTGATCATTTCCTTTTTGGTAAATTTCTTTGCTTATATAACTACTTCATTAAAAGTTTTTGTTGATTACAATTCTATAACTTTGAAAACGCACATCAAAGATTAGTCGCCCACGCATATTCTTATTCAAAGGCAAAATGTGTGGCTGTTTCAATATGACCGAGGTTGTTTTTTGTTTGCAGACAAGAATAAAGTCCAAATTCTGACCTGGAGGCAACGGGTCGGGGTGATCCTCGGAACAGCAGAAGGTCTAGAATATCTTCATGGCGGGTGTCACGTGAGAATCATACATCGGGACATTAAGAGCAGCAACATTCTCCTCGACAAAGATTTTTCTCCCAAAATCTCTGATTTTGGTCTCGTGAGGACTTTTGCAACCGATCGAAGTCATCTCACCACCGGAATTGCTGGAACTTTGTAAGATTCGAGTCATCTTCGTGTGAAAACGGTTTTTCTTGCATAAATAACAATAAACATGATGTTCAGAAAGTAATAACGCGTTATTTTGTGTTACTTTCAGAGGATATATGGCACCAGAGTACATAGTCCGAGGTCAACTGACCGAAAAGGCTGATGTTTTTAGTTTTGGAGTCTTGGTTCTTGAAATCGTGTGTGGCAAAAGAAACAACGCCTTCGTAGAAGACTCGGGCTCGCTTTTGCAAACCGTACGACTCGAAAATCAAACGTTTATCAATCATTTTCTAAACATCTTTTGTTGGTTTAATCACGTTTTTTACTGAACAGGTTTGGAGGCTATACCAAGAAGGCGTTGTGCCAGAAGCAGTTGACCCGTTACTAAATGGTGATTTCCCTGAACATGAAGCATCAAAGGTGCTGCAAATCGGGCTTTTGTGCACACAAGCGTCTGCGGCTTTAAGGCCATCGATGGTGGAAGTGGTCAAGTTTTTGACCACTATGGGCGAAGATCAGCAAATCCCCGTCCCACATCAACCGCCATTTTTAAATGCTAGGGCCCTCATGTCTCAACGGCTAAGCAGCTCGACTTCTAGCCCGATGACCAATGTGGGGATGTCGTATACTACTGCGTCACAGTCGTCCACAGCCCCTAGCTCAGAGTGGCCGCTGAGAAGTGGTGAGCCGAGCTCGAGTTAGCTTATTTTGTTTGCCTATAAAGTTCTGAGGTTTTTTATTATATATAAATGAGATTTTTTTTGAGTAATTTGTGCATATTTTACAACAAAGTCTAGGTTCACATTTTCTAGGTTTTTATTGAATTATTATTTTGTTTTTTGCAAATATATAGTGTTACATTGTGAATTTTTATATTGTATTTGGTTGCTAGATGAAAACAACTTATGTTATTGTTTAGATGATACATTCTGTAGATATAATAAATTATTGTTATGATATTTTGTATGTGTTTTATTTAGTTATGTTAGTGTTGTTGATACTTGTTGGATACTTATACACATTACCTATTGAGTTTGCCGGTATTGGTTATATGTGTTTAAGATGTTCATCACTTGAAACTTGCTTGATTTTATACTTAACAGGACAACTTAAGATATAAAATATTAATCTAAGTTTTGACAGTTTTATAATTTCAATAATTTTAACTTTTAACAACTTTATTATCTTATATATTAAACTTTTTAAGATAATTGATCTAATCATATATTTCTTTCTAATTTGATATAATCTATTAATATATTTATTTCTAGTTTTGATAATATGGTTCGAATATCATATTAAAATAACTCGTCTCAAACTCACATAATATTAAAATTTTTTTATGATTGAGTTGAGAAAGGAGAAATAACTTTTAGGTTTCTTGAATAGGTTTTGTTTGTTAAGAGCATCACGGTGGGTTTCTTATTTTTATTCATATAATTAAACTAAAAATCACTATATTTTCTCTCTTCTTTTCAATTAAATAATACTTTTTATACCCTTATCATTATTTTTTTCTCTCTCATTCACTCACAACCACTTTAAAAAATATTAAAAAATTTATAAGGATTGTATAGTGATTCTTCAAATATACCAATCCACAATAACATTTTCTCTCTCCTTCACTCACAACCACTTAAAATCATTCCATATAATATACCAAACACACACAAATATTTTTAAGTACTCCACTGTGAATGCGGGAAAAATGTTTGATTTGGCAAAGCCAAAAAATAGCTTTGGGTCACATCAAATAACTTATATGATTTATATCATTATTTTCTAGAAATAAATTAGGGTGGTGCTGGGACACCGCAGGGGTTTTTGGGGGTAGGTCAGGTCAAACGGTCACGGTTAGGGCTTGCGGTCACGTTTTGGTACCTAACCGTGAGCGCAAGGGCTTGCGGTCACGGTTTCTGTGTCCGTCTCCCGACACCCCGTGACAACAAAACGACAAATGGCCTGGAAAAGTTAAAAAACCGGTCAACAAACCGTCACGTGGAGGCCAAACCGTGACCTCTAGGGTACGAGGTTCGGTTTAAGGTACGAGGTAGACCGTGATGTTGACAAAAGGGCCGGGATTCGCGCCACGAACCGTCACGTGGAGGCCAAACCGTGACGGTTCGTGCACCAGATTTTCACCTTAAATACCTTTGAGCTTTCAACAATCGATATTTCATCCAACACTAGAAATTTTTTCATCATAAATACCTTTGAGATTTCATTCATCCAACACTCGAGATTTTTCAGCCTTCGTCATTCCAAAAACATGTTAATTCGAAAACAATGTCGGGTTCGGGAATCATTATCAAAAGCCGAAGCTTCCAGATTTGAATGAGGTGCCACATATCGAAGATTCGAACCAGGTTGAACTAGTATATGTTTTATTATAACTTATTATTTGAAATATCTAACCATTATCTTTTTTAGGAATATTACGTATACGGGAGTCACCCTCCGTGGGGGGAGGAGGAAACCAACCCGTCGAACACATTTGCTCAAGAGGCGTACAACTCTTTATTTAGACCGCCAGATTACGGTGAAGGGTACAGATATCCCCTTTGCAATTCTTACGGGCATGGCCCGAACACGTACCACTCACAAACAGAGCTGGATTACGGACATCCTCCGTACCAGTCAGAACTAGAAATTACAGATATGTCGGACACTTTTAATGGGAATGACACAGATGAGAGTGACGGTTCGGTTCACCTCAAAGAAAACCATGGGGACACCGCGGAGCATGATGGGGATGAGGATTGGATAAGAAAGGCTACGGTTTCTTATAAAACCGATAAAGTACGAAGAGTTTTTATTCTTTTGTTTATTTATTTTTTTATTTGTTTTATATATTGTTTTTTATGTATAGTTTTATCATTTTTTCAGTATTTTGATTCTCGTGAGAACTTGGAGAAGTAGGCTAAAATGAGAGGACGCGAGCATGGGTGCGTCATTGTGGTCGGTCGGTCACGAAAAAAGGATGTGGAACTATTATGCAATCGTAGTGGTGAACCTAAATTCACTGGCACAAGTAGACGTACTGGGAGCATAAAGAAAGGATGTCCCTTTAAACTCGTAGGGAAGTACGTAGGAAAGAGTGACAGTTGGATGTTAGAGGTGAGAAACGAGACGCACAACCACGATCCTGTTGTGTACGAGGAGGGCCACGCTCATCTTAGGAAGATGACCGCCGAAGAAATTGATCTTGTCGTGAAGTTACACAGACAGCACGTGCGGCCACGACATATCCATTCAGCCGTAAGGGAGCACTTTCCCCACAGCGTCTGTGTTGTTCAAGACATATACAATCTGACGTCGAAGTTTAGGGCTGAGGGGAGAAAAGGCATGACACCAATGCAGGAACTTGAAAACCTGCTACAATCTAAAGAGTTCGTGTATGAAACACGAACGAATGCAACTACTAAGGCCGTGGAAGATGTTTTCTTTTGGCATCCTACTTCGTATAAAATGTGGCGCGCATTCCCGCACGTGATATTGATAGACACAAGGTACAAGACCAACATGTACAACATTCCGTTTGTTCAGGTTATTGGCGTTACGTCGACGTCGAAGTCGTTTTGTATTGCGCATGCATTTATATCGAGGGAACAGCAGGACAACTTCACATGGGTACTGGAGCGGATCAGAGATATGCTCGATGGGTGTGTGGAGCCCCGCGTTATTATCACAGACAGGGACTTGGCCCTGATGAGCGTGTGTGACACAGTGTTCCCGAGTGCTACTAAAAACCTATGCAGGTGGCACGTTAGGGAGAATATCAAAAGACGATGGAATATCCTTTTCACAACCGACATGTGGAAGGATTTTTCATACTGGTGGAAGACCTTATGTTCGTCTCCCACAGAGGCATTGTACGATTACAATTGCAGGAAGATGGAAGAAAAGTTGAATGAAGATGGTAAACGTGGTAAGAATTTCATAGTTATTTTTACTCTAATAATTTATTTGTTCATTTTATAAAATTTGTTATTTCTTTCAGAGGTATGGGAATATATTGGAATAATTGGTTGGTGTCGTACAAAGAGAAAATTGTTAATTGTTAGATGTACGACCGCCTTAACTTTGGTGAATTTACAACTAATAGGGTTGAGGGCCAACATGCCAACTTTAAGAGTTACCTCACAGGGACCAATAATATGTTGCACACACTTGTCGGATATGTTTGTGACCTCGTGCGTGGCCAGGAGATTGAAATTCGTAAAACATTCGAGGTGGCCCGTGTGAAGATTAAAAAAGACCATCGACTGTCATTGTTTTCAAAATTACATTATAAAGTATCCGTTTTTTGCCTTAGCCTCCTTGAATCAGAGTTGACGAAAATGGAAATGATTCAGGAGTCTGGGGGTTCATGTGGACACCAGTTGTTCACGTCCATGGGCTTGCCATGTGCTTGTCGTTTGGAGATATACACCCGAGAAGGTTATATTTTTCTTAATACATTTTTTATTGTTGTCACACGATTGCATATTTTTCACTAATAATTTAACCTTTAAATCCAGTCACAAGTATTCCACTCGATGCGGTAGATCCACACTGAAGGAAGCTTGATTTCGAGCCAACGTACGTCGCGCCGCCTGAACCCAACTACGATGTGAAATTTGATGACTTGAAACAAAAGGTTATGTCGTCTCCCAATCCTCAAGTAAAGAAAAATTGTTTAACAAAGTATTTGACTCTTTGTTTAAGATCAAGTCAAAACTTAAAGAACCTGAGGTGCATCATGACCGACGTGGTCGTCCAAATATTAAGGAGCAACAAAGAAGAGCGGACTCCAATACATCACAGTATGAGGCTGCTAGACACAGCTCCTATACTTCCTCATAACAAACTATGCCTGACCCGGCGAGGCATAGCTCATATACCCCTTAGTTTAAAATGCCCAACGACCGTTCTAATCAGGCAAAGGCTGCTTCAAATGTACCGATTACGGGAGCTGCCCTAGGATTTCCTTTAATATTGAAACCAAAGGACGTGATAAAAGTTATGAAGTTTAAGGATCAGCTGCCCCAGTGGATTCACCGGTACATTTCAACTATAAAAGATGTGCGGCCTGATGGTAACTGTGGTTTTCAGGCGATCGCGGTGGCTTTAGGGAAAAAGCAAAATGAATGGGAATGGGTTAGGCGTCAAATGTTGTCGGAGATGGACAGAAACATGTGGTATTGGCGGAGCAATTTGAACCGCGAGATGCCTGGCTATTATGATTCTGTTCGTAATAGCTTAAATTGGTTTGGCACGACTCAACCCGCACCCGATACCCATTGGCTAACTTTTCCGGCCCATGGACTCGTAATTGCGGAAACATTCAGTTGTATTGTGCATCTTATTTCTTCATTTGGCTGCCATACATGGTTCCCGCTGAGAACAGCCCCAGAGCCATCTTCACCTATCCAGTTGTCACACTTGCTCATATTAACCAAGATCACTTTCTTTGCATAGAATTAGAAGGGGATTACCCAATGCCCAGTGTGAGCTATCATTGGCCGAGATTTGCATATCAACAAGCACTAGAATGGCAAATTATGTATGAGGATCGTATAAATAATTACGTTAGAATAACGGATCGTCAAAGAGGCACCAATGCCTCCTGTAAGTTATCATTGTCCGATACTTTATCATATTAATGAAGATCCCTTTATTTGATGATGATGATGATGATGATAAAATAATAGTAATAATAGAAATAAGAATAATAATGATAATAATAATAATAATAATAATAATAATAATAATAATAATAATAATAATAATAATAATAATAATAATAATAATAAATAGAAGAAATAATAATAGTAATAATTTTAAAGTTAATAATAATAATAATAGTATTATTTTGTGTATCCAGAAACTACAAAATAAATTCTAATAATAATAACAATAATGATAAATAATAATAATAATAATAATAATAATAATAACAATAATAATAACAATAATAATAATAATTATAATAATAATATTAATAATATTAATAATATTAATAATAATAGTAATAATAATAAAACACTAAATCAAATAGGAGGATAAACTGTCACGGTTTGACCAAACCGTGACGTTTAGGGTTTGGCAACGGTCACGGTTAGGTCTAACCGTGACCTCTTTTCGGGCGCATGGCACTTGTTCGGGCGCATGGCACTTGTTCGGGCGCATGACACCTGTAAAAGGTCACGGTTAGGGCTTGGCAAAAGGTCACGGTTAGGGCAAACCGTGACCGTTTGCCTAATTTTTTAAAATTTTACTAATTAAATAATTTTATAAAAAATACATCCTTGAACTGGTGGTAGTGGGTTTCGAGGTCGGGACGGGAGTGGTTCGCTGAAAGATACAGAAAACATATTCTTTTAAAATAATCTGGAACAAAAGGTCACGGTTTGGGCAAACCGTGACCGCTTTTCTCACATGTGGCGTTGTGGAATGAAACTGTCACAGTTTGTTGACACAAACTGTGACGTGTTGACCTAACCGTGACATCTTGTTGACAAAAGAGGTCATGGTATGGTCTAACCGTGACCGTTTATGGTACCCTAATCCCACACATTAACCGTTTATAATCATTTACGTATATCGAATCGGATATTTTTTTCATGAACATGCACACACATCAACATATATATATAAAATAAAAACAAATACACTTCGTAAACGTACATACAAACATGCGTACGTGAACAAACCGTGACGTTTTAATGATATCCTAAACAATCTTATCAGAAACATATCAACATATATACACCTTATATTTTGTAAACCAATGTTCAAACATACATAATAAATTCTAATAATAATAACAATAATGATAAATAATAATAATAACAATAATAATAACAATATACTCTAATATAAATAAAAAGTTTAATAGTAATAATTTTATAGTTGATAATAATAATAATAATAGTATTATTTTGTATATCCAAAAACTATAAAATAAACTCTAATAATAATAACAATAATGATAAATAATAATAATAACAATAATAATACCAATATACTCTAATATAAATAAAAAGTTTAATAGTAATAATTTTAAAGTTGATAATAATAATAATAACAGTATTATTTTGTATATACAGAAACTACAAAATAAACTTTAATAATAATAACAATAATGATAAATAATAATAATAACAATAATAATAATATATACTCCAATATAAATAAAAATTTTAATGGTAATAATTTTAAAGTTAATAATAATAATAATAATAGTATTAATTTGTATGTACAGAAACTATAAAATAAACTCTAATAATAACAACAATAATGATAAATAATAATAATAACAATAATAATAATAATAATATACTCTAATATAAATAAAAAGTTAATAGTAATAATTTTAAAGTTAATAATAATAATAATAATAGTATTATTTTGTATATACAGAAACTATAAAATAAACTCTAATAATAATAACAATAATGATAAATAATAATAATAATAATAATAATAATAATAATAATAATAAATAATAATAATAATAATAATATACTCTAATATAAATAAAAAGTTTAATGCTAATAATTTTAAAGTTAATAATAATAATAGTATTATTTTGTGTAAATAAACTCTAATAATAATAATAACAATAATGATAAATAATAACAACAACAACAACAACAACAACAACAACAACAACAACAACAACAACAATAATAATAATAATAACAATAATAATAATAATAATACAAAAAAAGCAAGAGGTCACGTGGAGGCCAAACCGTGACCTTTTGAGATATTTTTTTGAATCTGATTTCCCCTCGATTAGTGCACCTGTCCCTCGAGCACCGTGTGTGTAAGAGGTCACGTGGAGGCCAAACCGTGACCTCGTTTCTGTAAGAGATCACGTGGAGGGCAAACCGTGACTTCGTGGTTACTGGTTTCATCTTCAACCGTTCGCACACCCCCATTTCACCACACATTCACCACAACCACAACCATTTCACCACCACATTCACCACAATCACAAACGTTTCACCACCACCGCCTACAAACCATCACCGCGAGCCCTCCCCGTGACACCACCTTCCACCACCACCACCACCGCCACTCACCATCTTCCACCACCACCGCCGCTCATCCACCATCTTCCACTACCACCATCTTCCACCACCACCATCTTCCACCACCACCGCCGCTCACCACCACCGCCGCTCACCACCACCGCCGCTCACCACCACCGCCGCTCACCACCACCGCCGCTCACCACCACCGCCGCTCACCACCACCGCCGCTCACCACCACCGCCGCTCGCTGCTCACCACCACCGCCGCTCACCACCATCTACGCACCACTACCGCCGCTGCACCACCATCTGCGTACCACCACCGCCGCTGCAACACCGCCGCTGCAACACTGCCGTCGCTCCACCACCGCCGCCACGTTATCATTTTCGGTACGTAATTTACAACTTTAAACCATAGAGGTAAACATAGATTTGATAGATTTTCCCAAATAGATATGATAGGTTTTCCCAAATAGATTTGATAGGTTTTCCCTTATAGATTTGATAGGTTTTCCCTTATAGATTTGATAGGTTTTCCCTTATAGATTTGATAGGTTTTCCCGTATGTGTAGCGTAGTTTGTCGACAGTTTATTATATATTAGAAATAATAATAAATAATAATAATAATAGTTATAATAATAATAGTAATAGTAATAATAATAATACTAATAGTAAATAATAATAATAATAATAGTTATAATAGTAATAGTAATAATAAATAATAATAATAAAATAATAGTTATACTAGTAATAGTAATAATAATATATAATAATAATAGTAAATAATAATAATAATAATAGTTATAATAGTAATAGTAATAATAGAAATAATAATAATAGAAATAGTAAATAATAATAATAATAATAGTTATAATAGTAATAGTAATAAATAATAATAATAATAATAATAGTTAAATAATAATAATAATAGTTATAATAGTAATAGTAGTAGTAGTAATAATAATAATAATAATAATAGTAATAGTAAATATAATAATAATAGTAATAATAATAATAATAATAATAATAAATAATAATAATAATAATAATAGTTATAATAATAATAATAATAATAATAATAATAGTAAATAATAATAATAATAATAGTAATAATAATAATAATAGTAATAATAATAATAGTAATAGTAAGAATAAATATAATAATAATAATAATAATTAACCGTCAACCATTAATTTATATAAACATTGTAAATGTTGATAAATACGTTTTTTTCGCAGATATGGATGCCGAAGATGCTTTTATTCCCGGCATTGATGACTGCCCGACGTTGCAGTTCAAGCAGGGGACTACACCGTACGAGCGGTTTAGGACCCTGAGAGCACGATTGCCGGCACCGGGGACCGTCCTGTCGGAGGACTTCTTACACCTCGTTGGAGAGCGCGACTGTGTTTTTGAGATTATCGGCGAGGACGGCCCATTGGAGCAGCTGTTCCGGATGGGCGACATCGCCCATCGAGAGCTGACCGTGGAGTTCTACTGCACCTTCACATTCCGTCCACGTGAGCAGCGACTTGCGGAGCTGGACGAGGACGACATAGCGGACGGTCGTGCGCCCGCGGAGGTTGCTTTCCGGTTGTTCGGGTCCCTCCACCGCATGTCACTTACGTGGTTCGTTGTCGTCAGCGGCCTCTACACGGAGGTGGAGGTCCGACAGCCGATGTACACCGCGGCCTTGATCCGCGGGGCCGACGACTCCGATCAGGTCTGGTGGCCTGCCATTGGCGACGGACCGTACGGTGGTGATACGAGGTCCTCTCATATACGAGACCCTCTGTATAGATACATTCACCGACTCATCGCCACGTCCATCGCCGGTCGTGGGGCGGGGACCGATAGGGTCGACGCCACGCGTGATCACCAAGGTTCCCTTCTGTTTAGGTATCTCGACCTAATGATATGATGTTGTGCGCATACGAACATAAGGTTCTAGTATGAAGGTATCCCGTGAAGAAAGACTAAGTGTAATAGTGTCTTCCTCAGGATGATCAGATAGCAAGCACATATGCATAGAATCATGTATAGAGTCAAGTAACAAGTATAGAGGAACACACATGTAATATTAAATGCAAGCCAGTCCTAGCATGCATTCTACATGAAGGTTCCTAGGTTATAGTCTAGGTCAAGTGAATTGCCTAATTCTCTATAACCAATAGCTCTGATACCAGTCTGTCACACCCCCGCTATAGCGGAAACACGGGGATGCGAGCTAGACGGGATCGTCATAACACATGGTTAACAATAGAGATGCAATATAGATATGATGACAAGCGTGCCATGACGACACCCGTACACAAATGGAGACTTGTGTCGTTTTTAGTCAATGTTCACGACAGCATAGTCATAAGCACATTATAAAATGATCACATAAACATTGCTGATAACTTGTAATGTAAATTCCCACAACCCGGGAACAAGTGTTCAAAAGAATATTAATTGTTTAGTGGACTGCAACAATGTACAAAAGAATTGTTCATCATGTAGGTTCAGTCTCAAAAATATGCTTCCTAGGGTCTCCACTAAAAGGCAGTACTCCTAGAGCTTCAATTACCTTGATCACCTGAAAAGAAATGCTCAAAACGGTCAACATAATTGTTGGTGAGCTTCGCAGGTTTTAAGTAATAAAATATGTTAAGATGAAAATGGTATGTAAGTTTAATAAGAGCTACCTCGACTACGCTTATGTGTAGGCGGTTTTACCAGTTATAATAGCTACAGCCAAACCTATTCATCGGTTCCACAAGGAAATTGATGGCTGTACAGAAAGCAGTTCCAAAGTGTAGATAATTTAAAAATGACCTAGAAAGATCCACAAAGCGCATACGTATTGTTTACAACCAAACCAATCCTTAGGTCCCATTATCGGGATTAAGGGTTGTATGGTAAGATTTTCCCATTTAAAATGACGTAGCAAGATCCACAAAGCGCATACGTTTAGTTTACAACCAAACCAATCCTTAGGTCCCATTACCGGAACTAATGGTTGTATTGAAAGGCAAGTTTATATGACGTAGCAAGATCCACAAAGCGCATACGTATAGGTTACAACCAAACCAATCCTTAGGTCCCATTACCGAGGATTAATGGTTGTAATGGATTCTCGGCAAAGAAGAACCACAAAGTAGACCCACGAAGAAGAACCACACCGCCGAGAGCATCCAAGGTCAATAGCATTCACAAGTAACGTCAAACAACACTTAGCATCAAGTATTAGCACATAATATAGTAAAGCCACCAAGTAACATATAAGGTAGCAACATAGCATAGAGTTAAGAGTCATAATAGCATCATGCCTCAGTCAATCAGGATCATCACGTAGCCCAGCTTAAGCACATTCTTAGTATACCAGGGATGCTTATATATAGGGTTCCCCGTAGTGTTCCCACCACATCCGTGATATACCTAGAACGATGCCTAAACCAGTTACGTGACATCCGTTTATCCTTAGCATCAATCAACATGTTAAGCAAGATAAGATACTCATCAAAGTATTGGCAGTCTTCCACTAGGGAAGATGCTTGAAATCAAGTTAAGTACGTGAGCATTCTTTTCCCCCAAGTTTGAAAATGTTTAAAAGTTATATAAGCGTAAAAAAGGGGCCACGAAACTCACTGAATAAATGATAAGCACGAATGATGAAAGTATCCCAAGAGTAGAATGCTACGAACAGTCAACCCCTATTGACAGTTACTGACAAGCATTAATAATGAGCATAAGGTATAAGATGATGTTCAATAGGTTCGGGCAGTTTCGGTTCGGTCGTGGGTAACACTTGCACGCAACACACACAACACACAGGAAAACTTCACACACAATGATTCCATTCGCACGATAAAACCAGACGCATGACTGGACACTCCATTCGCACGAATCAACTTTCAGTCTTGCGAATCAGCCTCATTCGCACGATTGAACTCCATTCGTGCGACTAAGCACTCAATCGTACCACATAACACCCAATCGCACGACTCAGCCTTCCATTCGCACGATTCAACCCTTAGTCGTACGAATCAGCTTCATTCGTACGACTGGACTCTCATTCGTATGACTGGATCTTCAGTCGTGCGATACACACAGTCGCACACAATCATCCGTATTAACTCAGTCGCACACACTCCCAATCGCATGCATTCAATCGCACGACCCACACATACGCATGGACTCAGTCGTACGACTCACCCCAGTCGCACCACTCAGTCGCACGATAGACTCAGACGCATGAACTCAGTCGCACGACTCACTCAGTCGCACGACTCAGTAGCCTGGATACCCAGTCGCCTGAACAGTAAGCTCGCGACTGCTGAAGTGCAGAGCAGCGTCCAGCTGCTCCGGGCACTCATTTTACACCCCAAGGACTTCCAAAATTCATACTCTAACATGTCTAGAAAAGAAACACACACTGGAACGCAACACACGAGCCCACACGACCTCATGTGCTCGGATGAACCCGAACACCCGAAACCCTAGAAAACACAGTAGTAAAATCGAGCAAGAAACGAGATAACCAAGGTTTCTACCTGCTAGAAACGGGTTTACTAGGCTGTAGTCGAGGTTCAACCGACGAAAACGAGACGAAAACTGGGGGTTTGGTGCCAAGGTGAAGAAGAGCGATGAAGGAGAAGATAGGAAGAGGAAGAAGAGAATGTGAAGGCTAGGCTGGTGTGGGGAAGTATTTATACCCAGCCTAGTTTGTCAAGTGTCAAGTTTAGTCCCTGCACTTAGCCCCGAATTGCCAAACTTGTTTCGGTTGAAAACGACGTAGATACGCGCGTTATACCAATTATAAGGATGTGTTTAATGTTGTTTATTATATTATATAACATAATATAATTAGTGATGTCGGTTGTGATATTCGTGAGCATTTTGGATGATATGATTGTAATTATTGATAACACCACTGAAACGGAAAACAAATCAGGCATGTTGTCCTCATGAATAATATATGAAGATGAAAAATGAATGCTCTAAGGATAGTTAACGAAGTTTCACGTTAAATGACGGACCTTGAAGTGACGGATGTCACAGTATCCCCCAGTTGAGAGAATTTCGTCCTGAAATTCAACTGGTGCTAGGTCCAAGCATATCATCCTCGAATAGATGTGGATACTTGTGCTTCATCTGATTTTCTCATCCCCAAGTGAATTCTGGTCCTCATTTGGAGTTCCATCTCACGCGAACGATTGGTATCTTGCTGCGTCTCAGGCGTTTGACCTTTCGGTCCATGATCTCGATAGGTTCCTCGATAAAATGAAGCTTTTCGTCGATCTTGATTTCCTCAATCGGTAAGTGTAAGGATTCGTCGGCCAAACACTTCTTGAGGTTCAACACGTGAAAAGTATCATGTACACCGCTGAGTTCTTGTGGCAACCTCAATCGGTAAGCCACCGGACCGATTCTTTCTGTAATCTCGAATGGTCCTACGTATCGAGGGGCTAACCTCCCTTTCTTTCCAAATCGTACAATCCCTTTCCAGGGAGTGACTTTGAGTAGGACATGATCTCCAACATGGAATTCTAGAGGCTTCCGACGGTTGTCGGCATAGCTCTTTTGGCGATCTCTTGCAGCTTTGAGTCTGTCTTTGATTTGGAAGATCTTGTCAGTTGTCTCTTGAATGATCTCTGGGCCCGTAAGCTGGCTCTCACCAACTTCAGCCCAACAAACTGGGGATCTACATTTCCTCCCGTACAATGCTTCAAATGAAGCGTATCTAATACTTGTATGGTAACTGTTGTTGTAGGAGAACTCAATCAATGGTAAATGAGTGTCCCAGCTACCACCAAAATCGATTACACAAGCTCTGAGCATGTCTTCCAATGTTTGTATTGTTCGTTCACTTTGGTTGTCTGTCTGGGGGTGATAGGCTGTACTCATATCTAATCGAGTGCCCCTCGCATTTTGTAGTGTTTGCCAAAATCGTGAAGTGAATCGACTGTCACGGTCGGATATGATTGACACTGGCACACCGTGCCGTGTCACGACCTCTTTTATGTACAACCTCGCCAACCTTTCCATCTTGTAATCCTCCCGGATCGGTAGGGAATGAGCAGACTTCGTCATCCGATCCACTACGACCCATGTCGAGTCGTGCCCGCTACTTATTCTAGGGAGTTTGGTAATGAAATCCATAGTTATGTTCTCCCATTTCCACTCGGGAATCTCAGGTTGCTGTAATAATCCCGATGGTTTCTGATGTTCAGCCCTAACTTTCGAGCACGTCAAGCATCGGCTTACATACATAGCAATGTCCCTCTTCATGCCTGGCCACCAGTATAGATCCTTAAGACCGTGATACATCTTGTCTGCACCAGGATGAACAGAATATCGTGTCTTGTGCGCTTCCTCCATGATCAGGGTACGAACGTCTCCCCATTTGGGTACCCATATGCGATCCATGAAGTACTGTATGCCATCATCCTTGCAAATCATCTGTTTGTCTAACCCTCGGAATTCTTCTCCCGCAAGGTTTTCTTCTTTCAATGCTTCCCTTTGTGCAAGTTGGATCTGAGCTTTCAAGTTTGTTTGAATAGTCAATCCCAAAGCTCGAGCACGTAGTGGTTTCACGCTCTCTTTACGACTTAGGGCGTCAGCCACCACATTTGCTTTCCCCGGATGATACCGGATTTCACAATCGTAGTCATAAGTAGCTCTACCCAACGTCGTTGTCGCATTTTGAGTTCTTTCTGATTCAGGATGTGTTGAAGGCTCTTATGATCTGTGTAGAGGATGCATGTGGTTCCATACAGATAGTGCCTCCATATCTTAAGTGCAAATACTACAGCGCCCAACTCCAAATCATGAGTTGTGTAATTCTTTTCGTGCACCTTAAGTTGTCGTGAGGCGTAAGCAATCACCTTATCTTTCTGCATTAGCACACAACCTAATCCTTGATGTGAAGCATCGCAGTACACCACAAATCATCCGTCCCGTCTGGGAGAGACAGTATCGGTGCGTTGCACAACTTCTCTTTCAAAGTTTGGAATGCTTGTTCTTGTGCTTTCCCCCAATCAAACTTCTTGTCTTTCTGAGTCAACAATGTTAACGGTTGGGCAATCTTTGAGAAATTCGCAATGAAGCGACGATAGTATCCGGCCAATCCTAAGAATTGCCGTATCTCTGAAGGTGTCTGGGGTGTATTCCATTTCTTCACTGCTTCAATTTTGCCGGGATCTACATGAATTTCATTTTCGTTAACCACATGACCCAAAAACTTCACCTCCCGAAGCCAAAACTCGCACTTCGAAAGTTTAGCGAAAAGTTTCTCTTCTTGTAACAGACTCAGTATAGCCCGAAGATGTTTCTCGTGGTCTTCTTTCGATCGAGAGTAGATAAGTATATCGTCAATGAATACGATCACGAACTTATCCAAGTATGGTTTACACACCCGATTCATCAGATCCATGAATACAGCCGGTGCGTTAGTCAGTCCGAACAGCATGACTAAGAACTCATAATGACCATAACGAGTCCTAAACGCTGTTTTCGGTATGTCATCCTCAAAAATCCTCAATTGATGATATCCAGAACGAAGATCAATCTTGGAGAAATAAGAAGCTCCTTGCAGCTGATCAAATAAGTCGTCAATTCTGGGAAGAGGATATCGATTCTTTACAGTCAGCTTGTTCAACTCTCGATAATCGATACACATGCGGAACGACCCGTCTTTCTTTTTGACAAATAAGACCGGTGCTCCCCATGGTGAATGACTCGGCCAAATGAAACCTTTCTCCAATAGCTCTTGTAATTGGCTAGATAACTCTTGCATTTCGGATGGCGCTAACCGGTATGGTGCTTTTGCTACCGGCGTAGCTCCAGAAATCAACTCTATGCGAAATTCCACCTGTTATGGAGGAGGTAAACCCGACAAGTCATCAGGGAATACTTCCGGATAATCTCGTACTACAGGAATATCCACTAACTTGTTGCCTTCTTCTTTCTTTTCCACTACATGGGCTAGAAATGCGTAACACTGCTTCCGTAAACATCGTCGCGTCTTCATGCAAGTGATAAGCTTCAGAGTTCTTCCCGGTTGTTCTCCTTGAATCTTAAGTACCTCCCCGTTTGGCATGGGAATTCATACTACTTTCTCCCGAAAAACAATTTCAGCTCCGTGTTTCGACAACCAATCCATTCCCACAATCACATCGAAGCTCCCAAACTCGAAAGGTATTAAGTCTATGTCGAAGGCATGGTTCTCCAATATCATGGAGCACTGTCTAATAATCTTATCAGCTTGTACAACTCTACCGTTGGCCATTTCTACAGAAAAGCTAGTTTCTAATCTACTAGGGTTCAAGGCAAGCATGTGTGCAAAATCAGAAGATATGAAACTATTGTCTGCCCCAGTATCAAATAGTATGGATGCAAAGTGGTGATTGAGCAAGTACGTACCCATAACAACATTCGGGTCCTGACGGGCGTCATTTGCTCCAATAACGAACGTGCAGGATCGACTATGGGTGGTTTTTCTCTCAACTCACTGTGAATAACACTCAGCAAGTAGTCTATGAAGAGTTGATCACAATATACCAAGTAGCAAGTAGTAAGAAAATAAACACAGCAAGTAAATTTTCAAGGTACTTTTATATATTGCTTCTCAACTCAAAGGATTACAAGACTCTTGGACTCAAATCACTTATCTAAAGAGTTACAAGGAGAAGATATATGTAATACTACCTACAGCCGGATATACTTTGATACCAGCTGGACACCTCTAACCTTACATCTATACTACAAGACTCTAGGTGAGGTCTTTCAGACATTTTGTCTGAGAGTTGGTAGTCAGGACATGTCCCTGACTTACCTTTTGTCACCAACTAAAGTTGGTAACATGTACTATCATAAAAAGGTGAACAGTAGAATAAAGTATGGTCAACAACATGGCTCTTTAGGAAGATGCCATGCTGTATCAGAGGTCTGCAGCGGACTGTCAGGGACCATACTTATATCTACTGGACATAGCAATGTCTTCCGAAGGATAAAGTGCTTCGGAAGTATAACTTCTTCCGAAGGCACTTATACTTCGGAAGACTGCTTCTTCCGAGGCGTGGAGTCTTCTTTGTCTTCGGAAGCTCAGACTTTGTCTTCAGCTCTTTCATCAGACTTTGTCTTCGGAAGCTTTCAGACTTTGTCTTCAGCTCTTTCAGCAGACTTTGTCTTCGGAAGCTTTCAGACTTTGTCTTCGGAAGATAGTCTTCAGCTGTTGGCTTTAGCTGTTGTCTTCAGCAGTTGACTTCAGCTTTTGCCTTCAGTAGATATCTTCAGCTGTTGGCTTCAGCTGTTGTCTTCAGCAGTTGACTTCAGCTTTTGCCTTCAGTAGATATCTTCAGCTGTTGGCTTCAGCTGTTGTCTTCAGCAGTTGACTTCAGCTTTTGCCTTCAGTTGATATTTTCAGCTGTTGTTCTTCAGACTTTCGGAAGATCTCTTGCTCAGCTTCGGAAGCCTTTGAATGTAGTACCAAAAATGACTATGTGAAGTAGTTTTGTTGCACCAGCCTCATCATGATCCAACAAACTCCCCCTAGGCTGATGCTACCAAAACTTCACTTCCCTCTTCTTCTCAAAGTTCTCAGCACTATGGAAAGTAGGTGTTTATCAGTGTCTTCATTCTTTCCTGATGTGGTGCTGAGAATCTTGTACAGATCCTTGGTAGACAAAACCTCCACTCTGTCTCCTTGGATTATATGTACCCTTTGTTGTTGCCCTCTGAAGAGAGTTAGTTGATGGGAACTATAGTCATATTCCCATCTAACTATTGGTTCCAATTCAGGACCTTCCACCATCTGTAGAAAGGCTGTGCCTTTGGTGGTTGGTCTTTCCTTGTCTTCCGCTCTTTTCAGCTTCAACTCTTCTTCAATCTTGGCTCTTCTACTTTGTTCAGCCAAGTGGAGACCGCTGATGTGATTTCTGATGTGTGCAGCAGTCTCAGAGTTGGAGGGATTGGAGAATGGCTTCGCAGCAAGCTCAGCAAGATCAAATCTACTGAGATGCAGGAGAGAAGTGGCATTGAGCCTGTTGGTTTCACCATTCTCCCTTTCCACAACAAAGTTGTGAGAAGGTTCATCGAACCTCCACTGGATTATAGCATTCCTAGGCCCAGGAGATTGACCAGAAATCCTGTCCTCTTTCCTTGTATCCAGTAGAGTCACCAGTCTCCTTCTTAGTCTCTTCTTCTCAGCATTGAGGGTATCGGAGTTGAGACCAAGAAGTCTTGCAGCCTGGCCCAAAGTGTCTCTAGGCAACTCAAGAAATTGGCCTAGGGTGAGGGAGCTTGAAGAGTTATCAACATAGGTGATGTTGATAAGGTCTCCCTCACAGGAGATGCTGCTCAAAGTGGTGCAGTTGATGAGCCTTGTCTTGAACTCCTTTATTTCCTCAAAGGAGAGATGTTGAGGAGGCTGAGGTGATGATCTTGGTTTTTGTTGGGTAGGCTTAGGTTTAGTGGTTTTGGGTTGTATCTTGGGTTTTAGGATGGGAGTGTGGGTGGTTGAGGTGAAGTGGTAGGTTTGGATAGAGTTGTGAGTTGAGGGGTGAAGGTTTCATCAGTGGGTTCGGTTTTGATGGGAAAAGGGGTGGTTTGGTGTGGGTTGTGGTTTAGGGGTTGGCTATGGTTGAGTGGCTGGGATGAAAACCATTCCCTTTACCCTCCTGTACATCTCCTTCCTTTTCCCCAAACGGATGTTAGCTTTTATTTCACTGACAATCCGCTGGAATGTCCTCTCGGACATAGGTCCCACCTGCCTACCAGAGAAGCCATGAGCCCGGAGATAGTCTTTCATCCAGGCTTTGTCATTTGACTTCTTGGCGGCAGTGACCCCCTTCTCTTCTTCCTTCCTCTTCTTCTCCCTCAACTTCTCCCTAGCAGCTCTCTTCCTTTCCTTCTCCAATTGATCCTGCTCTTTGTTGTGGAGCAGCAGGATCATGTCATCATCATGAGGAGACAGTTCAGGATGACTGAAGCCTCTTGAGAGTAGGAATTTAATCCTGTCCTCTCTCAGCTTCAGGGCTGCTTCTCTTCTTTCTTCTTCTTCCCTCTCCAAGTTCAACCTGGCTTGTTCTTCTCGCTTTAGCCTGGTTGACTTCTACAAAGACACCAACTCCTCTAATGGTAGCAGGAGTACTTCCTCATTGACAGCTCCTAGGCTGATGAGCTGGTCAATGAGTGCTGTTCTTCTCTTTTGGTTGATCTCTTCCTGATTGGTTGCAGCTGCCTTAGAACTAGCAGCTAGCAGCTTTTCAGTAGGAAACCTACCTTTCTTTTTGAGTTTCTCAATCCTCTCCTCCTCCTGAAGCTCTTCCGCGGTCAATTTTCTTTTTCCTTTGTCTTTGGCAGTGCTTGACTGTGGTCGTTCTTGGATGGAGGGTTGTGATTGAGAGAGAGGTTCAGCTGGTGTTTGGGTTGGAGGAATGTCAGAAATGTCCTCCCTGCTCACCTCAGATGCTATTTCAGCAATAACATCTGTGATGGTCAGTTCCTCGGACATCTGGAATAAGCCTTCCGTAGCTTCTATTTCGGCCTCGGAAGACTTTTCTTCTTCTTCCGAGGCTTCCATGTCAGCTTCGGAAGCTTCAGCTTGAGCTTCGGAAGATAAGACAGCTGCAAGTTCTGTCCCAACTGTTTCAGTTGTTGGGCCATCAGTCCCCATTTCCCCTTCGAAGCTAATCTCCGGTTCCATGTGGACCTTAGGTTGACCAACATCTTCCACAGTGGTAGAAGGTGCAGTCAGTCTTTGAAGATGAAATTGATCAGTCAAGATTATTTAAAAGTGGGTGAATTGTGGTAGTGGCGGTGACGGCATCGGCACCATGGGACAAAATCTTTACTTTTTACAGGGTGGAGCCCAAAAGATATCTGTTACATATAAAAACCTTTTCTTCCAAATGTAAAACATTTCTGAAGGTAATTGTCTTCCGAAGTCAATTTTTCTTCCGAAGCAAGGCATTGCTTCCGAAGGTAAAATGGTCTTTTGAAGGTACTTTCTCTTCCCAAGCAAAGTATTGCTTCCGAAGGTAAAGTTATCTTTCCGAATGGAGAGTTTTATAAGCTTCGGAAGTAGATCTGATCTAAAATCAATCGCTTCTTTTCCGAGACCAAAAACTCTTCCGAGAAGACAATTTCCATTGAGGAATTTGGCTTCGGAAGATATTCAAGAATATCTTCCGAGAGTTAGTTCCTCTTCGGAAGGAATTTACACTTAGAATAATTTAAAGATCTTTTGTAACAGGGCTTAAATTGTATTGACACAAGACATTACACATTTAAAAAGCTTTTTTCAAAAGAGGTAGTTAATCAAATTTATCATCCCAATAGCTGATATGAGATACTTAATCTTTGTTCATCAAATGCCTTTGTGAACAAATTAGCATATTGTTCATTTGAGTCAACTTTGATTAACTTGATCAGATGTTTCTCATGAATATCTCTAATGAAATGATACATGATATCGATGTGCTTTGTCTTGGAGTGCTTCACACGGATTCTTAGTAATGGAGATAGCACTATTGTTGTCAATATGGATAGGAGTAGACATGAAGTTGAATCCATAGTCTAACATCTGATTTTGAATCCATAGCAGTTGAGCACAGCAGCTAGCAGCAGCAATGTATTCAGCTTCAGCAGTTGATGTAGAGACACAGGATTGTTTCTTGCACTGCCATGAATAATCCTTCCACCAAGAAATTGACATCCTCCTGATGTGATTTTTTATCAATGTTGCAGCCACCATAGTCACTATCAGAGTATCCATAGAGATTGAAATCACTATTTCTTGGATACCAGAGACCTAGTTTAGGTACTCCTTTAAGGTATTTGAGGATCCTCTTTGCAGCAGCTAGGTGAGACACCTTTGGAGCAGCCTGATATCTTGCACAAATGCATGTGGCAAACATGATATCTGGTCTACTAGTATTGAGATACATCAAAGAACCAATGATTGCTCTATACTGATATTGATCAGTATCCTCCCCCTCAAGGTCAGGGCAAAGATTATGGTTTCTGGGTATGGATGTCTTGGCTGGTTTACAATCCTTCATTTCAAATCTATCTAAGATGTCTGAGACATACTTAAATTGACTGATGAAGAACCCTTCCTTCATCTGTTTCACCTGAATTCCAAGGAAAAAGTCCATTTTTCCCATGGAACTCATCTCAAACTTCTGCTTCATTATGATTTCAAAGTCCTTGCACATTTGGTCGTTTGAAGAACCAAATATGATGTCATCAATGTAGACTTGTACAAGAAAAATGTCTTCTCCACTCTTTCTGATGAAAAGAGTCTTGTCGATGGTACCTTTAGTGTATCCATTCTTCAGGAGAAACTGAGACAAGGTCTCATACCACAGCCTAGGTGCTTGGTGCAGCCCATATAGAGCTTTATCCAGTTTGCACACATAGTTGGGGTGCTGTGGGTCTTCAAATCCTGGAGGTTGACATACATAGATTTCCCTATCTATATCCCCATATAGAAAAGCACACTTGACATCAAGTTGGTAGACTGTGAAGTTCTTGGATGCAGCATAAGGAAGGAAGATCCTAACTGCCTCAAGTCTTGCAACAGGTGCAAAGACATCCGTATAATCGATTCCTTCCTCCTGGGTGTATCCTTGAACTACTAGTCTTGCCTTATTCTTGATAATCAAGCCTCTATCATCTTTCTTGTTCCTGAACACCCATTTAGTGCCTATGGGTACTTGACCAGATGGTAGTGGGCATAGATTCCAGACCTTTTGTCTTCTGAATTGAAGCAGCTCCTCCTGCATCGATTCAACCCAACTACTATCCTTTAAGGCATCTTCTACCTTCTTGGTTCCATCTGAGACAAGAAGCATGAGTACAAGCAGACATTCCCATGATGAGTTGTCCTCTTGTTCTCACACCCTCAGAGACATTCCCTATGATGTTGTCAGTTGGATGAGTGTTGTGAATCCTAAGACGAGGAATCACTTTTAGTTGCAGAGATAAGTCTAGGTTAGACATATTCTGATCAGGAACTGGATCACTCTGTCTAACTGCTGT
The DNA here is from genome assembly GCA_024085815.1 of Flaveria linearis. Lineage (NCBI taxonomy): Eukaryota > Viridiplantae > Streptophyta > Magnoliopsida > Asterales > Asteraceae > Flaveria > Flaveria linearis. The sequence goes on along the minus strand of CM044016.1, from coordinate 34,977,459 downwards.
TTCAAAGACATTCAATGAGGACTGATTGAATGATTAAGAAACATCATCAATGGTTGGTTGTGAAGTAGGATTAACAGTTGCCTGTTCCTTCGAATACTACTTCCCTCAACCTGGTGTTGTAATGGATCACCTGAAGAACTTTGAGGTTGATCAAGTGATTCACTTGTTGAAGCTTCATTATTCCTGGAGATAGTTACACTATCAGATCTGTGAATGGTTGAAGCTTGTTGCCTTTCAGCTCTTGGAGAATTTGGAAGAGGTCTGGGAAGCTCAAACAGTTGACTTGCATCAGCATCAGCATCAGCATTCTCTTGAGCACCTGTTCCAGCTGAAACATTCTCACAAGATGGTTAGAATAGTTTGGAAACAATTCTAAATCAAAGATATACTCAGGTCCATTCCCCCTAACACAAGGAGTGTGCTCATTAACAACTATATTGGATGATTCCTCAAATTGTTGATTCTTGATATTGTATACTCTATAAGCTTTAGAGCTAGAAGAGTATCCAATAAAGATAGCATCATCCGACTTCTCAGTAAACTTTGCTAAGTTGTCCTTTGTGTTAAGTATGGTACACCTGCAGCCAAAGGACCTTAGAAAGCCAATGAACGGTGGCCTCTTGTTCCATAACTCATAAGGGGTTTTTTCCATGGGGCTTAACTACAAGAACCCTGTTCTGCACATAGCATGCAGTGCTGACTGCCTCTGCCCAGAATGTTAGAGGCAGCTTTGAATCAGCTAACATGGTCCGAGCAGCCTCAATAAGTGTCCTGTTCCTCCTCTCAGCAATACCGTTTTGTTGAGGAGTTCTGGGAGCACTGTATTGTCTGGCAATCCCTTTTGAGTCACAGAATGAGTTAAGAACGAAGTTCTTAAACTCAGTCCCTTGATCACTTCTAATGATCTTAACCTTGTGATCAATTTGATTTTCTATTTTAAGAATAAAAGATTTTAAAGTTTCAGCAGTTTCATCTTTACTTCTTAAAAAGAATACCCATGTAAATCTTGTAAAATCATCAACTATCACAAGGCAGTATGATTTCCTTCCAATGCTCATTATACTTGTGGGTCCAAAGAGATCCATGTGCAATAAGTGTAATGGAGTAGTGATAGAGTTAACACATTTGGATTTATGAGATGATCTGTGTTGTTTCCCTTTCAGGCATGCAACACAGTTATCTTTGCAGAAAAATTCCTTTTTAGGCAAACCATGTACCAAGTTATTTTTAGCCAATTTATTCATTGTTTTAAAATTCACATGACACATGCGTTTATGCCATAGTGTTGACTCATCACTATCAGCTTTGGAAAGAAAGCATGATACTTCACCCATAGGAGAAGCATTGTTCATATCCAGCTTGTACATATCCCCTTTCCTGGGAGATCTAAGAAGCACCAATTCCGGAGGAATTGTCATCCCTGGTTTGAGGATAATGCACTCATGTTCTGTGAAGAGCATCTGATGCTTCTGGTCACAGAATTGAGAAACACTTAACAGATTGTGTTCAAGCTGTTTGACAAAGTGAACTTTGTCAATGTTTATTCTGCCATTGGATATACTTCCTCTGCCAGAAATATATCCTCCGGCCTCACCTCCAAATTGGACAGCCCCTCCATCAAAGTTCTGGAATTGTTGAAGGAGAGATCTGTTCCCTGTCATGTGCCTGGAGCATCCACTATCTACAACCCAGACATTGTTGTTCTTGTCAAATGGACGTCCCTACACATAAGATGAGATGGTTAGTTTTGTTTGGAAGCCCAAGCCTTGCTGGTCTTGGGCTCTTCCAACGATAGTGACATAATTGAACCAAAAGATATGCATTGGGGTTCAATAGAGGTCATTGTTGAAGAAGAGGTTTGGGCTGCAGCATCTTCCTTGATCTTCCAATCCATCCTTGGTTGATCTTTGAAGATGAGCTTGTTGAAGCTTGTGCAGCATGGCCTTCTTCCGAAGCTTCTTTCTTTTCGGAAGAAGCCTTCACCACCTTTCTTCCGAAGTAGTCTTCTTCTGAGATGGTTTCAAGGGAGCCTTCTTGTTCGTCCGAACCTTAGAAGGTTTGGCTTCCGAAGCCATTTTCCCTTCGGAAGAAGTAGTTTCTTCCGAAAGCAACTTGGCTTCCGAGACCAACTTTCCCTTTTTATCATTTGGACCTTTTGAAGTGGTCCAACTGAGAAACCTTCTCTGACTCCTTCTTTTCTAACATTATTTGCATAATGTGTGCTTGCTGGATTGTAGTAACAATCTTTAGCCATGTGGTTGTGCAGACCACACATTATGCAGGCAATGTTAGTCTTCTGGGAACTTGCAGGTTGCTGTTTCTTGGGTTTCTTCTCTTCATCAGCAACTTTCCCTTTCAACTTCTGATCCTTCAGTAGGACAGGAGTGCTGGTATTACACTCTTTTCCTGAATCAGAAGTACCTACCACTTGAAATCCGCAGAAATGAAGGCACCCTTTTGCTTTGGGTCGATCTTAAGCTTGGACTCTGCAACCTTCTTGGCAGTCCTTCTAGCAGCTTTAGCTCTGCTTCTTCTTGCCTTGGTGGTTAGGATTTGGTCTTCACAGGTGGAGATGAGTGTATCCTCCTGTTTCTCCCTGTGGTGGCCACTATTTTTGCCTCATCCTTTAGTTCCAATGGAGAAGGGTCAGCAGTTGGAACCTCTTGCTCTTCAGTACCACATCTAGGTAGTCTAATAGACTCATAAGAGTGTGGTGGAGCTATTTCATTGGTTCCCAACCCTTCTTTGTTTTTATAAACATTTTGGAATGAGAGGTTGATGCAAGAATAGTTTGGAAGCTTTGCTCAGCAATAGCTTGCTTCCTGCCTGAGCCTCAGCTGTGACCAACTGGGCTTGAACCTCAGATAGTTTGGATATCAGATCTTTAATTTGAGTCTTATAATTAGTCTTTTCATGTTTTAAAAGAGACACAGTTTTCTCTAACTCCTCAATTTTCTTTTGGTATCAGATTCAGCTCTCTTAAAATCAGATTTTAGCACATTTTAAAGACTCAACCTCAGATCTGATTTTCGAAATGTAATCCTTATAAAGTTTAACTTTAGCAATACAGGCAGCAGTACAAAGATGTTGACAGGATCTCAGCCTCTCGTCTGATCAATCAAATTATGTTTGCAGCGGATTTAGCACATTAATTAGCGATTAATGCAAGAACATAAAAGATATTGCATGTAAAAGCACAAGCATAGAGAGAGAAAAGAGTTCTGCGAAATAATAAATGTTCTATTGCTTAGCACGTTTCGGCAATTAATACAGAATGGTTCCCCATCCTTTTAGGCGGCAAAAGGATGGGCTGATGTCCTTTTTTTGACATCAACTGAATATTAAAATTACAACTGACAAACATAAAACTACTGAAGATGTCAACAGCTGACATCTTCTTACAAAAGTTTCCTAAGTACTGACAAAAGTAAAACTACTGAAATCCTACAACGACTGAAGAACAAACTCTTCAGTCGTTTACAACTACTGATACTATAACAGCTGAAGAACAAGCTCTTCAGCTGTTGTACAACTACTGAAACAAAATAAACTACTGAAAAAGGAAAAACCATCACAACAACTGAAGAAGACTTCTTCAGCTGTTGTGACAAACTCTGAGCTCAGCTCTTGTTCTTCAGACTTGGCTTCAGATGATGTAACAGCTGATGAATTCAGTAGATGTCATCAGCTGTTGTCTTCAGTCTTTGTCTTCAGACTTTGTGCTTCAGTAGAAGTTCTTCAGCTCTTCAGTTCTTCAGCTTTTGATTCTTCAGCACTTGTCTTCAGTACTTAAGTCTTCAGTACTTGTATGATCAGTACTTCAGACTTCAGTACTTGTCTTCAGTACTTTAGAGTCTTCAGCTGTTGTTCTTCAGTTCTTTGATCTTCATACTTTGATCTTCAGACTTTGTCAGAACAGCTAATGGAAGTCTTCAGCAGTTGTTGCAGTGGCATGTGGGACTTAGAGGTTTTCCTGATCTTGGCTCATTGGTTCTTTTGGTCCAACAAACTCCCCCTGAACCAATGCAGCCAAAACCTCTAATTATTTGTTGTCCCACTTATTGTTGGCATAAGGATTGGTCTATTTCCTTCTGGATCAGATCAGAAGTTGACCCTGATAAGCACTGGCCTGGGAGAAGGTTTCTGGTATTTGTTTGGCTAAGTATGGATGGGAGCTCTGTTTTGGGAATTGGACACAGAGCTGTTATCCCATCCATGAAACCTACCTCCCATGTACTAGCCTGTAGGATTCTCTGGTGTAGGCTCGGACAAAGATCATTTGTTCTTCTTTGGTCATTCCCTCATCCCCACCATCGAACAATCCTTCACGGCCGTACATCTGAGACATACTTGACCTGTTTCCCATTTTTGAGCTCAACTGTTGTGATTTGCCTATAAGCAAATTCATCTGGATGTCTGCCCTCTAGCAACAAGTTGAGCTCATCTTTGTGGAAGTTCTCAAGCTTCTTATAAACTAAGCCTTTCCTCACCATCCTGTTCTCCAACATCATTTCAGGAGGTTGCTTAGATTTATAGCTTTCTCGAACTCATCCACAATTTCCCAGGGTGTTACTACAAGAGCCACTGTGATTTCTTCATCTACAATCCTCTTCATCTGGCTCTTGTACCTCACAGGAATATCTTTCTTTGTGATCCTGTGAGCCACCCTAGGATCAGGCCAAGTCCTCACTCTCTCTTTGTTATATTGGAAGGTTTGTTTGAGAGTGAAGAGTCTCAGAGCTTCTTTCTTCATATTCATGATAGAGGTAGAGGCGGCATATGCTTGGTCAATTGACTTAAGCATTTCAGTATCATGAAGCTGCTGCTGTGCCTCTTCCTCTATCTTCACCCTCACAGTGTCCATCTGTGAGGTGGGAGTGATGGTTTGGGATTTGGCTTTTGGTAGAGGAATGACTACTGAAAGGGGCAGTCTATCCTCCTCATCCTCCTCTTCTTCTTCCTCTTGCAGCCTCAACACCCTTCTCTTCTTCTTCAAGGGTGGATCATTGGCTGCTGGTTTGATGGTGAAGGGGTTGGTTTAGTGGGTTGTGGTTGGGTTGTTGGTGTGGGAATGTTGGCAGGCACTGCTAGTAACCTAGAGATAAGGGCTGGTTTGGTCAGTTTTACTAGCAGTGTCCTGTTCCCAGCACCGGCTTCAGAGAGGGCCTCAGCGACCAGTCCCTTAGTGAAATCACCAGCCGAACAGATCTTGGTGGTTATTGCCAAGAGTCTGTCCCTGGTCCATGCTTGACATCAAGGACTGGTCTGCCCAGGTACTTCGAAGTGAACCTACTCATAGCCTCAAGTTTCTTTCTTTCCTCTTGGCTATGAGTAGTCCATCGGTACTCAATCTCTCTTCTCTCCATATTCCTGATCTCTTGATCTAGCAAGGTAGTGTCCTTGTCAAAGCCTTGCCTGAACAGCTGTTCAATGACAGAGTCCATTGAACGGCTATGCTCAGCATCAGCCTCCTTGACAAGGGCTGCTAGATCAGGATCAGCCACCTTCTTTCCCTCCTCTCCCTTTTTCTTATCAGTGACACTGAAATCCTTTTGGATTTCAGCCACTTCTATTTGCTCTACCTCCCTCTCTTTCCTCTTCCCTTTCTCCCTCACCTTCCTAGTCTCCTCAACCAACTCCCTCTCTCCACCACCTCTTTTTCTGCCTCTTTCTCCTCCTCACCCCTCTTCCTCTTGACTTGCACTGATGTCTCCCCCTTTTGGGTGCATTGGTTGGGGTTTGACTATCAGCAAGTGCCTTAGAAATGGCAACCTCCACCAAGGGTTGTATGTATGTGGGAAGCCTCTCATCAAGGGTTTGAATGACTAAGTCTTTAAGTATGGGTGTGATGAGAGGTAGGGATTTCTGGAGGATAGCATCCAGCTGCTCAGGGGGGTTCTGACCCTGAGAGCTAGTGCCAGAAGCAGGGGCTGGTGGCTGAGTTTGTGGGAGTGGCTCAGTGTTTGTGAGACCTTCGGGTGAAGGTGCCATCTGTTGGGTAGTGGTGGCAGATGGACTTCTATCCTGAGTCATTTGTGCAAGCAGCTCTTTGAGTCTGCTTATCTCATCTTCTAGGATAGTGTTTTGAGCTACTACATCATAGAAGAAGCTCAGGTCATCATCAGCATGAGCTAAATCACCTGACCTCCTGATAATGTCAGGATGTACATACCCTGAGTGTGGCTCAGTAATAGCATGTGCCCCTTGTTCATGGTACTGGGGACTTCTAGCCTCCGGATTGGATCCATCATCGGCCATTGCCTCTGGTGAGGTCTTATTGATGTTACCAGCTTCACCCTGCTCAGATGTTGATGCAGGGGAAGTGGCAGCCTCACCAGATTGTCCCATCTCCCTAGCCACACTAGGAGATTGGACTGATTCTCTGTGCTGTGGGCTCCCATCATCACTTGTATCCACCCCCTCTTCGGTTGGAGTCTCCCAGTTGTAATAAGTTTCTGGGGAGAGGGTGGAGTGCTCAGATGGGTCAGCACTTTGGCTATTGCCAATGTAGGGCTTTGTGGGGGGCCTCATCAGTAGATTGGCTAGAAGCAGGATGCACATGGGGAGGACTGTGCTCTTCAATGGCAGTCTTCTCAAGTGAGATAGACCCCAGTAATGTGGTTGCCCCAATATTGGTTGCATCAGGCTCCTGTTGAGAGGAAGCCTGTGCGGTTGTGGTGGGTGGAGTCGTGGTACCTGCTGGGAGAATCGAACCAGCAGGCACATCCTGCCTTTGTGTTGCAGGGGCATCCTCAGGGGACTCATCTCCCTGCGTAGCCTTTTTAGGCTTCTTTTTGGCTTTGGGTTTGGAGGGGACTTTGGATTTGGAGGTGGAGGCTGTGGGTTCCTGCTGCGTGGGTTTTCGCAGCCGGCCAGCCTGTTTGAGTGTTTGGTCAGTGTTGTGCCTGGAGTATACCGGCTAGAACAGCCATGGTAGGGACCCCAGTGCCAACTAGTCCCTCAGCCTGAAGCTGGTTCTCTATTATGGCCATAATGAACCGAGGATACAAGATCCATCGGTTAGAAATTGGTTTTGTGGCCATATCCTTTATTTCCAAAAATAGTATATTAGTTAAGTTTAACGGTTGTTTTTCAAGGATAGAGAACAATACCTGTTGCCACCTTGTGGACATCTGGTCCCACGAAGAGGTTTTGGGAGCCAGACACACGTTCACCATGTGGAAGATCAGTCGTTGAGGGTCAGGGAAGTGTTTCTTCAACAAGGTGGAGGCGGAGAGATTACCCTGGTAGTCGTGGGATGTGAATGAGAGATCCAGGGCACCTTTAGGGTAGGAGGTTGGGTGGGTGGCATCCTCCAGCTCTAGGGTTTGGCGTAGTTAGCTGGAGTGATAACCACGGGGTGGCCGTTGACGGAGGACCGGAGAGAGACCTCGCCATCCTGCTCTCCGGTTTGGACGGTTACATTCGTCCAAAACTCCGCCAAGGAGTCGGTGTATATAGTGGGGTTCAGGAGAAAAGCCGTTTTGTATGGTGAGTCGTGCATAAGATCGACGGCTTGGTGAAATTTGGGCCATAATGGCGATTTGGTGAGATGGGCGACACAGTTGTGTCGAGGTTTCAGTTGCATGTTCGCCATTAATGGTGTATGGGGATTTCAGAGGTTTTGAAAGATTAGGTCAAGTGAGGAGTAAATGCTCTGAAGGTGGGGTATTTATAGGGTAGGGCAAAGGTTGAAAGAAAACTACTGAAGGTTTTGGTGTTAGTTATCAGTTGTTATAACGACTGATGACGTGGTTTTAACCTTCAGTGGTTGTAACATCTGAGGACTTGGTGTTAGTCGTCAGTAGTTTAAACTACTGAGACCTTGGTTTTGTCCTTCAGTGTTGTAAACTACTGAGATCAGTAGTTGTGAACTACTGAAGACATGTTATTGCTTCAGTTGTTGTAAACAACTGAGGATTGGTGTTAGTCTTCAGTAGTTATGAACTACTGATTTCAGTAGTTGTGAACTACTGAAGACATGGTTTTGTCCTTCAGTTGTTTGGGTATGAAACATCAGCTGTTGTCATCAGCTGATGAGAAATTACTCATCAGCTGTTTCCGTCAAATCAGTTGTTTCATACTAGCCTCCACACTTACTCATCAGCTCTTTGGCTGACTTTCAGATGTTTCATTGACCCTTCAGCTCTTGTGAAGATTTATGCCTTCAGCTCTTGTGATCAGATGTTCACAAGTGCTGATAAAATATTCTTCAGAGCTGGTGAACAAATTTTGTCTTCAGTACTTGTGTAAGATTACATATCAGTACTTATAAGCAAAATTTGTTCTTCAGTACTTATTTATTTGAAAATCATACATCAGTAGTTGTAATCCACCTCACTACATCAGTTGTTTTCAATAAATAATGTACATCAGTACTTTGAGTCATTTTAGTCTTCAGTAGTTGTGAAAGAGCTGAAGACTAAATTACTCATCAGTACTTGTATTTGACCTAATGCTCATCAGTAGTTGTAAAGTAAAGCATCAGCAAAGGTCAAATCAGTCAAGCTGCAGCATACCAAGCCTTAGTACCAAATTTTGGAATGTGGCACTATCTAAAGGCTTAGTAAAAATGTCTGCAAGCTCATCAGCACTAGGCACAAACTTAGGATCAATCAGACCTTTCTCATAGCAATCTCTGATAAAATGATGTCTGATCTCAATATGTTTGGTCCTAGAGTGCTGGACTGGATTCTTAACAATACAAAGAGCTGAAGCACTGTCCATTAATAATGGAGTCTTAGTCTCAGTAATGCCATAATCCAGAAGTTGGTTCTGAAGCCAGAGTATTTGTGAGGTACAACTTGCAGCAGCAATATACTCAGCTTCAGCAGTGGATGTAGCAATGATGTTTGTTTCTTACTCTGCCAAGAAACTAAACAATTGCCTAGGAATTGGCAACCACCATAAGTGGATTTTCTGGTGACTTTGCATCCTGCATAGTCACTATCAGAGAAAGCAACTAGTTTGCAAGAATGCCCAGTTGAATACCAAAGACCTAGTGATTGGGTACCTTGCAGATATCTAAAGATCCTTTTGACTGCAATCAAATGGGATTCTTTAGGTGCAGCCTGAAATCTAGCACAAACACATGTTGCAAACATGATGTCTGGTCTAGAAGCTGTAAGGTACATCAAGGACCCAATCATACATCTGTAAAGGGTTTCATCACCCGCTTTACCTTTCTGATCTACATCTAGTTGTGTGATACTACTCATGGGAGTAAAACAGGGCTTACAGGTTTGTAAATCAAACTTATTCAACAACTCTTTGGTATACTTGGACTGATGGATGAAGATTCCATCATCCAGTTGTTTGATTTGCAAACCCAGAAAGTACTGTAATTCTCCCATAGCACTCATTTCAAACCTTAGCTTCATAAGCTTTGTAAATTCATCACACAACTTTGGATCAGAGGATGCAAAGATGATGTCATAAATATAAATCTGAACAAGGAGCTTATGTTGTCCCACAGTCTTGATGAATAAGGTTTTATCAATGGTGCCTCTAGTGAACTTATTCTCTAGAGGAAAGGTTGAGAGTGTCTCATACCAGGCTCTAGGTGCTTGCTTCAGCCCATAAAGAGCCTTATCAAGCTTGTACACCCAATCAGGATGTTTATTGTCCTCAAAGCCTGGTGGTTGACACACATAAACCTCTTCTTTTATTTTCCCATATAGGAAGGCACTTTTGACATCCATTTGATAAACCTTAAGACTGTGAAAGGCAGCATAATCTAAGAACAGTCTGATTGCTTCCAGTCTGGCCACAGGTGCAAATGTCTCATCATAATCGATGCCTTCTTCCTGTGCAAACCCTTGGACAACCAGTCTGGCCTTGTTCTTGACAATTTGGCCCTTCTCATCTGTTTTGTTCCTGAATACCCACTTTGTGCCTATAACACACTTACCTTTGGGTAATGGAACAAGCTCCCACACTTGCTGTTTCTTGAATTGAAGAAGCTCAAGCTGCATAGCTTCCACCCATCCATTGTCTCTTAAAGCAATATGATAGTTCTTTGGCTCTTGCTGACTGATGAAGAGACCATAGAAGCATAAGTTGGACAATTGATTCCTGGTTGAAACTCCAGCATGGATATCACCAATGATCTGTGATGTGGGGTGATTCTTGAGCTCTTGATAGACTATGATATCTGTGCAAGTGTTTGTAGACCCATCAGCAGCAACAGATGGTGATGGAGATTCCTGAAACCATGTAGAGGATGGCAGCTCAAACGAAGTAGAGCAAGCAGAAATCTTATCAGCATTTGTAGTGGATGGAGCTGCTGAGGCTACAGGAGCATCAGGTTCAGTGGACTCAGGCAGGTTGTCACTGATCCTGAAGAGGTGAGTACTGACTACATCATCATCAGTACCACCAGGTGGAGATCTGCTGACAGGCTCAATAGATGTAGGTTGATGAGGAACATATTGCAGTATGTCCAGATCAAACAACTCCACAGGGTTTTATGGAATCTTGTCCTTTGGAGATTCATTGAACTTAACATGCAGAGTTTCTTCAACCCCCTTAGTTCTACAGTTGAAGACTCTGTATGCCTTGCAAGTTGATGAATAACCAACAAAATACCCTGCATCCACCTTACTAGCAAACTTCTGGAGTGGGTTGCTAGTGTTGAGAATAAAACAAGGACACCCAAAGGCTCTAAAGAATGAAATAAGAGGGGCCAAGTGATGAAGAACTTCATAAGGAGTCTTTATCAACCTCTTATTTACTAAAGCTTATTCTGTACATAGCAAGCTGTATTGACAGCTTCAGCCCAAAAGGTCAGTGGCAACCCTGAGTCAGCAACATTGACCTTGCTGCTTCAATGAGGGTCCTGTTCTTTCTCTCCACCACTCCATTCTGCTCAGGAGTTCTAGGAATGCTAAACTGCCTTCTAATTCCCTTGGACAGGTAGAAGTCATCAAGTGTATGGTTTCTAAACTCTGTTCCATTGTCACTCCTCACACACTTGACCTGTAGGGAATACTGCTTTTCTACATGTAACACAAAGTTCATTATTGTCTTTGCTGCTTCATCCTTGGAGTGCAAGAAGAAGGTCCATACAAACCTGGAATAATCATCCATAATTACCAGGCAGTATTTCTTCTTTGCCATGCTCATTACTCTGACAGGACCAAAGAGATCCATGTGCAGAAGCTGTAAGCAGGCAGTGGACTTTGGTTCTTCTATTGAAGGGAATGAAACTTTGTGTTGTTTTCCTTTCACGCAAGCAGTGCAGTCATCTTCACACTTGAACTCCTTCTGAGGCAATCCTCTTACTAAACCATGGCTTATAAGCTGATTCATGTTCTTGAAATTAACATGACCCAGCCTTCTATGCCATAGTGTAGACTCTTGAGGAGATGCCTTGGAGAATAGGCAAGGATGGCCTTTTAGATCCATCTTTTTAGAAAGATCTAAGGCATACACTCTTCCTGTCCTGTTGGCCTTCAGGAGAGTGTGTTCATCCAATGCCTTGTCAATCAAACTCAGAACTTTGGATGACAGAATCCGACAGTTCTGGCTTGTGAAAAGGGCAACATGGCCTTTGTCACACATTTGACTGACACTCAAGAGATTGTACTTGAGATTCTCCACATGGTTAACATCATCAAACCTTATTTCCCCATTGGAAACAAATCCTTTACCAATGATGTAACCCTTTGCATCATTGCCAAAAGAAACAAATCCCTTCTTTCCTTGAGAGTAGTAATTAAGAAGGGAGCTGCTTCTGTCATGTGCATGGATCCTCCACTGTCTACATACCAGATGCTTCTATGGCATGTTGAAGAACCCTGCAAACACAACCATGTGTTAGTTAGTCTTGGAGACCTAAACCTGCTTGGTTTTGGGTCTGTTCTCAGCTACAGGTGCAGCACTAACAGGTGTGTTATGTGTGACTGCTTGAGGTGAAGAAGATGGTACAGAAGAGGAACCCTTTGGCTTGGACTTCCTTTTCTGTGGTTTCAACACAGGAGCATCTAAGTGGTTGACTCTTCCCACTAGCTGCTGAACCATCATCACCAACTGTGTCTGATTTTGTGATAAAGCCTTCAGCTCTTCAGACACATTGGAGTTTGCTGATGATGAGTTCCTATGTTGTACCATCTTTTTCTGAGCAACCTCAGCTGTTGCCTGAGTAATCCCTAACTTCTTTTTAGATTTAGCATTGGGCTTAGGGATTTCAGGCTTGGATGTTGCTAGTACAAACTTGGTTTCAAACTCATCCTTCATTTTATTGATGCTCTCAGTAATTTTCTCCTTCTGTTTGAGTTTGGAACCCCTTTTGTACCAGCAATCATCAGTAAGATGATTGAACAAGCCACATATCTCACATGGCTTTTTCTTCATCTTATGCTGATCATCAGCTGAAGAGGATTTAACTGCTGAAGACTTGTTCTTCAGCTGTTTGCCATCAGTACCAGCAGTTTTCTTCCTAGTGCCTGCTTTCCTGGTATCCTCTCTAGCTGTCTTCAAACCTTTCCTACTGTTAGTTTTCTTCTCTTTAGTGCTAACAGTATTTGAGGTTTGAACTTTAGATGTTGTCACTTGCTCTCCAGTACCTTCAGTACTTCTAGTGACAACACCTGAGTTGTTCAGCCTTTTGGTCATGTGACAGTCAGCATTTGAACCATCAGCTGTTGTGGCATCAGCTGATTGGTTTTGATAGGAGTTAATGCTGACATCTATCTATGATGATGCTGAATCAAAGGATAGCAGGTCACATGAAGAGAAGGATTGGTTATTGCTCTCCCCATCAGATTCAACTTCTGCTCTTGAAGTGAAATCTGTAGGAGGAGTAGTGTGATTATAACCAATGCCAAACTTCACATTGGAAGCTGATTGCTTGCTAAGAAGCATTTCAAAACCCTTGCATGATTGCACCCATCGATCACACTCAACTTGGGTGGTTGCAAGAGTTTCCTTGAGGTATTTGTACTTTCTAGAAGTACATCTTCCCTAGCTTTATTATCTTTGATTTGGCATTTAAGCTTGTAAATCTCATCATTTTATCTTTTAGAACAATCTCAAAATCAGCTTTTCTTTTGGAAATTGTTTGCTCAAGCTCAAGATTTTTATCTATTAAAGCTACATGTGCTTCTCTAATAGAAGCAAATGCTGCTATGCATGATTCTGAACAAAGCTTGGCTTTTGCCTCAGTGGATACCTGAGATGAGGCATTGGATGATGACCCTTCAGCAGAATCAAGGGCCATCAGAGCAAGATTTCCAAAAGGTTGGTCACCACCATGTTGACCAGCACCTTGGAGTAGTTGATCCTGACCAGATAGCTCTTCTGGTAGACTACTCCAGTCAACAACACTTGGGGTGAAAAAGCTGTGTTGTTGAGGTTGTGTGTGTTGATGAGATTGGGAAGATTGAGGCTCAGGAAGAGCACGAGGTGGTTGAGCCGAGGGTGCTTGAGTTTGACCAGGCTGAGGCATGTAGTAACAGGGGTAAGGATATGGCATATGACCCTGTGGCACAAAATAAGCAGGTAGTGCCTGTGCCTGAGATGGATGGGTAGAACTGTAGGAAGGTTGCCCTTTGTGCTGTGAGCTATTGCTGGGAAAAGTCACAAAGGGTGCAGATGAGTTGGATCCAGATGATCTACACTCTCTTGCAAAGTGTTTAAGCCTTTGGCACTTGTGACACCTCAACTTGCTCTTGTCAAAACCAACTTTGGTTTTGCCAGAGAGTCCTGGGAATTTCCTACCAGTTCTCTTGTAGAACTTTTGAGAGCGGATATTTATCATTGCCATTTGGTTCAAAATATCCATCTCTTCCAGATCATCATCTGGAATGCCCTTCAAGTCCTCCATCAGAAAACACAAGTTGTCACCACCACCTCCTAAACTACTAACACCAACAAAAGCTTGTTCTGAGTTGGTAGAGAAATCAATATGCTCATCATAAGAACTTTCTGATGAAGCGTAATCTGATTCATGACTTATCAAGGTAGCATTACCTTGGACAAAGTCATCAGCGAGCTTGCCAGAAGATGACAACTTCCTCTTTTACTCTATCTCTCTCTCAAAAGTGAGCAGTTTCCCATGAAGTTGGGTGAGAGATAGAGTTTCCAGATCAGCACTGGAGCGTAGGACAATGGTGTATGTGTCCCATCTCTCAGGCAGTGACCTGAGGAACCTGTTGTTCATCTGGCTGTTGGTTTACTCTTGTTTGACCATCTTCAGCTCAGAGATCAAACAAGAGAACCGCTCAAATTGCTGGGTCAGAGTCTCACCCTTTCTATATGAGAATGTCTCATATTGTTGGGCGAGGATTTCCCTATTGTTTGCTAAGACCGAATCAGTTCCTCCAAATTGTTCTTTTAGAGCAACCCATAGGTCATGAGCAGACTCATGATGCAAGAGCCTTGAATATATCTCATTAGGAATGACCATGGCTAGAATTCCATGGGCTCTAGCATCAATTTCGAACAGCTTTAGATCTTCGTCCGAATATTGTTCAGGTTTCATCGCAACCTGTTCATTAGATTCCGGGACGCTCACCATAGGCTTGTATGGCCCATGCACCACTGACTTCCAACAACCAGCACTGTTGACAGCCAAGTGGTGTAGCATACGTCTTTGCCATATGTTATACTTGTTCCTAACCAGCATCGGAGGCTTGGTTGAGGAACCAGTATTGTGAGGATCATTAGTTGGTGTTGTCATCTCAGATTTTAGTCAAAAACAAGTTTAAGCAAGACAAACATAACTCAAAACCACCAAAAGACCTCAAGATTTTGGCCAGAAACAGCAGAAACTCACTCTCTATGGCTAATTCTTGCAAATTGCTAATTCGATCAAACAGAGAGATCAAAAGAGCAGTTTCAAATGATCAATAGTGAGATTGATCAATGATTAACCTGCTCTGATACCATTTGACAGGATCTCAGCCTCTCGTCTGATCAATCAGATTATGTTTGCAGCGGATTTAGCACATTAATTAGCGATTAATGCAAGAACATAAAAGATATTGCATGTAAAAGCACAAGCATAGAGAGAGAAAAGAGTTCTGCGAAATAATAAATGTTCTATTGCTTAGCACGTTTCGGCAATTAATACAGAATGGTTCCCCATCCTTTTATAGGCGGCAAAAGGATGGGCTGATGTCCTTTTTCTGACATCAACTGAATATTAAAATTACAACTGACAAAACATAAAACTACTGAAGATGTCAATAGCTGACATCTTCTTACAAAAGTTTCCTAAGTACTGACAAAAGTAAAACTACTGAAATCCTACAACGACTGAAGAACAAACTCTTCATTCGTTTACAACTACTGATACTATAACAACTGAAGAACAAGCTCTTCAGCTGTTGTACAACTACTGAAACAAAATAAACTACTGAAAAAGGAAAAACCATCACAACAACTGAAGAAGACTTCTTCAGCTGTTGTGACAAACTCTGAGCTCAGCACTTGTTCTTCAGACTTGGCTTCAGATGATGTAATAGCTGATGAATTCAGTAGATGTCATCAGCTGTTGTCTTCAGTCTTTGTCTTCAGACTTTGTGCTTCAGTAGAAGTTCTTCAACTCTTCAGTTCTTCAGCTTTTGATTCTTCAGCACTTGTCTTCAGTACTTGAAGTCTTCAGTACTTGTATGATCAGTACTTCAGACTTCAGTACTTGTCTTCAATACTTTAGAGTCTTCAGCTGTTGTTCTTCAGTTCTTTGATCTTCATACTTTGATCTTCAGACTTTGTCAGAACAGCTGATGGAAGTTTTCAGCAGTTATTGTAGTGGCATGTGGGACTTAGAGGTTTTCCTGATCTTGGCTCATTGGTTCTTTTGGTCCAACAGATGTTCATATACCTGATCATCATCTATTCCGGCCATGAGTGCTTGAGCGGGAGTCACATCCTGTACCATGAAGCTCCAGTCAACTTCTTGAGCAACAGCAGCTGTTTCAGTTGACTTCTCTTCATGTTTTGAAGCAGTGGGATGTGTGGAGGCCTGTGGGGTTCCCGGGTTGTTCTTGGGAGCCTTGCATTCCCTAGCAAAGTACCAAGTTGGTTGCAGTTGTAACACTTTACTTTGCTTTTGTCAAACCCATACTTGCTGTTGACTGGGTTTTGAGGGAATTGCCTTCCAGTTCTCTTGAAGAACTTCTTCGCTCTGTAAGTTAAAAGAGTCATCTGCTGGACAATATCCATATACTCCACATCATCTGGACTGAAGCACTCAAGATCATCAAAGCAGTATTGAAAATCACCAGAGTGTCCACTTCCAGAGACAAAGGCACAACTATCCTGAGAGGAGTTGTGTTGAACCTTTTGAGACTTTGGAGTCTCAGGTAGAGTAATGTAAGGTCCGTTGTGTGAGTTGTCAGGGTAACACAGCAACTGATGTTGTGGTTCCATGATTTCCCTTTCAACCACATGAAGGGCTGAACTCAGTTGGTTATTGGAGTGACCAGAGGAGTTCTGCATGTTCATCTCCATCTGGAATGCACTTAGGATACCATACAACTCTGTCAAAGTAAGAGTCTTAAGGTCTGAAGTTCTCTTGATTACAACACAGTAATGTATCCATAGTTTAGGAAGGGAAGACATGAACTTCCTAACTATGTCTCTATTCTCAAGAGCTACTCCAATATCCTCCAGAGTATCTACTAGCTCAACATACCTGAAGTATTGTTGAGTCAAGGTCTCACCAGCCTTGAAAGTAAAGTTCTCAAACTGCTGCTTCAAGAGATCCTTCTTGTTCTCTTGGGTTTCCTTGGATCCTTCATACATCAGCTTCAGTGCTTCCCATAAATCTTTAGCAGTTTTGCACTTCTTGAAGGGTCTGTAGATGGAGTTGGGAGAGCAGTTTGAAGAGAAGTCATAGCCCTTTGATCCAGCTCGATTCTCTTCCTGTCTTCTTCTGAGTAATCATCAACATCTTTTGGAATGATGCGATTACCAGTGGCAGAAGTGGTGCTTGGTATGAAAGTACCATTGACAATGGAGTCCCACATCCTTGAATCTTGACACTTGATGAAGCCTTCCATTCTGATACACCATGTGTCAAAGTCTTCAGGGGTGATCAGTGGGGACTTGGTCATGGTACCGGTTTCCATATCAGCCTTAGAGAGAGCAGCCATTTGAGTGAGTGGTTTGTAGTGAGGAGTGAAAAACAAGTTGATTTGGATGGTAAGATCTCACAATCAAGAGCCTGGAGCTCTGATACCAATTGCAGGATCGACTATGGGTGGTTTTTCTCTCAACTCACTGTGAATAACACTCAGCAAGTAGTCTATGAAGAGTTGATCACAATATACCAAGTAGCAAGTAGTAAGAAAATAAACACAGCAAGTAAATTTTCAAGGTACTTTTATATATTGCTTCTCAACTCAAAGGATTACAAGACTCTTGGACTCAAATCACTTATCTAAAGAGTTACAAGGAGAAGATATATATAATACTACCTACAGCCGGATATACTTTGATAACAGCTGGACACCTCTAACCTTACATCTATACTACAAGACTCTAGGTGAGGTCTTTCAGACATTTTGCCTGAGAGTTGGTAGTCAGGACATGTCCCTGACTTACCTTTTGTCACCAACTAAAGTTGGTAACATGTACTATCATAAAAAGGTGAATAGTAGAATAAAGTATGGTCAACAACATGGCTCTTTAGGAAGATGCCATGCTGTATCAGAGGTCTGTAGCGGACTGTCAGGGACCATACTTATATCTACTGGACATAGCAATGTCTTCCGAAGGATAAAGTGCTTCGGAAGTATAACTTCTTCCAAAGGCACTTATACTTCGAAGACTGCTTCTTCCGAGGCTTGGAGTCTTCTTTGTCTTCGGAAGCTCAGACTTTGTCTTCAGCTCTTTCATCAGACTTTGTCTTCGGAAGCTTTCAGACTTTGTCTTCAGCTCTTTCAGCAGACTTTGTCTTCGGAAGCTTTCAGACTATGTCTTCGGAAGATAGTCTTCAGCTGTTGGCTTCAGCTGTTGTCTTCAGCAGTTGACTTCAGCTTTTGCCTTCAGTAGATATCTTCAGCTGTTGGCTTCAGCTGTTGTCTTCAGCAGTTGACTTCAGCTTTTGCCTTCAGTGATATCTTCAGCTGTTGGCTTCAGCTGTTATCTTCAGCAGTTGACTTCAACTTTTGCCTTCAGTTGATATCTTCAGCTGTTGTTCTTCAGACTTTCAGAAAATCTCTTGCTCAGCTTTGGAAGCCTTTGAATGTAGTACCAAAAATGACTATGTGAAGTAGTTTTGGTTGCACCAGCCTCATCATGATCCAATAGAACGCACGTCCTCTAGCAGCATTTCCTTGATTCCCTTGGTCCGGATTACCAGCTATGGCCATCACTTGCTGCTGGTTATTCCCTTGTTGACCCGGTGCCCTATTCAGTCTGGGGCACATGTTCCGGTAGTGACCAAGATCTCCACACTCATAACAAGCCCTGGCATTCCCGGCGGGGTTAACCGCGTTGACGGGCGCTACCAGATTCGCGCAGTTCTACAATCCTTCGCGAGGTGCCCCGGGCGTCTATAATTCGCACACATTCGACACGGCGTTGCTGGGGGGTGATGAAGAGTGCACCTATTACATTTCGGGTGCGGCCCAGTATATCCTTTCCTTTCTTGAGTCACCGCCACAAAATTTCGGGTTGTCTTGGCCTTCTTATCAAATCTTCCGGCATGAGACCGGCTCAATTCCCCAGCCTCCTTTCTCTTTTCTGCTCCCCTACCCAACATCCCTCTTCTTACCATCTCATCAGTTAGAGCGCCGGCCTTCAGAATGGCGCTTTGAATCGTAGGAGGAGGAGCTGCCGTTATCAAAGCTCGGATTTGAGGCGCGAGTCCCCAAATATACCTTTCAATCCTCTTTGATTCCGGTGTTACCAGATGTGGAACCAATCTTGCCAATTCATGAAAACGGTCAGTGTAAGCTGCGTGCCTAGCTCCTACCATCGCATGGTTCTAGAATTCCTGTTCAAGTTTCTGCATCTCGTTGAGAGGACAGTACTCCTCAGTAATCAGGGTTTTGAACTCATCCCAAGTCATTTGCATTGCAGATTCTCTTCCTCTAGCTTGAACCTGGGTGTTCCACCAGGTTAATGCCTTGCCCTGCAGTGAACATGTGGCATACTTGATTCTTTGACTGTCGAGGCACTCACTGATGTCAATCACTGCCTCCATCTTTTCAATCCATCTGGTTAGGGCTATCGCCCCACCTTTCCCATCAAATTCTCGGGGTTTGCAGGCCACAAATTCCTTGTAGGAACATCCCCGCTTCGTATTATCGACCCCAGTTTCATTCCCAGTTGTTCCACCAATCCCAGTGTCTTCCCCTGTTCCTTGGTTATGGTCATGGTGTGTATCATTATCTCCATGGAGATGATGATTCAGAAGAGTGTCACTCACTTGAGTCACAATAGTCGGAATCAGTGTGGCTAGCTGCTGAGCAATCATAGCAGCTATGTCAGGGTTGTCAGTCCCCTTATTGTTGCCAGCTGAAGCACCACTTGTTCTTGGTGGTCTACCCCTACCTCTGCCTTGTGGGGTCTCACCTTGATTGGTACTACGTGTGGCTCTTCGAGGCGGCATCTTCTAATCATAGAAAGGTGTAAACATGTAAACTTTAGTAAACATGTAACTTTAGTAAACATGTAAACCTTAATCACTTTAAGATATACGTATGGTTCCACTCATCAAGTTCCAATAACCCATGCTTCGGTCCATCAAGATCATCACGTAGCCCAGTTTAAGCACATTCTTAGTATATCGGTGATGCTTATATATAGGGTTCCCCGCAGCGTTCCCACCACATCCCCGCTATACCTTGAATGACACTTAAACCGGTTACACGACATCCTGATTTTCCTTAGCATGATCCCAAAAAATAACGTAATGCATGTGTAGAGAGTATCATCACTCCTCTTACGTTTCCTGTAGTCCACTTTTATTCTAAGCATTCCATCAGTTCCTTAGTTACTGAAATGCTAAGTGGAGGAATGTCTCGTAAAGGATAAGATCAATGTCATGATTGGAAATACAATGTAGGCTCTAAGTAGGACAAGACTTAAGTAATAGCAATGTGTTAGTAATGTTTTGTTACCCTTAACGAGGTCTTACTAGAATTTTGATCCTAGCTCCCTGGGGTATAGAATAGAAAACTTGTAATACTCATGATCGTTACCCCTTGGTAAGATTAGCCAGGCTTCTAATGCAGTGTAAATTGCAATTATGTGTGCACCTGTAATGGTAATTTGCCTTGCATGGTCACCCTTAGCTTCCCTTACCCCAAGTTAACATCATAGTATTGATGCATTCATCAAGCATAGATCATGTAATGTCCTCCTGTCCAGGAGCCAATAGTATTCCAATAATAGTATGTAATAGCAAGTAAACTCCAAGCACATAAGCACAATATGTCTAATGGTAGTTTCCTATCCTTCATACTTTCAGGATTTCAGGCATAACTATGTTAGGGTCGGATTTAGTATCCGAGATCGACGCCACGCGTGATCACCAAGGTTTCCTTCTGTTTAGGTATCTCGACCTAATGATATGATGTTGTGCGCATACGAACATAAGGTTCTAGTATGAAGGTATCCCGTGGAGAAAGACTAGGTGTAATAGTTCTTCCTCAGGATGATCAGATAGCAAGCACATATGCATAGAATCATGTATAGAGTCAAGTAACAAGTATAGAGGAACACACATGTAATATTAAATGCAAGCCAGTCCTAGCATGCATTCTACATGAAGGTTCCTAGGTTATAGTCTAGGTTAAGTGAATTGCCTAATTCTCTATAACCAATGGCTCTGATACCAGTCTGTCACACCCCCGCTATAGCGGAAACACGGGGATGCGAGCTAGATGGGATCGTCATAACATATGGTTAACAATAGAGATGCAATATAGATATGATGACAAGCGTGCCATGACGACACCCGTACACAGATGGAGACTTGTGTCCTTTTTAGTCAATGTTCACGACAGCATAGTCATAAGCACAATATAAAATGATCACATAAACATTGCTGATAACTTGTAATGTAAATTCCCACAACCCGGGAACAAGTGTTCAAAAGAATATTAATTCTTTAGTGGACTGCAACAATGTACAAAAGAATCGTTCATCATGTAGGTTCAGTCTCAAAAATATGCTTCCTAGGGTCTCCACTAAAAGGCAGTACTCCTAGAGCTTCAATTACCTTGATCACCTGAAAAGAAATGCTCAAAACGGTCAACATAATTGTTGGTGAGCTTCGCAGGTTTTAAGTAATAAAATGTGTTGAGATGAAAACGGTATGTAAGTTTAATAAGAGCTACCCCGACTACACTTATGTGTAGGTGGTTTTACCAGTTATAATAGCTACAGCCAAACCTATTCATCGGTTCCACACGGAAATTGATGGCTGTACAGAAAGCAGTTCCAAAGTGTAGATAATTTAAAAATGACGTAGCAAGATCCACAAAGCGCATACGTATTGTCTACAACCAAACCAATCCTTAGGTCCCATTACCGGGATTAAGGGTTGTATGGTAAGATTTTCCCATTTAAAATGACGTAGCAAGATCCACAAAGCGCATACGTTTAGTTTACAACCAAACCAATCCTTAGGTCCCATTACCGGAACTAATGGTTGTATTGAAAGGCAAGTTTATATGACGTAGCAAGATCCACAAAGCGCATACGTATAGGTTACAACCAAACCAATCCTTAGGTCCCATTACCGGGATTAATGGTTGTAATGGATGCTCGGCAAAGAAGAACCACAAAGTAGACCCACGAAGAAGAACCACACCGCCGAGAGCATCCAAGGTCAATAGCATTCACAAGTAACATCAAACAACACTTAGCATCAAGTATTAGCACATAATAGAGTAAAGCCACCAAGTAACATATAAGGTAGCAACATAGTATAGAGTTAAGAGTCATAATAGCATCATGCCTCAGTCAATCAGGATCATCACGCAGCCCAGCTTAAGCACATTCTTAGTATACCAGGGATGCTTATATATAGGTTTCCCCGCAGCGTTCCCACCACATCCGTGATATGCCTAGAACGATGCCTAAACCAGTTACGTGACATCCGTTTATCCTTAGCATCAATCAACATGTTAAGCAAGATAAGATACTCATCAAAGTATTGGCAGTCTTCCACTAGGGAAGATGCTTGAAATCAAGTTAAGTACGCAAGCATTCTTTTCCCCAAAGTTTGAAAATGTTTAAAAGTTATATAAGCGTAAAAAAGGGGCCACGAAACTCACTGAATAAATGATAAGCACGAATGATGAAAGTATCCCAAGAGTAGAATGCTACGAATAGTCAACCCCTATTGACAGTTACTGACAAGCATTAATAATGAGCATAAGGTATAAGATGATGTTCAATAGGTTAGGGCAGTTTCGGTTCGGTCGTGAGTAACACTTGCACGCAACACACACAACACACAGGAAAACTTCACACATAATGATTCCATTCGCACAACTGGACACTCCATTCACACGAATCAACTTTCAGTCTTGCGAATCAGCCTTATTCGCACGATTGAACTCCATTCGTGCGACTAAGCACTCAGTCGTACCACACAACACCCAATCGCACGACTCAGCCTTCCATTCACACGATTCAACTCTCAGTCGTACGAATCAGCTTCATTCGTACGACTGGATCTTCAGTCGTGCGATACACACACTCGCACACAATCATCCGTATTAACTCAGTCGCACACACTCCCAATCGCATGCATTCAATCGCACGACCCACACATACGCATGGACTCAGTCGCACGACTCACCCCAGTCGCACCACTCAGTCGCACGATAGACTCAGACACATGGACTCAGTCGCACGACTCACTCAGTCACACGGCTCAGTCGCCTGGATGACCCAGTCGCCTGAACAGTAAGTTCGCGACTGCTGAAATGCAGAGCAGCGTCCAGCTGCTTCGGGCACTCGTTTTACACCCCAAGGACTTCCAGAATTCATACTCTAACATGTCTAGACAAGAAACACACACTGGAACGCAACACACGAGCCCACACGACCTCATGTGCTCGGATGAACCCGAGCACCCGAAACCCTAGAAAACGCAGCAGTAAAATCGAGCAAGAAACGAGGCAACCAAGGTTTTCTACCTACTAGAAACGGGTTGTCTAGGCTGTAGTCAAGGTTCAACCGACGAAAACGAGACGAAAACGGGGCGGTTTGGTTCCAAGGTGAAGAAGAGCGATGAAGGAGAAGATAGGAAGAGGAAGAAGAGAATGTGAAGGCTAGGTTGGTGTAGGGAAGTATTTATACCCAGCCTAGTTTATCAAGTGTCAATTTTAGTCCCTGCACTTAGCCCCCGAATCGCCAAACTTGTTTCGGTTGAAAACGACGTAGATACGCGCGTTATACCAATTATAAGGATGTGTTTAATGTTGTTTATTATATTATATAACATAATATAATTAGTGATGTCGGTTGTGATATTCGTGAGTGTTTGGATGATATTATTGTAATTATTGATAACACCACTGAAACGGAAAACAAATCAGGCATGTTGTCCTCACGAATAATCTATGAAGATGAAAAATGAATGCACTAAGGATAGTTAACGAAGTTTCATGTCAAATGACGGACCTTGAAGTGACGGATGTCACACGCATGGCCGGCCGGACCACCGCCACTGGGATGAGGATCGTTCGGAGGTTCCCCGACGACACTTGGCACCTGCTCAGTAGATACCATGAGCTCGTGCCATGGGTTCCCGAGCCGTTGGTGGACCCCCCCCCCCCCGAGATAGCGGGGGCTGAGGTCCACCTTCAGGATGCCCACGAGCCCCTTGGCGGTGGGGAGGATCAGCCCATTCCCCCGTCGCACGACCAGGACCCGCCCCAGCATCCTCAGCGCGTGTACCATGCCGTGCGATTGCCTGCTCAGGTTCTTAATATGCTTCAAGACACACGAGACAGGGTCACGAGGCTGGAGGATATGACCACGAGACTACAGGATATGATAGACTGGGTCATCCAGCATATGGTCGTGGACTATGCCGCCTCAGGTACGCCGTTGTTGTCACAGCCACCGAGGCGGTTAGACCATGACGGTGCTGGCCCATCTGGCGCGGGCGGGTCTGGTCAGGGCAGCGATCCGGGATGATGGATTAGATAGGTATTTTGTTTGTATTTTATTTATTTTTGTATGTAAAAACTCGTTGTATATATATATATATATGCAGTTTCAGTTATTATGACTTGTATATTTGGTTGTGTTTCTTTGTTTGTTTGTTTTATATTTGTAATATTGATAATGTTAATTGTATATGTTTGATAACAACTGATTTTTACGATTAAGTTAACCATGTGATAAAATAATAACAACCAACTTGTTTAATAAATAATTAAACACAAAAATTAATTGTAATATGATAAATTAATAATAAACACAAAACACAAACACATATGTTACAATTAGGTTAACCGTGTGATAAAATAAAAATAAAACAAACTAGTATGATTACTCAAATTTAAAAAATATATACAATATGTCTGTATAATGACAACCGATTTTTACAAACTCTTAAACAAATTAAACACAAAACCGTCACATTAATAATAAACAAATACTTGTAATAAGATAAATTATTAATAAACACAAAACACAAACTTGTGAGTTACGATTAGGTTAAACGAGTGATAAAATAAAAATAAAAACAAAAACAAAGTGATATGATTAAAAAAATATAGAAAATATGGGCAATATGTCACAGTTTGGCCAAACCGTAACATATAGCCTCCTAACCCTAATCAATTCCCCATTAATTACATACCCAATCATTGGGCATCGGATCCCCAGATCTAACTGTCACGGTTAGGCCGAACCGTGACAGTTAGGTCTCACACCCGATCAAACGGTCACGGGAGGCCTAACCGTGACCGTTTGAATCGGTTTTCCCCAGGAAAACGCGGTGTGTGCAGAATTTCCCATAAATTAATTAAGTAGGCATTGATTAGTTCACAATCATATGTAAGGAAATAAAAAACACTAAATGTGCCTGTCTTGCGGTGTGATGGAGTGTCAATTAGGTGTATACGTCTTTAGTACTATCCCCTCGTGTCGTACGGTGAGTGATAGTGATTTTAGTGTAAGAAAACCCGCTCACAGGCGTAAGTGTTGTTTGTGTTTTTTAATTTTTTTATGTTCCATCCGATTACAAAAACACATCTTATCAACTCTAATATTTACAAAAAGTGTTGTTTGTGTTTTTTAATTTTTTATGTTCCATCCGATTACAAAAACACATCTTATCAACTCTAATATTTACAAAGTCTATTATTATCACACACCCACATTGCTGATGTCACTGCGTACATGAATCACATGATAGCACTTTTTCACCATCACACTCCTATCACACCAATACCACCGTTAACATCCTAAAATAAACCTATTCGATGCTAAAAATGGTGTTAGAGTAATAGGGTCTTAGAGAAGTGAAAAAAGAATAGAAGAGACCTTGAGTTTGAGGGATTCAACACTAATTAAGAGGCCAAATTAGACATGTCAAAAGGAAGAAATGTGAAATGTCGAGTAAGTCTCGAAGTATAAACATATTTGCTATATTTGTTATGTGAATCAAATTTATCTGTTTTACAAATCAAATTCATAATGATATCTAGATCATAAAGATCCTTTTGACATATAGGATCCCGAAAATTTAATAAATAGATCCTTTTGACATATAGGATCCCGAAAATTTAAGGGCTTATAATCTCTTCATAGAGTCGTTCTGTTTTACACTCACGTTTATTTTTTTATATCTAATATTTTTCCCTTTAAAAATTCACCACTGTGGTCCTTGAACCATGTTAAAAATCTTTATCATCCAAACGACATATTACCAACCTCGTTTTATATTTTCTTTTAAAGTTAATCACACAGATGATTATGGATTTAGATAAAGTAACGTTTCGTTAGTAAGAAGATCAACTCCTTAGTAATCAACTCCTATACACAAAATTCCACTGATGACATTCGATAACAAATGACATACTAGTGTAAAAGTACGTAAATAATAGAATATGTCTACATATATGTTATGTTTGTTTAGCATTTGAATGAGCTAGATTGTACATCGAGGCCTACAATGAGGAGACGGATGGGGCCAACAATTTTCTTACGTACTAATAGTCCTAAAACAAATTGTGTATTTGGAAACGTTGATATGACGAAGGGTGTTAAATTTTTAACGTAAAACAAAATGTTTAACAAATTATAAAGCCTGGAAAAAAACTTAAATTATAGGAAAAAAGAAAAGAAACTAATCAATAAAACATTTAGCATATAAAAGAATTTAAAAAAATGGGAAATCTTCTTACTCTAATAAATAAAAAGGTATCTGGGATGACACGTGTCAACACCACAATCATTCTCACCAAAATTTTCCCGCCTCTCTCTCCTATTAAATAATTACCTTAATTACTAATAATACTATTTAACACTTTTTTAGATTTAATAAATTAATAAAGAGATCTATTTATTAATATTATTTCTAAATAAACAATTTTTTATAAAATAATAAATTTATTTAAAGCATAAGACTTTTTTAAAAAATACAAAATATTTAAAATTGGTATTTTTAAAAAGTTATTTTTTAAAACCAAAAATAATTAAATTTAAGGGTTATAATAAGAAAATTTTTAAAAATGACATTTTTATATGATTTGTTTTAGAACAAACGTTTATTTTTTTAAAAAAAAATAAAGTTTTAAAAGTTGATATCACTATTTTATAACTTACAGTCATTTCTAATATATAATTTCAATAATATTATATATTAAAATATTATTTTATAATTAATAAATTTTGTTATATTAATTTTTTATTTATTCAACCCGTGTAACACACGGGTTACTATAGCTAGTAGAAAATAAAGGAAAAAGAAACAAAAATGAGGGGAGCAAGGTTAAAACCTTGATGGAAAAAAAATAGAGGAAAGATGTCTTGTAGGCCTGTAAATGAACCAAACGTTCATGAACTGTTCATGAACTGTTCGGCGGGAAGTTCGTTTATGTTCGTTATTTTGAAAATGAACGAACATGAACAAAAAATTTGTGTTCGTTTAATTAAACGAACAAACATGAACACATGCTTTGTTTGTTCGTTTACGTTCATGAACGTTCGTTTATGTTCGTTCTATTAGCAGATATCTTTGTATATATGCTCCATATTTAGATTGTGATTGTATTTAGGTTTGGTACATATTTGTTTCCTTATTATTAGGTCGTGTATTCCCTATATATTGGGATTGTTATTTCATCAATGGAGACACAGAAACATTAACCTTCAATATCATATACGTTTATGGTATCAGAGCCATAACGTATAAACCCTTACAATCCATCTTTTGTTTCCTTAGCCATGGCCGACGGCGACAAAACTCACACCGAAAAACCACCCTCATCCGGAGAGCAGGCTACGGTCAAAGCACTCCACCCGGTTTATACTGTTACCAACATCCAACATAAGGTTCGAGTTCTTGATGGCACGAAGGTCACGTACACATCTTGGGTCAAACTGTTCATGCTTCACGCAAAAGGTTACGACGTTCTTCACCACATCGATGGCACCGACCCACCAGCAACCACCGATCCCGGTTATGACTCATGGGTCAAAATCGATTCCATTGTATTGCAATGGATATATGGGACTCTCTCCGATGATCTTCTGGTTTGTATACTTGAATCTGACTCTACCGCCAGAAAAGCTTGCCTTCGTCTTCAAGGAGTCTTTCTCAACAACAAAGGGTCCCGAGCCGCTACCCTTGAACACGCTTTCACCACCATCGATTATCAACTTGCTCATCCATTGCTAAATATTGCACCAAATTAAAAGAAATCGGGGAACAATTGAAAGACGTGGATCAACCGGTTCCGGAATCTCGTCTTGTACTTCAGTTGGCTCGTGGTCTTCCACCGGAATATGCGGTCACGACTGCGTTAATCCACCAACAATCCCCCACGTGGGATCTTGCACGGGATATGATTGAACGCGAAGTACAACGATTGGCAGCGTTGGAAACCAACCCGGTGCTCCTTGCTTCTACTCAAACTTCACAACCGCCTCCCCCCACCAACGATCCCCCTCAACGTTCCTCTACACGCGGTCAAGAATCATCTTCCCAGAATCGTCGCGGCCGTGGTCGTGGCCGCTGGAGAGGAAACCGTAATAATGGTAGTGGAGGCGGGTTTGGTAGCAATGGTTATGGCAGGTCTGGTCAAACTTCCAATCAAGCTCCACATGCTTCTTTACCTCCTTGGGCCCCATGGAACACACCCCCTGCCCATATCCCACGCAACCTCTTGGATCATCTTTCAATGGATGCCCAACTCTCCAACCTCTTGGCCTAATACGCAGCAGGCCTCATCAGCTGGGCCACCTTCTCAACAGGCCAACATGCTTTGTAATGGATTTGCTTATAAGCTTTGAGCCCAACTGATCTTGGAACAGCCTTTCAGAATATGCAACTTTCGGGTCAACCATGGCACTTTGATACAGGTGTGTCATCTCATGTCACTAATGAAAAACAGAAAATTCATTCCCCATTACCTGTTACATCTTTAAATACTATTTTTGTCGGTAATGGTCACGGGCTTTCAATAAAAGGATTTGGTAATAGCCTACACGTCTTACCCAACAAAACTTATTCTCTAAATGACATCCAATATACACCTCACATCATTAAAAACCTTTTATCCGTTCGTAAATTCACACGTGACAATCATGTTTCGATTGAGTTTGACCCCTTTGGTTTTACTTTGAAGGATCTCAAGACTGGGCAGGCACTTTCCCGCCACAATAGCACGGGGGACCTCTATCCATTCACTCAACCGGATCAAGCTTTTCTCACCACTTCCGCTACATCTCAATGGCATAATCGTTTGGGTCACCCCGGGGCGCCAGTCTTAGATTTTTTATCTCGTACTTTATTTATTTCTTGTAATAAACATCAAACTATGTCAATTTGCCATTCATGTCAACTAGCTATGTGACGCCCTAAACCCGGCAGGGCACCGGAGGCACGTCACGCAGTTGGATTAATATTTTAAACACAAATCAGAGCTTTCTATTTACAGCGGAAGACTTTAAACACTATTATATATATTAACCCAACTATTTAAAACATTTTACATATGATTGTATTTAACTATACATTGCCTTATTTACATTATTAACAAGTCTTAAATCCTAGCCAGCAGTTGCTCCAGGATAGCGTCCTCATCAGCTCATACTTGCTTTCCTCTATTATCAGAGGATCCCTCCTTACCTAGCACACACAACACACTCAAAACATCAGATAAACTGGTGAGTTCTAATTTTCATTAAAACATTAACAACATTTTCATACACACCACAGCTATCTTTTTATTGGCAATATTATAAATTCAACTTTTATCATCATTATGTCCCACTGGACCTGTCCCATCGAACATCGGTTGCCCACATCTAGCAACTACCAGTTCCCCATTCCCAGTAACGTCGGTTGCCCACATCTAGCAACTACCGGTTACTACACTCAGAAACATCGGTTGCCCACATCCAGCAACTACCAGTTTCTCATACTCGGTAACGTCGGTTGCCCACATCTAGCAACTACCGGTTACCATACCCAGAGACGTCGGTTGCCCATATCTAGCAACTACCAGTCTCCCATACCCAGTAACGTCGGTTGCCCACATCTAGCAACTACCGGTTACTATCTCTCATCCAGTAGGATGCCAAATAATCATCTAGGGTCGTCACCACAAGATGTTCACAAAGCTGAGTGATCGTCATCACTCCTATCAAACTGTACAGTTTCACACTCAGGCATCTTACCCTAACTGGCCTGTTGAGATTTACATCATATTACCATTTCAAAAACATTTCTTTTATTTATTGCCAATATTATCACATTCACTCACACCCCACACATTCTTTCTTTTAGCACCAGTTTTAACATATTTTCATTAATCATCACACCCCATCCGACCCATTGGAATCATTACCATCACGTAATGATTAACAATGTTCAGAGGACTATCTTTTACATCCTACCTTACTCATTGCAATCATTACCATCATGTAATGATTAACAATGTTCAGGTAATCATTTATTACCCCCACTTTCCCTCTAACAGCTTGACAAACTGTTAGAAACATATCCATCATTACTATCACAATTCTGGTACTAAAACATTCAATTCATTTATCATTATTTGTGTGCTAGCCCGAATGTTAAAACCAAACATTTAAAAAGGGCTTAGAACTCACCTTATCAACTTTCTCACGACAAGTTACACAATCTACGTACACGAGGTAACTAGTCCTTCCTCTAATCAAGGTATATCTAAAGCAATAAACCCTGATTCAATAACTTATTCTCAAACAGGGCCCTCATGCGATTGAACACTTATGCGAATGAGCAATCATGCGACTGGACCCATGCGGATGAACCATACGACTGACCCTTCAGTCGTACGACTAGCCGTTCATTCGCACGATTAAGTTCTCATTCGTATCCTGTGCTCACTCGTCTTCATTCGGTCTTCCAACCAGGCGACTGGGTTCCAATCGTACGACTGAACCTCCATTCACACTCAGTCGTCCGACTAGACTCTCATTCGTACGACTGAGGCATGCGATTGAGCCCATTCGCCTGAAACGAATCAGCAGCTGTGTTCTTGACGTTTTTGATCCAAACTCACTCAAAATTTGAGTTTTAACCATCCAAATTATACCATATTCAAAACAGATCCTATACACATCGTTTACAATGGTTTCGGACCATTATTTTATCAAAACTTCACAAAAACTTGGATTTGAATTCTTGGATTTGAATACAGAATGAACCAGGCCAATTTACTGATTAAAACATGTTGTTGGATCAAACTCAATCATACCCACAGCTTATAACATCTCCGGATTAATCCGTGATGTTCCAAAACTTACCAAAACGAAGTTCCGCCTAATCAATTTTGTGAGAGCAGGGTTTTGGGTGTGAAGGGGACAAGAGAACAGAATAGGTGTAGATAGAAATCTGCCCTTGAACCCCTGCACCGCCCTACTTATCCATACACTTCAATTTAACCGCCTCACCTTCAGTCGCACGACTAAACCATTCGTACGACTGAACCATTCGTACGACTGAACCATTCGTACGACTGAACAGTGCGACTGAAGCTCATACGCCTACGATTCGTACGACTGAGTCTCAATCGCTCATAAGGGGTGCGACTAAAGTTCATTCGCACATGACTTACGCGACTGAACACTTAAACACTAAAACACCTCAACTTAATTTAATTAATTATAACTATAATATAATTTACAAGTCCGGATTTAGAAACCGGATGTTACAAGCTAATAGTAAAAGACTTCCTTTTTTTTGATTCTAACACTTGTACTTGTGCACAATTCGATATTATTCATTGTGATTTGTGGACTTCTCAAATCTCTAGCAATTCTGGATATAAATATTACATGGTTTTGGTTGATAATTTTACCAATTATGTTTGGTCTTATCCCCTTAAATTCAAATCCGTCACCTTTCCTACATTTGTTAAATTCCATAAACTCATCCAAACCCAATTTCATAGAAAAATAAAATCATTCCAATGCGATTTGGGTGGGGAATTTGAGAACCATCAATTTAAATCTTTTGCTACCAACAATGGTCTCGTCTTTCGCTTTTCTTGCCCCCACACCTCCTCGCAAAATGGAAAATCCAAGCGTATGATACGCCGGCTTAACGACATCATTCGTGCTCTTTTGTTTCATGCACACATTCCCCCAACTTTTTAGGTAGAAGCTCTTCATACAAGTACATATCTTCATAACATCCTCCCGACCCAAAACTTCATTTTCTTACTCCCACCTTTGCACTCTACCGTCGTCACCCCTCATATGACCACCTATGAGTTTTCGGTTGTGCATGCTATCCTAATCAATCGGCCACCCAACCACACAAGTTACACCCTAGATCTACTCGATGTATCTTTCTCGGATACCCCAATGAGTACCGAGGCTACCGGTGTCTTGATCCTCTTACAGGTAAAGTTCATCTATCTAGACATGTTATTTTTGATGAACTTGTGTTTCCCCTTTAATGAACCCATCTCACCATCCTCTTATTCCTTTCTAGATGATGAGTCAAATCCCATGTTGTTTCATCCGGCCACACCATTACCCACTGAGCCCACTTCCTCACCGGCCCAACACGCTACTTTCAACCCACCAACTTCCCCACCGGTCACGGTCCAAACCGCCCACCCACCCTCTCCAGCCCACTCCACACCTTCACAACCCACAACCCAAACTCAATCACCACCTAACCTACCAAACTCCCCTTCCTCTACAGCCCAATCAACCGAACAACTAACACCGGCCCAATTACCTATGCCTCTCAACCAACATTCTATGACTACCCGAGCCAAAGCGGGTATTTCTAAACCTCAAACCCATTTAAACCTTGTCACTACCACCACCTCACCTATATCTCCAATCCCTAAATCCTATGCTAAGGCTTTATCAGATCCTAATTGGCTTGCGGCTATGCATACAGAATATAGTGCTTTAGAGAGTAATGGTACATGGGAACTTGTACCTCGACCCACACATACTCCGATTATCCGATGTATGTGGCTTTTTCGCCACAAGTTTAAGTCTAATGGCTCATTGGAACGATACAAAGCCCGGTTAGTGGCTAATGGGAAATCTCAAACTGTGGGTATTGATTGTGAGGATACATTTAGCCCGGTTGTTAAACCAAGCACTATCCGTACCGTTTTGTCTCTTGCAGTCTCTCGTTCTTGGCTGATTCATCAGCTTGATGTTAAGAACGCATTTTTACATGGGGATCTTAAAGAGGTTGTCTACATGCATCAGCCCCCATGTTTTGTGAACAAAGAATTTCCTAATCATGTCTGTCGTCTTAAAAAGTCCTTGTATGGCCTTAAACAGGCCCCTAGAGCATGGTACCACAGATTTGCCTCTTTTATTACTTCGCAGGGGTTTCGGAGTAGTACTTGTGATACGTCACTCTTTATATTTAAACAGGGGACTCATATGGATTACCTTTTATTGTATGTGGATGACATTATTTTGACCGCTTCAGATGCAAGTTTATTGAATCGGATCATTGCTTCACTATCTTCCACGTTCGCCATGACCGATCTTGGCAACCTGCATCATTTTTTGGGCATTACCGCTACACGTGATAGCACCGGCTTATTTTTGTCTCAATCTCAGTATGCACGAGATATTTTACAAAGAGCTTCTATGTCCATTGTAAGCCTAGTTCTACACCCGTGGACACGTCCACGAAGCTCAGCGGATCTACCGGTCCTCTATTAGATGATGGTACTCTTTATCGACAACTCGCAGGGGCTCTTCAGTATCTTACTTTTACACGACCCGATATTACGTATGCTGTTCAGCAGATATGTTTGTTTATGCACGCCCCACGGGAGCCTCATTTTGCTTTTATGAAGCGTATCTTTCGGTATATTAAAGGTATATTGGATTATGGTCTACGGATCACGGCTTCAAAATCGTTGTCGTTAACGGCTTACTCTGATGCCGATTGGGGGGGATGCCCTGACACTCGGCGTTCCACTTCCGGATATTGTGTTTTTAGGGGATAATCTCTTATCATGGTCATCCAAGTGACAACATACTATATCTCGCTCCAGTGTCGAAGCCGAGTATCGTGGTGTTGCCAATGCAGTGGCTGAGGCAAGTTGGCTGCGGAATCTTTTACTCGAGTTACACGTTCCGCTACGGCATGCCACTATTGTCTTTTGTGATAATGTTTCTGCGGTTTACTTATCCGAAAATCCAGTCCAACACCAGCGCACTAAACATGTCGAGATGGATATTCATTTTGTTCGTGAGAAGGTTCAGATCGGTCACGTACGGGTTCTTCATGTACCAGCCTCCTCACAGTATGCAGATATCTTTACTAAGGGTCTTCCGCGACAGCTTTTTCAGACTTTTAGATCCAGTTTGCGCGTCCTTTCCAATCCCGCTCGAACTGCGGGGACTATTAGGTGATATCTTTGTATATATGCTCCATATTTAGATTATGATTGTATTTAGGTTTGGTACATATTTGTTTCCTATTATTAGGTCGTGTATTCCCTATATATTGGGATTGTTATTTCATCAATGGAGACACAGAAACATTAACCTTCAATATCATATACGTTTACGTTCATATATGTTCGTTCATTTACGTTCGTTTATGTTTGTTCATTTATGTTCATTTATTTATATATATTAACATATTAATAAAAGGGTATTATGTGTTAGCATTTGAAATATAAGTGTATTAAGTTATACTAGAAACCTATAAGTTTAGTGAGATTTTAATTTCCACTAATGCACCTAAAAATTCCAAAATGACCATTTAAGTTTTTTTTTTTGTTCAGTTTTGTTTGTTTATTATGGTTCATTTATGTTCGTTTATTATTATTCATTTGTGTTCGTTTATGTTCGGGAACTGTACATTTAGCTTCTTAACGAACAAACATGAACGAACATGAACATTTTTATTTTCTTAATGAACGAACATGAACAAAAAAAAATGTTCGATAATGTGTTCGTATTCGTGTTCGTGTTCGGTAAAAGTTAAATGAACGAACACGAACATCAGCTGCTGATGTTCGTGTTCGTTCGATTCATTTACAGGCCTAGTGTCTTGTTAGTAACCATACCTATTTAATACATAAAAAATGAGACAAAAGAAAAAATGTTATTGCAATAATAAAAAAACACGTGTCAAAATCCAGCAAGTCATCATTTATAATAGATCTCTATAATTTGAAATTTTTATCACTATAATACTCTAGTATAATGTGCATTATTATAGATGAAAATTTATATGTTTAATTATTGTTTAGTTTGGGCTTATGTTCATTCGATACGTTTATCAGACTTTTTATATTTTAAAATTGACAGAAATTATAATTTAACAATATATATGTGCAAAATGATTCATCAATTACTTATAATTGCCCACCCCTAAGTGGTGTGGTGGTAGTGGTTTCGGTTTTCAATAGGGAGGTCAGGGGTTCGAACCCCACTAACAACACTAACTTGGTATTGGTATGGAATGAAATTCATCTTTCAAAAAAAACTTATAATCATGTTATTCGTTCTTTATGAGAAAAGATGATAAAGAGAACAAAATGATGTGACAGAGGGAGAAAGATTTTATCCTATGAATCTTAACGAGGAAGTTATTTCCGATACAAAAACTAGAAGTACACATAACATAATTATAAGGTTGTTTACGAGTTAGAAAGTCGGCTTCGGGTTTAGACGGGACAAAACTGGATTGAGAACGAACAGGTAGTTAAGACCAAAGAAACACAAAAAGATATAGCTCGGTCGGTTTTGATTTTCAGTTCTAGATGGGAATGGCGATAAAACTACCAAGTGTCAAAAACATGAACAATTTTAATCATAGTTCAGTCCCTTGGTTCAACCAGTCTGAACTGGTTTATACATAGCTGTTCCTAAGGGACCGAAGGTCTCAGGTTCGATTCGTGGAAACGGCCTCCCTACAAAATGTGGGGGAAAGATCGCGTACATCTTCCCTTAAATGGGACGGACCCTCCCTGGACCCTGCGAAAACGCGGGAGCTCTTTGCAGCACCAGATACGCTCTTTTTTTGATCCATTTATTGATGATTTCCATATTTATACAAACAAAATAGAAATAAAAATTTGATTTTAGCACCTCTTTCTTTTGTTGTGAGAAAGGAATTTGGTCGGCATAAGTCATTTTCGACGTAAAAAAACTGGTTTTGGTCACTATCTATTAAATTTTAAAGTCCAATTTCCAGATCATCAAATGCACCGCCCACCTCACCATTTTTAATCAATTCAACAATTCAATTTTGGGTTGGTGGCAAATGCTGGGGCCAACCATCTTTATTTGCAATTATTATTTGTTAGAAACACAATTTCTTTCACATGAGAAAATAAGTGTAAATATTTGTCAAACTAGTTTGTGAGTTTTGTTAAAAGTCCTGTTTTAACTGTTTGGGCTCGAGTTTAAATTGAGCCTAAATTTAAAAAATAAAACCGCAATACGCTTCACCATTGTCGGCCCTAGGTCGGATGGATGGTCGCTCAGGGATCAGGGTTTTTTTCTTTTAGATATTAAGTGTTGATTAACATATTTATAATTAAATTATAAGTTATTTAGTATTTTTGTGCTCTAAAGGAGCCTAAGAAATCAATAAATATTTTAAATCTCAATAATATATTCAAGAGAGGGTTTAGATAAACCCGATTAACCAAATTTAGTTAAAAGAAAAATAAAAAATCTAATTTGATTTATGTTCCCCATTGATTCCCAACCAACAATTTAGCGCTATGGCACATACGTCTCGATCTTGCTATGTATAAGTTTTTAATTTAAGGTTTTTTTTACTAGTAGTAGTGGACATATGCCACCAATCACTACTAAAATTTTCATCTTACACCCTCTTAAAATTTTAATTTATACCATTAAGAATCTAATGTTTGAACTTGACCCCTTGTACTACATATGTTATGCATTTTTTACCTAGTAATTTTTATTACTAATTTGTTTTTTTTTCAACGACTTCCGTTAGTCAATTATATTTTTAGAAAAATAATTTGTGCTTGATTTTTTTCTTGACGTCCCGATATAAATTTTGTTAAAAACGGAGCTCCATTAAAACATGGTATTTATTGGAATCGTAGGTTATATCAACTAACAATAACGTGTTGGTACTGTGAAAATGAGACCGATACCTACTAACGAGCATTGGTTTCGATATATGATTGTTTTATATCTATATCATCGCGACAACATGCTTAACGAAGTTTGCAAACATACTTCATCGCACAGGCTTAATTTCTAGTGCTAGTTTGATTACATTAGCTAAACAAATGACATTTAATATTAATACACTTAATATTCGTTTTTGTTAAAATAAAAAAAGAAGTTGAAGGTAAAAAGAAAAAAAGACTTACCTAGTGACTAGCGTTTAACTTAATCATTTATTTACTAAAAAGTAAGTAACAATGTCTAAATTTAAATATTACTAATTATCAATTTAAGTCTACATCAATTATTTTGTACTATAAGTATTAAAAGTTGTACATATTTTTTTGTTTTTTTTCTTTCTTCTCAAATTTGTTTTAGACACAATACTTTTTTATTTTTATAATTTAGCCCATATAGTTTTTCACTTTTAACTTTTGTCCTTTATGCTTTTTATCTTTTACAAATGTTTCGTTTTACATTTCGATCTAAATGTTGAGAGTTAACACGTCGAAACATGTGTGGTTCAGTTACACATATTTTCTTCAAGTTGTACGACTCCATCGCAACACGCGGGTCAGATCGACTTAGTTATTGTTTTTAATGTTTTATGTTTTACGTGCGTGGTTCAACGTTTTTACATCTACCTTTCGTTCGGTTTTACTTTTTTTCATTTTTATTTCTTTCTAAACATAAGAGTTTTTAGGTATTGATGGTCGTTGACGATAGTGTAACATTGGTGGTACTTAGCATAGTCTTACGCCTCTCGTTCTAACGCATGGGTCTTAATACTAATTGTAGTCTAAATATCATCAATCAAATGGGCTTGCTTCTAAAAGTTGACTGGGCTAAAGCATAAAGGGTCTATTAGTATTACTATAATAGCTTATAAACAAATTTAAATAAATATGTAAACAAACACAATCAACAAATGTAGTTAATGATAATTAAGAGCATCTCTAATAAGGCATTTTTAGCCCTAAAAACGTCACATTATCCGTTTTTTAGACCAAGAACCATTGGAGGGTTTGTTTTTACAAACCTTGTTCATACATATGAACATGAAAAAACACTATTTTTGGGGGGAGGTGAGACAAGAGTGAGGCCAGATGAGTTGGTAATTAGAAAATAAATATAAGAAATAGTGATGATGTGACAATGCTTTTTGATTTTAAAACACCTTATTGGAGAGATTTTTAAGAATTTTAAGAAATGAGTGTTTTTTCTGATGTGGCAGTGAGTAGGCACGTTTTTTAGTGTTTTTAAAGTCTCTTATTGATGATGCTCTAACAAATGTAAATGTACGATCATGAGTAACTAGAAAAAATAACATAAACGAACAAACAAAACTTATGTTCATATGTTGTTTGTATAATCAAAATGACAAAAAATTTATCATCTATGTTTATTAAACAAACCAACCTTCTAAATAGACATGGACAAAAACCAACGTTAACAAATATAAATAAGTAAACGGAACATGTGTGCATGTTGTTTGTTTAATTAAATGAAAAAAAAATGGTTATATTCATTTGTTTATTAATAAACTAACATAAATGAAATTAATTACCGTCAAAATCCAATGTCTATTTGTTCATTTAACTTTCAGTTCGTTCACAAGTCAGCGTGTTATATAGTTTTAGCCTTCAACATCGTGTCATCGATCACATGTTGTATTCCAATCCTCTTTTACGACGACGTGTATCTTTACGGTTGTTTACACCTCAAAATCCAAAGAAAGTGTCGTCTCTTCACGACTGTTTAAACCCGGCCAGTCCAAAGAAAAAGGAAGGATATGGCCTTTGATGGTGCACCATTGTTGGGTAAGATGTGAGAACATGAGTACGTTTGATTCGTTAGAATTTAATATCATTAATTTTAATTATTAATTTTTATGTTTAAATGAATTTATAAAAGCATGGACAAATACAATGCATGTGAGAACACCTTCAAGTGCACATGCTACCATTCTGGAGGTTAAACAGCCCAAAGAGTGTATAAAAAAGATCGAATAACCATCTTTATATAACTATCATTAAAGTGTCTAACCGTTCACTAAGCACTATGGTCATGTTCGTTTGTTTATTAAGTGAACCAAGTTGTCTAGCTATTCATCAAACATTTTGTTTGTTGACATGCCTGTACATGTTAGATGGTTTTAGCCTACAACACCATGTCATATATATGTCGTATTTCAAGCCTCGTTTATGGTATTATACATCTTCACGACCGTTTGCACCCCAAACTCCAAAAAGTGTCGTTTGTTTACCACTCTTTACACCCCACAATCCAAGGAAAGTAGATATATCACATTTGAGTTTCTAGTATTGAGCCCACACACCGATTAGGTTAACTAAAGTGTCATAATTATATTATCTCCTAATCTAATATACATTCCAATACTTTAATGATGCACCATTGTTGGGTGAGATGTGAGAATAAAATCGTAAACACAAAAGACCTTCAACATAGAGCATTTGATTCGTAAAGTAAAATGGATTTATTTATTTAGACTTATTATTTTTTAAATATTTTAAATTAATTAATAAAAGCTGTGACAAAAACTATGCATGTGAGAACATATTCAAGTGCACATGTTACCATTTTAGAGGCTAAACAGCCTATGGGAGTAAGGGGTGTGTCCATACTCTTTGGTGTAAAGTTTAAACAACTGAACCACTTCACATGTTGTATGTCTCCTCTATGGTTTACTAGAGCACAATCCATGTTTACCTCAGATAGATGACACTAACTATAATAATATTATACATACACATGCTCAGAAATGTTTTGATTATACTTTATCTTTTTAACGGGAGTACAGGACGAATGAGTTAACATAAAGAAAAAAAAACTGATCGAATAAACCAAACGGTTAACAATCCCTGAAGTTTGTAAGATGTATACAGCTTCCTCAATCGGAAAAAAATCAATTCTTATTGTAACGGTGCGATTTGTGTAGTCATATATAAAATGTTAACTATTTATTAAATTAAACACCCACACACACATACATGTCATTGTTCTAAGTAAATACTAGTGACGTGCTTGTTTTAAGTAACTCGTATGAAAATGTTATCAACTTAAACATGAACACGAGCCTGCCATTTTATCACTTCTAGAGTAAGTTTGTTGGAGCTCGATTAATAAAGAAGTCCGAGACAAAGTGGCTCGTGAGCCTAATAAAACCTGCTAGTCACATAACTATTATTTTATATATTAAATATATGTTACAACATTCACAATCCAGTTATCATCTTCATTTTTTTAAATACACTAAAAATTATATTTTTCTTTTTTCTATTCAACTAAATAACATTTTTATATTTTATCATTGCATATTCTCTCTCCTCTACTCACACCCACTTTCAAACAATATTAAAAAATAATAAAGATGAATAGTATTTTATCAAATACAAAGATAAACAGTATATGTTATGTATCCTACACTCATTACCACTTACAACCATATTTGTAACATAAAGAGCACACTCATAAATATACAGAGAATGGACTGTGAATGCTCTTACAAAATAATAGTACTTCATAAGTAAAATCTAAATAAAAGGCAAATAAATAATATATATTGTGTTATATATATAAATTGTATGTGTCTGAATATATAAAAAAAACACATAAATATATAAAATTTAAAATAATCAAATACATAATAAATAATAACCCGGTTGAGCCAAACCCAAGCCAAATTAAGCTCGAGTCTAAAA
This sequence comes from Flaveria linearis, assembly GCA_024085815.1. Classification (NCBI taxonomy): domain Eukaryota; kingdom Viridiplantae; phylum Streptophyta; class Magnoliopsida; order Asterales; family Asteraceae; genus Flaveria; species Flaveria linearis. The sequence continues at coordinate 34,936,939 of CM044016.1, read as the reverse complement.
GACTACTTGTTAGGCGAGCTAAAGATTTGAGAATAGAGCTCAAAAGAAGCCGAAATCTAGTAAGTTAAACGAGCAAAGCTTAAGATCAAACAAACTCAAACTCGACTCGTTTAGACCGGGCATGTTTGGTTGTCCATCTGAGAAGGACTTTTCAACTTTTGGAGGGTTGAAATGACAAAAATGCCCCTCCAAATAAGTTAATAAATTAAAATTTCTAGCTTATTGACTTATTTGGAGGGGCATTTTGATCTTTTCACCCCTCCAAAAGTCAAAAGTAGATAAAAAAAAGCAATCCCAAACAGCCCTACCATACTGGATTTAGACATATATTTTTCCTTTTGCAAATGGGTCAAATCTTAAACAAATTTTACAGGCCCATCCCAGCCCAACTAATTACAAGCGTCGAGTAAAGATGGTAAAATAGTAAATTATAATAATAATTAAAAATAAAAAATAAAAAAAAATAAACAAAAACCGCGGGAAAGAGAGCCGTTAAACAAAATTGGCGCGAAAGGCTGTAAAATTTGACTCGAATTTCCATTCTGCCCCCTGCCCGACATTAAACGGGCAGCTCATCATCCATTAAACGGGCAGCTCACCATCTTCCCTCAATCATTAACCAAAAAGAATCCTAAGCATCATTATTATATATTCATCTCCCCACTCTCCCTACATCTTTTACCACCTCAACTCCAACAATCAAACCCCTTTCATTCCTCCATAATTTGATTCAAAACTTCTTCAATTTGATATCTTGATATGGGATTCTCGAAGAAGAACAAATCGGATGGAGGCTCTAAAGATGGAAAGAAGTGGGTGATCGCCGGAATATCCTTACGGGCTCCGCTGAAACCTGTATCGACCAAGAAGTTGAATGGCGAAGAAGAAGACGATGCAAGATCGGAGTCTGGGGCGACGACTCCGACCAGTAATCAGGTGGCGGTGGCGGAGTGTCCGCCACCGCCTAGAAAGCGCCAGCCGACTGCTGGCGCTTCGTGTTACAATAATAATAATGGGAGCAGAAATAGAGAGTTTTATAATTCGCCTGATATTGATTCGTTTTTTGAAGTGGTGTTGAATACGGGAAGAAGAAGTTAGTTGATTGATGGTTGGATGTTATTATAGGATTTGTGTTTTTGTTAGTTCTTTTTTTTTTGTTTTGGGTTTTGATACATTAGGTTAGATTTGTATAAATGCGTATATGGTTAGTGTAGAAATAGTTAACTTAGATTATTATTTTTTATTGTTATTGTTAGTATGTTATAATTGATTAAATTGCATATGTGACGTTCTTATTATTTTTTATTGTTATTGTTAGTATGTTATAAAGATCAAATTGCAAGGTTTAAACGATGAAATTTGGATGTTAACTTTCATCTAGCAGTTAAAAAAAGTAGTCTTATTTTGAGTACTAATCTTTATATGAGTTTTTTTTGTAAACACATCAACTAATGTGGTGTTTTTTCTTTTAGAGCTTTTTATATATTATGTCTTATACAATGAATATAGTATAATATTATATACATGTTAATAATTATATAAAAATGGAGTTTTATTAAACATACTAACCGAATTTTCTTTTGTTTGAATTTGATGGTTAAAAAAGCCGGTGTGAATAGAATAACTAGTTTTGTATGAAGAAGGATCAAAGTCATTAAATACAAATGCAAGCTAATAATATGCCTCCACTACATTATTACTCAAACGTGTTATAATGTCTAAAAGTTTGCAAGTATACAACGTTAACAAATTATTCTATTAAAGAATAAGGGTGAAGGAGGTGGAATCTAAATGAATTCAAGCAATAAACTAAATCAAAAGTTTATGTACCCAATAATCACCATTTGAAGCTGCTACCCGAGCGGTGACGATGGTGTCCTAATGAACCCAAATTAACCTAAACTTGAACCCGAGCTCCTCACGACTATAATAGAAAGTAGGGTAAGCTCTCTCTATTTGCTTGCAATGCTTAGAGGTGCTCAATGAGCCGGTAACCCTTCCTTCTCTTACTTGAAGAAATCGAATCGGTCCAAAAAAATCATGCCGACTCTCTGGCTACGATTTGCTTCTAAGATAAAAAAAAATAAATTTTTTTTCCAACTTTGCGCGTGACTCGCATTAACAACTTTATCCCACCCTACATTAGCCGGTGTGTGTGAGCTTCAAATGTTCGACCAAAGAATTTACCTACCCAATAGTGAATCCTGCAAATAAAGCAAAAACGGCTCCCATAGAAAGTACATAATGGAAATGTGCTCATAGGTTTCTACATGTGACTAACTTAATGTGCTTTTAGTAGCAGCAGCCACTCTTCTCAAATCTCTTATCTTAAGAGAAGAAAGATCTACGCTACGAAAAGGATATCTCATAGGTTTATGGGTGTTTTGTGAAAAATTTTAAAAAATGAATGTTACGCGATTGTGATTTACGGAATCATATTATTAAGTATTGGTTCCATAAGTTTGTAAACCATAATCACGTAACACTCGTTTTTCAAAACTTCCCACAAAACACCCATAAACCATCACCTTTACTAAAGTCTAAATACAACTACTTTAAAAAGAAATTGTAGTTTTCCTATGTTTAGAACAAGTTTTCCTTATCCATGTATTTTCAGGAAACAAACAAATGTATAAATGAATAAACAGCGTATAGTGAAAACAAAACAAAACGTGTAACATATCTTATGTGAGAAGAACAAACGAACTCTAAACAATATATATCTTTCATTTTATACATATAAAGTGTCTAATTCTCTAATTTTTTATTTCTTTTTTATCCTTCAATTTATTGGTTAGCTTTTACATTGTGTTCCAAATAATAGCCGGACAATCCATTATACAACATAGATAATCAAAAGTTAATAATTCAAACTATGAATCTTCAATCTATATATTTAAGTGATAACTGTGAACAAATGATTACTCCAATAGCATAATCATAAATTTATACTTTCTTTTCATTTGATTTTACGCAAAGTGATAATTGTGTATGAAATGATAATATTATATATATATATATATATATATATATATATATATATATATATATAGGGGAGGGTTCCAATGAAAACCACATTATAATTGAAAACTATAAAAACCACTTTATAGCCTTTGATTTAATTGATGAATGGTTTAGATCAATTAGTGGCATGATTGTAATTAAATGAATAATTAAGGATGCATTATTAGTCATTAAGGGTAAGATAGGAAAACCATATTGTTTTAAATTTAGAACATTCCATTATCAAACAAAATTTCCTAAAATTACTCTTTTCTCTCTCATGTATGTTATTCACTAAACACAAACTTATTTATAAAAATAACACTAAATTATTTTTTATTTTTGTAACATAAAAAAGAACTGATAGTCTCAATATGTAACGTTATGTTACATATATGTATCAGTGTTTCATGTACATGAAAATTTGTTACGTATACGTAACACAATCAAACTTCAAAATACTTAGTTGTGATTATTTAGTACATATATGTAACAGTAGCAAAATAATAATTTGTATAAATATAACAACACTGATACGTATATGTAAGGAATTACTCCAGATATGTTTTGATTTATAATACACGAAGCATACATATAAATATAGGTAATCAATCATCTGAATTAAACATTGGTACATATATGTATGTAACTGGGTACGTATATGTACCATACCATGATAACTTTTCCATTCAGTTGATTGTCATATTCATAGCTATCACAGTTACGTATATGTACTGATCATCATTTTCATAGCTATCAAAGTTACATATACTGTACCTAACAAGGTTACATATATCTTCGGAAGTTAAATATACATAAACACGTATAGCAGATCATCATTTTCATAGCATGTGTTCCTGATATTACACATGTTTACGTACCTATATAATTTACTTTTTTTGCTAATCATAGTTTGTTCTATATATTCAGAAGTTACATATACATAAACACGTATAGCAGATGATACAATTGTCAAAACACTTTAAGTTACATATATTAGTTACGTTTAAAGTGATCTTAAATTGTACTTTGCATATGTAACTATGGGTACGTATACATAACCCATCACTTACATCGATTTTCCATTGATGTTCTTCCCTTTAGTGACCCACATACATATATGTAACTTCAATTGCAAACACTAAATCAAGGAAACTAGATGGCCTAGTTACATATACGTACCAATACTTACATACATGTAACAAAATATAGTAACAAAGAAAACCATTGAAAAGCCAAAAAATATTTATACATATGTGTGTGAATACAAGTTCAACTTACGTATACGTAAAAAAAGAAGTACATATATGTAAACAAAAACTTATACATGCATATAGTTCATCTCATCTAAACAAAAAACTTATACGTACGTCATGAGTGGGTACATATATGTATCTTACCTACCTTCCCATTTTCCATCTAGTTCATCTCCATCTTCATTAGGGTACATATACGTAATCGATCTCATCATCATCATCATCATCTTCTTCTTCATCTGGACTTACATATACGTACGTCACAAGTGGGTACATATATGTATCTTACATAGATTTCCATTTTCCATCCAGTTCATTATCATCTTCATTACGGTTACATATACGTACCAGAGCAAGTTCATCATCATCTTCTTCTTCATCTTGATGTTACCAGTTCTTCCCTATTCCACTTATCAAAATCTCAGCCAATTCCCCATTACTCAACCACCAACGCTCTTCAACACATCATACGCCTCAGAAATCAACTGCATATCACCATACTCAATCCCATTATGCACCATCTTCACGAAATTACCAGACCCCTCTTCCCCAATGTACGTAAAACAAGGCCCATCTTCCACCTGTGCAGCAACTTTCTCCACAATATCCTTAATATTACAATACGCCTCATAAGACCCACCGGGCATCAACGAGGGTCTATTACGAGCCCCCTCTTCACCACCACTAACCCCATGCCTAAATACAACAAGCCTTTGGATTTCGCCTCAACGATCCGCCGTTCGATGTTCTCGTACCACTCATTCCCACCGTCGATGATGGTATCTCAGGGCTCCATATGATCAGCCAACGCAGCGATGGTTTGGTCGACGGGGGCACCGGCTTTGACGAGGATGATGACGGATCGGGGATTTTGGAGTGACCAAAATTAAAAGGAAAAGATTTTAGTATGGAGATAATAAGGGAATTCAAAAGAATAAATAGTTACCAAAATTAAAATGGTGTCAAAATTACCTTACTAACCTTTTAAATAAAAAATAAAAGTTTAAAAGGAAAAGATTTGATTAGTGAGAGTGGTTTTCTTAGTTTTCAATTATAAAGGTGGTTTTTATTTGATCCCTCCTCTATATATATATAGGGAAGGATCCTAAGAAAACCATTAAATTATGAGAAAACCAAAAAAAACCAACTCTAACCAATCATATAATTTCTAATAATTTTTTATTTTTCTTATTAGAAGGGTATTAATGTAAAATTTCACCCCTACTATTTTAGGTAATTATACATTTTAATTTTGAGTTCCTTATTTTACTCTTGACTAAACTTAATCTCTCTCCTGACTTTTTCCTTATCTACTTTCATTGCAACCCTAACTTTTAATTTGCAGATAACCCCGAAGCGAAGAAAGAGGTGCAGCAACAAGAGGTTGTCCTCTCCCGGCCCAGTAGTTCCGCAACTACTATCGTGGTTGTTGTCCTCTCAACGAGCACAACAAGGACAGTAGAAAACACGATGCCAACCAAGGTTTATAATGGTGATAGATTGGATACGTGAGTTTATGAAGTCTACTCATAGTTATTTGATTATTGCGGTCAAGGTATTAGGTATCCGCATAAGCAATCGACTAATAAGAAAAAGAAAAGAAGATGTGATAATCAGTTGGAATGTTAGGTTTGATGAAACCCCCACTTGCAACCACCGTTGGAGCATTGGAGGATGGAAACGATCATGACTTATTGCTAGGCTATGTAATGAGCACCTCATTCAATCGATTGAAAAAGGTAGAATTAAGAGGTGTACGATATCATCTATTGTTCGATATTATTGAAAAGGTGTTTAATTTTAGTATAAGAAATTGAGATGATGATGATTTACGTATATTGTTACGTATACGTAACTACCGAATTAAAGACTGAGTTTCTTTAAAAAACATCGATGATCATTGCAGAAGATGACTTCATCCGATTGTTTGGTTACATATATGTAAGTAAGAGTCATATATGTAATATTATGGGTTACATGTTTGTAACTAATCAGAGTTCCATAAACTTACATATATGTACATTTAATGCTACTTACATATACCTTAACTTCTGTGTACCTGTTGATAACTTTTTATAAAGCTTAAGTTCTAGGTTCTTGTGATTATTACGTATATACCTAACTTATGTGTCAGACAACGCTGGTATGGGTGGGCGGTGAAGATAGTGTTGGTGGGTTTCAATTCGAGAAACATGATGAATTTGATGACATCTGAATTTGATATGGGGCTACGCAAAGAATCGAAGATGATGACCAGGAAGAATTTGAACCAAAAAGATAGTGTTGGTGGGAGCATCTATATCTGCTAGGGATGAGCATCTGATCACGCAAGGATGTTTACATATACGGAAGTTCACCAACATATCTTCTTTATTTGTTTTTTGATTGCTTACATACACGTAAGTTTCACCATTTTAACGTAATAGTATGCATATTGTTTTTTCTTTGTTTGCTAATTGCTAATTTGGTTATGTTACATATACGTAAGCAGGTTACATATGATGCATCAATTCACCGTTGATTATTTAAGAAAATGGAGATGAAGACAATTTTGATTAATATGAAGATGATTGTTACATATATATAATCAAATTATATATACGAAACCATGTCTACGTATGTGCAACTTTTAAGTTTAACATATTATTCTATACTAGTTGCGTGTTATAGTTATAGTTTTTTTATTATTTTCAGTTGATTATCGATTCTAACAGTAATTTATTTAAATTTTCTGATTTGTATACCATTTTAGTGAGTGATACATATACATAAGTTTCATCATTTTAATGTAATAGAAATTGTCATGTTTTTTGTTTGTTTTATGTGTGTTTACATATAAGTAAGCATATTGTAGGGAGCAAATATATTTTGAACATAAATATGAACATGTTTACGTATACGTAAGCATTGACGTAATTAACATAGATCTGCAAAAAAAACTTTTGTTCTTCTAAAATATTTAGAATGATATTTGAATAAATTAATTTGATTTTAAATTAAATAATATTGTGCTTGATTTTAGAGAGAGAGAGAGAGAGAGATTTAAGGGATTTTAGTTATTTCTAAAAATATAAAAATTATAATCTACCTAAAACACCCTTTAATCATTTAATTAAAACAAGTATTTATTAATATTTATAAAATTACCATTGATTAATATCAACCATTGATCAATTTGATCAATGGTTTAAAAGTTTTTTTTGGTTTTCTTATAAATAAAGGTTTTCTTAGGAACCCTCTCCTTGTGAAGTCACTAGATGGATAAACATCCGAGCGTGTTCTTGACGGAAGGTGATAAGCCAAAAGACAAACAATAGTACGAACAATAATAGAATGATTTTATTGATAAAACATAACGATTTTAAGCTCGTTACAACTTAAAAATCAAGACTTTTGGCAAGGGGAGATCGAGCATGATCTCCCCTCTCATCCGGCAGCGTCTGGGTGCCAGGAACACTATGAAAACCCTTAGGTTTCTACACATTGAAACTGGTATATATAGGCCTCGGCCCATATTAGATGCGACTGGGCCCATTCGTGCGATTGGACCATGCGTATGGTTCAATCGTACGACTGGACCATAAGACTGGTCCAGTCTTACGAAGACTGGTCCAGTCTTATGAATGCCCTAATCGCATCTCTCAGTCGCACGACTGGTCCATTAGCATGGCTCAGTCGTACGACTGAGTCTCATTCGCATATGCTCCTGCGAATGACCCAGTTTCATGTGTTTACAAGGTGTATAACATTAAGCCTAGACTATTCGTCAAGCGACGGACACACTATATATGACTATATATGCTCCAATAAATTCCCCCTTGGACGTTGCTTGCGAATAGTAGATAACACCTCTTACAATCTTCAGTCAATCTTTGCTCTGGTTTCTAATAGAATCAAACGAACAACCATATTAGCCAACATTGCCGATCCGTCAGGTTACCACAATATCCCTGAAAATGAATTTAGGCACAATAGCTTTCGTTTACTTTGCAGAACACCATCATAGCAGTAAGATTCCCCAAACGACTGATTTTTCCAGATAATGACATGACCAGTTTTCCATTGCTTCAATCTTCACACAGTCTAACCTGTTTAACATTTCCAACTGTAGAAATTCCCCTCACGTTCAGCATATCCCAATATATATACATTGTGCTCTCTTGTTGTCTTCATACGATGTATTGGGCAAAAGGTTGAAGGTTCCAATCCACAGCTGACAATATCAAACAAATCAGCATGCACGAAGATTCATCATCAGAAACCTGCTCACATCATCACTTTCTGATTGCGTCTTCAATTTCTCTATACATGGATTCCCCCTAAGGATGAGAATCCTCTCTGTGCGGATAAATATAACTTGATTGGCCCATAAATAGTCAGATGCTCCTGACTACCCCACAAAATCAGCACCGACAGCTGACATCTTCTCTTCTCTCTTTCGTGTTCTAACAACATTCACCGATTCTGGAAGTCCAACGAATAATGGGGTATCCATCGAACTTGTTTGACATAAGAAACTCAGGGTGAATGTGCTTTGCTCATCCTCAACTCTTGCATAGACTCTCCAGGACAATCTTCACTATTGACCCGAACATGAACCGAAAATGACCCTATAATTTTCCCAAAAAAATTTATTTTACCAGACTTTTTTAGAAGGCTTCCCGACTGATAAAAATGGTTTAGGGAAAAATTCGTGCAAGAAGCTGTTCCAGACTCTTTTTATTATTATTTTTTTTTGGTCTGGTACACAGCTCATTCGTGCGACTTGAACAGATGAATGAAGACATACGTACGAATGGGTGATTCGTGCGAATGGATACTCCGAATGGGTCAGTCGTGCGAATGAAGTACATGAAAGGGTCAGTCGTGCGAATGAATGTTCATTCGTACGAATGGACATACGACTGGGTTAGACGTACAAATGGACCATACGAATGGTTCAATCGTGCGAATGAGGCCCAGTCGCATGGCCTAATCGCATGAACGGGTCTGAACGTAGAAAACCAGATCTGCAGCCGCCACAAGGCTGAAAAACCCTAATCCGATGATTTGGACGAGATACAACACAAAATTTGTATCACTGGATTTGTTTTTATGATCTGAAGAAGATTCCGAGTCCGGTTTTAACAAACAAACATCACACACAATGAGATTTGAGCAAAACAAGATGAACACGAAGAACACGAAGTGGGTTTAACGTCAAAGAACTGAACTTTGATCCAGAAATCAAGAGCTCGGGTTGCTAGAATGATTGTTAGATCATTCTAGTAGTAACCTGGCTCTGATACCAATTGATAAGACATTATAATCTTTTTATCATCTCAGACATGATCACTTTTAAAAACAACACATTCACTGATCACCTCAGATGTGATCCATTTATCCACCAGATCACCTCAGACGTGATCCATTTATCCACCCGATCACCTCAGACGTGATCCTTTTAACCTTTTAGAAACAGTTTGTTTAAGTAAACGTTAAGCACATTTGGTGACATTTAGCAGATAACAATACGCACAGTCCGACATTGACACATAATACTAAAAAATTGAAAAATCTTAAAACTACGAATAGAATGAACATGTTTTGTGGTTTTTGTTGGGGCAAGTTTGTGTAGCTTATTAGCATTTACATTTTATCCGGAACAGACTCTTTTGTAATCAGACAGGCATACACACCATCACTTGGAACATTGAGTGCTTATTACCTTAGCATGATAGAATATCACTGTGCTTATCTAAGACTTCTAAGAACTAACTGGGAATCATGTTTGAACTAATACGCAATACTTATTGATTTTGAACATCAGGCTTTGCAGTCACGACGATTGTCAGTATATTTGTCCACTTAAATCCATACACAGACTTTTGACACATATCAGTGATTAATTAGATGAATTAGGTCAACAAGTATTTGTGCGTTTCACAGGTATATGGTAATCAATCTTCCTCAGGAGATTTTGAGCGGTCTTGGGACTTAGAAGAATTGGTTCTAAGAATTTTCAAAGAGATGCTAAGCCTCAGGTCAGTGCCATCGCACAGCAGAGAGGCGCAAACAACAATGAATTCTTAGAACGAATAGGTTATGCTAAGCCTCAGGTCAGTGCCATCGCACAGCAGAGAGGCGCAATACCTATTTTTCTTCTTAGAGCAGTCGTAAGATTGGGCTAAACTTGTGCCATTTTTGTCAAGTTATGGACCGACCCTTAGTTTTCTTAACCAATTAAAGGGGGAATCCTATTTGTTCAGGTCTGTTCGGAGTACTAACTGATTCTTCGTTATACCGGATCAAATAGTGCGGAATCCTATTTGATTGGTGATCCAATCAGGAGAACGTAATCAAGATCAAACCTAACGATTAGACAACGTTAAGAATGGACTAGGAATGATCTCAGACGTTCTATGAACTTGGAATTGACAAACAGGACGTTCTGGGTCGACTAGGGTTATGAATATTCGAAGTGTTACATTTTTCCATGAATTAGGTGGTATTTATAGGTAAGGGTTTCTCATTAGTGCGACTGAACCATTCGCATGGTTCAGTCGTGCGATTGAGCTATGCGGTTGATCCATACGCACGACTGAGCCTTCAGTCGTACGACTGGTTCAATCTCATGCTTCAGTCTTACGACTGATCCAGTCTCATGGTTCAGTCGTGCGACTGAGCCATTCGCATGAAGTTATTCATGCGTATGGTCCATTGGCATGGCCCATTCAATGATAACTTCATCATGTTAAGTTTGAATGTGTTAATCATTACAATATTATGCATACCAATTCAAACAACCACAAACCTATATAATTAATCATTACACAACCCATTAATGAAATATATAAACATTATAATATAAACAACCAAATGTATTTCATTAATCAACGTTCAATTATATATAATCAAGACATTACAAAGATATTACATTCAGCTCAGAATCTAGGGACACATGTATCAACAAACTCCCCCTTGGACCTAGATTCCTCTAATGTCTTGCTTTACCCATAACCTCTTCGTACTTCTTGAATTTCTCCTCTCTGGTTACACCTGCATGTATTTCAAATACAAAGCAGATGCGTATGACGTTCTGATACTGGAGAGCTTGTACGATATCCTGCGAGTCATAGAACAGTGGCCACTTGTAGAGTGTATAAATATCATTAGTTGACAAGTTAGTAAGCCACATTGGGTCAAATACCCGGATGACATCCATCTGTCCATCTCTGTTCAACACTATGACTGCTTCTGCCGTTCGCCAATCGTAGTACCACCACTTGAAGTGTGGAGTGATGTCCTGAGGCATTTCCCTTAGAGGGATCTTTGACATGGTACGCGGAGGACGCCACTTCAACATAATCTTAGGCCTCCCGGTCCGTGGATCCACTTCAGATTTACGAATATATCTCGTACCTTGCTGAGGTCTGAAGTTTACCCACCGGGTGTGGTACTCTCTCTTTAAAGCAGCCTCAAACTAACCTGACATCTTCCTCGGATCAGCATACAGCAACTTCAGCTTTACCAGTTAGTTGAGCTCAAAACCAGGTAGAGTCTTTAGATCGTGTGGGAATCTAAAGTACTCGATACCTTTCTCCCTCTTAACTGCATATGCGTTAAGGTCCTCAAATACGCCCAAGATATGATCTTGCCAGACACCTTCTGATGTTTCTTCACTCTATAGAGTTTGGTGTATGCATCTGACTTTGGAGCATCTCTCTGGGCACGAAGCTCTGCAAAACAAGCAGCCCACTCAGCTTTTCTTTCTTTGACTTCTTCTTCAGTAGCTCGGGCTGTATCCTCTTGTTTGTCATTCTCTGCTTCCATCTTTTCCAGAGTGTCAAATGTCTCACTTACTAGGTTGTCATCCAAATTTGGAATGGCGTGACCTTCAGTGTCAGTATACTCTGGGTAATGCTGATCAGTGATGTCCTCGATCTCAATCTCATCTATATCGTGTAGCTCTTCATCACTGTTAACTTGGACTTCGGGAGCATCTTTCACAATCTCATCGGCGTTAAGCTTGAATATCTCAGCCAACTGCTCCTTTGTGATCAGGGGTATACTCAACCGATCTTCTCACGATACCCTGCAGATCAAGAATCATTGTTAACTGACTCTTGACCTGCTGTAGGGGTTCGACATCGTATTCATCGCGTTGGAAGTTTGGATCTGCTTGATTTAAACATGAAACACAATATCTGTTAGTAAATAATCAAGCACAATCATTAACAAAAGATATAAACATTCATTACATAAATGTTACATAATTTCAAATACAAAAGTCTGTTAAATACATAAACATGAATAACTAAACAGTACTTTTATCTTGAATCTCCGGAGTTTCTTCAGTTGGGCAGACGGAGAGGGTCCTTCATCTTGACGATGTTTAGAACGCCTCTCGTCTGCTGCATCATCGCTATGATCTCCTGCTGTCTCTCCTCCTTCACCTTCCTCGTCATCCTTCTTCTCTTCACCATCATCACTTTCATCACTATCATCATCATCATTGTCGTCATCCTCATCATCATCATCATCATCATCATCACCACCTTCCCCGATCTTGAGGGGCTCACTTTTAGTGCTTTTCAGCTTTAGCAATAGAGTCTTGTGAGCCGCCTCCAGCTTCTCCATCTTCTCATCAGTCTCAGCCTCGTGTTGAAGCAAGCCTGTGATCTGATCAGTCTGTGCAGTGATCAACTGGGCTTGTGAAGATTTCAACTCCCTCAGTCTCTCAATCTCAGTTGTTTGTGTAGAACTTTGCTCTTGCAGCTGTAGAATCTGAGCAGTCTTGGCCTCATCCGAAGCCATCAGCTTGACCACCATGCTGTTTAGTGCAGCAAGCTGTTCTACCACAGACACTGGTGGTATGAATGAGCTGGATGGAGCAGATGAGGGTCCGGTTTGGTGAGTAGTGGTGGTTGTGGTGAATATGGGAGGCGATGGGAATGATGTAGTAGGGGGTACAGTGGTGGTGGTAGTAGATATGTGAGTATGAGGTGGAGGTTTAGTAGTGGTGGTGGTTTGGGGTGTTTGGGATGTGATGGATGTGGTGGCTGGGGTAGAGACGGAGGTGGTGAATCTAAGTCGCTTTCCCCTCCTACCATGCGGTCTAGCCATGATTTTCCTCCTCTTCCAAGTAGATACCGGGGCTCCATCTCGTGTACTGGGCTCATCAGGGGAATAGGCTGGATCAGACTCTGTTTGTGTTACCCCTGATGTGCCCGTCTGTCCTCCAACAACCCTCAGACCCTTCTCCATGGCAACCACTTTGCTGCCATGCCTTTAGGTCAAACCCGCTTCCTAACTCTCTTCCTCTTCATCATCAGGTGGATTGAAGTGAGGTACAAACCCAGCAGCTGTAGTGTCAGTATGAGGGGATGGCTGGGCTGTATGTGTAGAGGGGCCCTCAGATGTAACTGGCCTATCATCGCCATCGTGGTTGTCATCATCATCAGAATCATCTGATGATATAGCTATCACTTCAGTATCCGATCCACTATTATCATGACGCCACTTGCGTCTCCCTGGGGCAACATAATCAGCCCGGGCCAGATGCCCAATCAACCTCTTCAGCACAGGCTTTACTTGCTTGCCTCTGTACACCTTCATCCGACCCAGGGTGGTGTCATCCATAATCTCCAGAGGCACAGCATCACTCTTGTCTTTGGGAAGGTCGGGCAGTTTCTCATCAAATATGAGCTGTAAAAATCTGGGGTACATGCAGAACCCTTCCTTCCCCTTGGCCTCAAGGTTCTCTATCAGATACATGAAAATCATGTTGGAGAAGCTGAATGGGTGGTTGAGGACCAATGCAACGTAGGCATTCTGAATCTAGTCCGACAAGTCATCAAAACCACCCCTCCTGGACGCGATGCACTTCAGAATGACATGCGCTAAGTACTTGTACTGGGGGCTCAGGTTGCTCTTGTTCAGCACACCTGAGTTTATGTCCCCACAGTACCCGATCCTCAGAAAGCATCCACGAACTGTAAGAGGATGGAGCTTGAATGGGTGAGTCTCATCATCTCCGAAGCCCAATACCCTCCTCATATCAGCGGCCGTAATCCCAATCTCCCTACCGACGATAGTAATTCGAATGCAATAGGGCTCCACTGATCAGTCAACTGTAGCTCCCTCCCAAAACGACTGATGTAACGACTGATAGGGAGTACGCGGTGTAGATATAGCTCTGAAAATCCGAGACCTCCTCAAGAAGTCAATAATACCAGAAAAATCACCACCGTTCTTTGAGGTGGAATCCAAATGAGCAAAAATGTTATGCTTTGGATTTATGGTCCACCTATTAGCCATATTCCTGTAATCAATAGCAAACACACGTTAGAAACATGTAAAACAGAGTTTGACTAAATCAGAAAACAGTTTAGTTCAATCGTGCGATTGCACTGTGTGACTGGGTTCAGTCGGATGGTCATATGAGCGACTGGACTTCAATCGGTTAAACAGTAATGCGACTGAATTTCAGTCGGATGATGTGTCATGCGATTGAGTCTAATTGGGAGACTGAACCTGCGATTGAGTCAGTCGACCGAATGAACTCATTCACATGATTCGTTCGGCCGATTGAATGAATCTTCCCCTACAATCGTGCGATTGAAGTTTGTTCTGGAGTCCAGTCGTATGACACAGTCAATCCAGTCGTAATCTTCATTCGTACGATTGAATGAGTCATTCCGTTCAATCGTGCGATTGAAGTTCATCCTGGGTGACCAGTCGTATTGAATACAGAACGGCACCATTTTAGTTCAGATTGATCAGTTTTATGAATTAGACATTAAGCTTAGGTTCATTGAACTCGCAATCATGTATTTAAACTACCTAAATCATTAATTGTAACTTTTTAAGTGTTTAAAGTAGTTTATTGTTCAGATTTGTTACGGTTCAACATTTAGGGCAAATGCGGACTGATTTCGTATCAATTTTGATGTTTTGATTCATCCTTGTGTCGCGTATTTCCTGTGTAACAAATCCAAATGGTCAGAAATCGTATATCACAAAGATTAAAGGTCAAACGAAAATTCGGCAGAGTAACGGTACGAATTGGAGATTTAGGGCGAATGAGGTCTGCGATCGACTGAGGGCTCTATTTATAGACAGACTCAGTTCAGTCGGCCGACTCAACCTCCAGTCGTACGATTGAGACTAGTCGCATGACTTAGTCGTGCGACTGAAGTTGAGTCGTACGATTCACTCATTCGACTCGTTCCAATCGCATGGTTTACCTCCATTCACATGTTTGGCCTATTCGGTCACATTCAATCAGCCGATTGAGCTCATTCGTATGTCTCAATCTTACGATTGTGTTCAATCGTATACCCCACTCGTACGACTGGGTCAGATCAGATTCAGTTGTGCGATTGGGCTATACTTGTGCCATTTTTGTCAAGTTATGGACCGACCCTTAGTTTTCTTAACCAATTAAAGGGGGAATCCTATTTGATTGCTAACTGATTTTTCGTTATACCGGATCAAATAGACATCCGAGGGTGTTCTTGACGGAAGGTAATAAACCAAAAGACAAATAATAGTACGAACAATAATCGAATGATTTTATTGATAAAACATAACGATTTTAAGCTCGTTACAACTTAAGAATCAAGACTTTTGGCAAGGGGAGATCGAGCATGATCTCCCCTCTCATCCGGCAGCGCCTGGGCGCCAGGAACACTATGAAAACCCTTAGGCATGTTATAACCAGCCTCAATAGAGTTCCATAAGGTCGTATCCACTCCATTAAGATGAATCTCAAAACGTTGTCTCCATTGTGGAAATTCATCTATAGTCAATAGCTTAGGTGGCTTGTTATGGTTCCCTATCTCATTTTCCAGTAAAAGTAAGTTCTGTATCCTTGAGTCCTTTCCAGCTGACATTGCAAAGTTTTCTGAGTCCGTTATGTTATTACTTTAACTTATGAATTAAAATGCTAATGCGATTGGGGAGTGCGACTGGGATGCGACCGACACTAGCTGTATGCGATTGGACTCAAACGTACGATTGAACAGACGACTGAGAGACTTAGGCGACTGAACAGACCGAACGACTCAACTGGCCGACTGAAATGGGCGATTGACTCAATCGGGCGATTGGACGAAGCGACTGACTCAATCGGTCGAATGAATGGGTGACTGGACTTCAGTCGTACGATTGAGCTAATCGTGCGACTGAGACTGCAGAGATCGAAATTTTTCACACTTTTGACCTAAAACGTGTTTTTTGACACCCTAGACGGCTGTAAGTCGAAAAATATTGATTTTTCAGAACATGCACACGTAAAGACTTGATTTTTAGCAGAAAGATTGGATCTTTTTGTGTAAAAACGTAGACTTTTTCACAAAAACGATTGAATCAACGAAGAATCAAGAGCCAAGGCTCTGATACCACTTGTTAAGTCACTGGATCGATAAACATCCGAGCGTGTTCTTGACGGAAGGTGATAAACCAAAAGACAAACAATAGTACGAACAATAATCGAATGATTTATTGATAAAACATAACGATTTTAAGCTCGTTACAACTTAAGAATCAAGACTTTTGGCAAGGGGAGATCGAGCATGATATCCCCTCTCATCCGGCAGCGCCTGGGCGCCAGGAACACTATGAAAACCCTTAGGTTTCTACACATTGAAACTGGTATATATAGGCCTCGGCCCATATTAGATGCGACTGGGCCCATTCGTGAGATTGGACCATGCGTATGGTTCAATCATACGACTGGACCATATGACTGGTCCAGTCTTACAAATGCCCCAATCGCATCTCTCAGTCGCACGACTGGTCCATTAGCATGGCTCAGTCGTACGACTAAGTCTCATTCGCATATGCTCCTGCGAATGACCCAGTTTCATGTGTTTACAAGGTGTATAACATTAAGCCTAGACTATTCGTCAAGCGAAGGACACACTATATATGACTATATATGCTCCAACACCCCTATATATATATATATATATATATATATATATATATATATATATATATAATTAACTATGATGATTTTATGTTATTGAAATTGCATTTGCTAACCAAAGTAATATTAGGCAATATTATTAGGGTTTGTTAGTATAAGCCTAAGGACATATTTAGATTTTATGGTTTACATTATATTCTTTATATATTGTAACTAAACCTACCAATAATAATCAATCAATGTTTACCACCAAAAAAAATACAAACCTAGCCATCATCATCGAGTTCAAACCCTAGACAGGGCGATGTGCCACCATCGTCACTGCCTTGTCCAACCTTTGTTTTCTGTTTCATGTATTCTCTATTCTCTAGTTTCTGCTGAACAACACTTCGTTATCCATTGCAAATTCAAATATATTACCTATATCCATTCTCTTGGTTTGTTTACATCCATTCTCTTGGTTTGTTTTAGGATTATGGCTCCTAACTTGTAGCGGTCACTATGTTTCCTTTTCTTTTTCTATTTATTGGTGTTTTAGCCGAACCAAGGACCACGGTCCACGGACACCGATCTCAAGCTACGGTTTGATTGGATTTTTTTAGATCTACTGATCTTATCTCTAGATCTACGTATCCAAGAGGTTGTCGCCTGACCACGCTCACCGGTGTTGTTTTCTTTTCCTTTACTTATATCTACATATGTTATCTCTTGATCTACGGATCCAAGAGACTACCGCTTGCTAGCCTAAGACATGGCCAACGACTACAGTCTTCAGTCATCAATTATTATTCCATAAATCAAGAACCATGAACTATCAAGCAAACTATGAAAAACACAATCAACCGAAATATGAATGACAACATCAAATACATATTGTTAGGTGGCAATAGTTGGATAGTCAAGCCGATCGAAGCATGTTTATCTTATTATTATTGTTATATGTTCCCCAGTCATACTTTTGAGTTACTTCCGCTACGACTGTAGGGAGTATTAGACAATATTATTAGGGTTTGTTAGTATGAGGCCGCGGGAACATTCAGGTCATAGGGTTTGCGTTATATTTTTTTATATATTATAAGTAAAGCTATCAATAATAATCAATTAGTCTTTTAACATCTTATAAGTAAAAATTAAACACATTGACCAAATTGTTACTATAAATTATTTAAATAAATAAATTTTAGTTTGAATTTAAATTTAATATATATCTAAATACTAGTTTGTTTATAGTTGCATATGTTCATTTTAGTAAAATAAAAATCTGTACTTATGCATACATATAGAAGAGTACTTCATGTAAAAAATGACATTGATATATATAGGAAACGGATACTTATGCTTATCACCAAAACCAGAATATATTTTAATCATGAAACTTACTAATCAAAATGAACTTTACTAAAGGATAACACTTTATATATGCTCGTTCATCACAATAACCACAACTATGTTCGTGATGGGGTGTATGATTCCATAAACTTAGACGACAATAACAGTTTGTTGTTAGATAGAGTAAACATTTAGTGTTTTGTATTCGAGGTGCACTAAGCTACAACATGTGTTCATATTTTTCCTTATGAAATGTAGTGTTGGTTTTGTATAAAGTGATTTTGGCATGTGCTGCATGTGAAACCATCGGAATACGATTGTCATTGGCTCGAAGGGTAACTGTGCCCACCCGTAGTTGCAAAAGTTTTATAAATAATTACATGATCTATATAAATGATTACATGATTTATATAAATGATTACGCAGTCTATATGTTATAATTACGCACATTATTGCACGTACACTGACTTGTTTAAAAAATTGTTATTTTGATAAAGATCTATATACGAATATTGTATACGAATATTGTACAAGAGAATAAATACTTGGTTTTATGATGTAATTTTGGGCTAATTAGTTAGGCATTTTAAGTTGTTTAACGTTTTTGGACTGTTATTTTGGGCTTGCTAATTATTATTGTATTGGATATTTTAGGCTTATTAGTTATTTATGTATTTATAAAATGTAATCTTTTTTATAAATATTAGACTATTTTTTATAAAATTTCAAACTTTCTAGAAGTGTTGAGTTTAAAAAAAATTAGGGGTAACGTAATATTTTCTTCGGGTAATGTAAAACCGTAAAATTTTCTTTTCACATAAAACCGTAAATTTTTTTACATTACCCGTAAAATATTTAGCCGTAGCGGAGTCAACCCCTCCTCTCAAGGTAGGTCCCCCACTGTAGAGGTGTTCAAAAAAGCCGGTTTGACAACCGGTTCGGGAAAAAATACCGAAACCGGTTTGGGGCCCAAACCGGTTTCAAATGTGCCCAACTTGGCGGTTTAGGTTCATTTTGTAGATTTTCTCTTTCAAACCGATTTCTAACATGGTCCGGTTCCAAACCGGTACCGAAACCGTTCCCAAACCAGTACCCAAACCGGTTCCCAAACCAGTACCCAAACCGGTTCCCAAACCAGTACCCAAACCGATTCAATAAATTATTTAAAATTTTATATCGTTTAAATTGTTTCTATGTTTTATATAGTATATATTTCACTTTGATTTTAAGTTGTGTACTTAACTTGAAATTGTGTACTTTGTTTTTATAAACAAATATGTAATGTTTCTAAATTTTATATGTTTTAATTTTTACAAATAAAAATATGTAAATACATCTTGTAGGTTTTTTAATTTATACAATTAATATGTAACATTAATCTTATAAGTTTTTTTAATTTTTACAATTAATTGTTTATTTAACTTATAACGCTTAAAAAAATTGAACCGGTTTTAAAACCGACCAAAATAGGTTTTATAGGTTTAAGTTTTTTTAAACTCAAACCGATTTAGAACCCGAACCGGTTTGAGGCTAAACCGGTTTTGACCACGGTTGACCAAACCTGTTTCGGTTTGAATCCCTAACCGATTTTAGAAAAAACCCGATATGTACACCACTACCAGATATGAAACTCTATGAAAAATACTATACGTAATAGATATTAATGGGATTACACAACCGCCTGGTGTGTGTCTGTGATAATGGGAAGTTGCTGTATATGTGATTTTAGGTCACATAAAAGGACAAAACTCAATTAGGATTTAGGAGTGAAGATAAGATGAATCATGACCATTATTCTTTTAGCCTGTTTTTTTAACAGGTCTATTTTTCTAGGATAAGTTCTTTTGAAATAATTCTTGTTTATTTTCTTTATTTTTTAATATCTCTCCAAATAACCATTCCTTAAAATGTTTTTACCTGGCAAGAAGCCGGTACAGTTAAACTAGTAGAAAATGAACACGTGTCTTTAGCAGACGTCACTCTGACATCATTGTCGTGGTCGCCTGTAGAATCGGATGTCCATCTACCTAAAGACATGTGTCTATTTGTGACTAGTTCTGTCGTACAGCCATCTACTCTTACCTATATAGGCGCCGACTCATGTTTGGTAGGATATTTTGAGAGATAATTATTTGAAGAGACTTTTGATAGAAAAAATAAGAAAATAGACATTTTGATAATTTTCTCTTTATCTTTGTATATTTGTGAGAGGTGAGTTATAAATTTCTGTTTTTAAAACAGCAAGACAATATTATTAAACAGCACTCAACAAGTACAAAATACATAGAACATATAAAAAAGACCCAAAAGCCCACCACCTATTACTATTATATATCCATATAATTTGTGAAGCTTAGCTACAATAAAGTTTTAAGTTATTTCATTTTGACCACATGACTTTTTATTTACACTATGATACCTCTAATTATGTTCTCTTTGTTGTACTATATATTAAATTATATATCTATATAATTTGTGAAGCTTAGCTACAATAAAGTTTTAAGTTATTTCATTTTGACCACATGAGTTTTTTTTTTATTTACATTATGATACCTCTAATTATGTTCTCTTTGTTGTACTATATATTAAAAATTCATTATATTTTATATGACACTAAAATTTAAAATCCATAAAACGCTACTCTGCCAAAGAGATCATTTTTTACGGTGATTTTAGTTACATTGATTTACAAGTAATAAGAAGGATGTATAACTTGTTATTGTTATAGTGCTATGTACCACCATTTACTCCTTTACAAGATTGTGAAGCATGAGCTGGAGCAGGCGTCGGTGAGTGTTGACGAAGGTCAGGCTGTGATCAGTTAAGTTGACTGATGGAATGGTGACAATGACGGTGATAATTAGTGATAGTAACGGTAAACGTCGTCGAGGGGGGGGGGGTGTTGAAGACAGCGGTGAGGCTTTGGCCGGTGGTGTTGAATGATGGAGAACATTGGGTTGTGTGTTTAGTGATGGAGAAAAGTGATCGTCGGGGTTTCTAATACCATAGCCCAAATATATTTTTTAATTTTTTTTGATTTTGCCTAAATTATAGAAATATAAATCACTCACTATCAAAGCACTTTAACAATACATTTATTTTTCCTTTCTAAACTTATTATAAGTATAAAAGAGTTTTAAACTTTTAAATTTATTTCTATATCTTTGTTTAGTTTTGGTGCTACTAATGTTTTCGTAAAGTTTATTCATTCGATTGTGAATTTGAGTTTTCTTATGATTTGCTAATGTTATTTCTATTGTTTTAAATGTTTGATGTTTTAGAGTTTTACGTTAAAGTGATAATTGTTATAATGTGTTTTTATATTTCATTTTAATATTTAAATTCATGACGAAATTTCTCACGCAACGCGCGTGAGAAATATTTCTTGTCTATATAAAAGATGACTGGTAGCAACAGTCATGTTTTAATTTTTTGCATTTCCACCACCGAAGTTGTTTTTTTTCATTTTAACCACTAAAGTTGTGTTATTTGTTTATAATAATAATAAGAGAAAATTACAAAAATAGTCCCTGTGGTTTGATCAAATTGCAAGTTTGGTCCCCAAATTTTAAAAATTGCAAATTTAGTCCAAACATTTGAAAGTTGTTGCAAATTTAGTCCCCACCGTTAGTGTCCGTTAGCTTTTAACGATCTGGGGACTAAATACGCAATATGATCAAATCATAGGGACTAATTGTGCAATTTGCTCTAAAAATTAAAAAACTGAAAATCAAATAAAATTTAAAGGAAATAAAAATTAAACATAAGAAATTCAAATAAGCATCAATAATAAAATTCAATAATTTTTTTTTAAAAAAATAAAGGTTAAAAAAGCAAATCAAATTCAAACTAAATAAAAGTAAAAATAAAACGCATGTAAAAAGATAAAGCGAGAAGTATTGAAAAAAAATATGCGATTAAAGTAAAAGATTAAATAAAAATCAAACAAAAGTTAAAAATACAACCGAATAAACATTTATAAAATTCAAAATAAATATTGAAAAAATCATGTTGAAGTTAACAAAATAAAAAAACGGTTCGATTTCATTTTCGTTTTTTGGATTTATACTTTCACAAGATTTTTGGATTCTTCGAATTAAACATGACATATGAACTTCATAAAAAATAATTATAAAAAATAAAATTTTAAGCATACTTCTCATTTTCTCATTTTTCTATTTTTATATGCATTTTATTGTTACTTTTATTTACCTTTTTAATTTGGTTTGAATTTTTAACCTTTATTCTATTTTTAATGATTATTGAATTTCTTTATCAAAGTTTATTTAAATCTTTTAAATTTCAATTTTAATTTTAATTATTTTTTTGTTTTTTTTTTAATTTTTGGAGATAATTACACAATTGGTCCCTATGGTTTGACCATATTGCATATTTAGTCCCCAGATCGTTAAAAACTAACGGCGGGGACTTAATTTGCAATAAACTTTTAAATTTTTGGACTAAATTTGTAATTTTAAAATCTGGGGACCAAACTTGTAATATGATCAAACCACGTGGACTATTTTTACAATTTTCTCTAATAATAAAAATACAATTGAATCTACATTTTCCTCTGGTCATCACCATCTCTCGGTCACCACCCATCGTCACCGTCCAACCACCGTCATCCACCGTTACCACCAATCCCCAACTCTGATCACCGGACAAAACTGTCCGTCATTACTTTAGAACCTTCGTAAACAAGTTAGGGTTTTAGACGAAGAATAACCTAAGTTAATTTTAGGATTTTCTATTGGTTCCGATTCCGGTGATAAACGATGTCGGGTTTGGGGGGATTGAATTTGTTGTATTTGGGTTGTGAATATGCGAGGGTTGCAGAAATCAAAGAGGGTGTCTTGGGCGTCAGATTTCAATCTTTGTCAGGTATACGTAATATGCACGAAGTTGTGGTTTTGGTTGATTTGTATCGGTAGTAGCTGATTGTGCCTGAGTGAGAAGTTGGGAGATTTGTGGGACGATGAGTTACTTCTGCATTTCGTAATAGAGCTGCATTTTGGCTGTTGAACTTGAACATTGATATAAACTTTACCTGTGTTGGTTAAAAGTTAATGATACTGAAAAAAATGAATGATGATAATGATGGTGTTGAATGTGGAACAGAATCTATAAGGACTGAATCCGCCATCTAGCCGGTCCGGTCCGCTGTGATTCGTTTTGAAGTGATCGGATCGGGAAGCCGGACCGGTTCGGACCGGAATTTAATTTTTTTTTATTTTTATCGGTAAAAACGGGGTGTTGAACCATAAATTAGTGTGTTAAATAAAAAATATAGTTAAGTTTATATATAACCATAAAATACATATATAAATCATATATAATATACTATATATAATTATGATGTCATCCGGTTCTTAAATTCGGTCCGACCACCAAACCAACAAGGCGTCCGGTTCGACGTCCGATCTGGTTCTGAAAACATTGGTTAAAACTTCTTACTTGTAGGTCTTGTTACCCTATATATGAAAAAGGCAACTGCCATCAGCAGTTGTCTTTTTCACTTTTCAATATTTGTCACACAGGTTTGAAGGTTTTCGTTTTAACCCCTCAGCACCACCCTTTTGTATATAACGACATTTGGGCTCCCCTTACCGCCGCCATCATCCCCCCTGCACCACCACTGTCTTTCGTTACACCGTCGGCCCCCACCTCCGGCGGCGCTTCGGGTGGAGGATTTCCGTTTTTAGCCGTGTGGGTGGCCGTGGCGCTTCCGGTTTTGATTCAGCTTGCCTGCCTTTGTTGGTGGTGGCGTGTCCGGTTTCCAGATCTCCACCCAGTGGGTTTATGGTTGTGGTTGCTATGGCGCTAGCGCCGATGTGGTCGCCTGCAGCGCTGCCGCCCATTATCGGTTGAGATCTGGTTGTTTTCGTGACAGGGGGCGGCAGTTTCGCAACGGTGTCGGTTATGACGGCGGGGCCTTTTACCGCCTCCGCCCGGCGTCTCGTAGCATTGGTGTCGTCACCGATGGTGGCTATTTCACGTTTGGGTGGTCGCCGGCAGACAACATGCAGGTGGTGGTTGGGCTGGTGTCGATGTCGAAGCCGGTGCGGCCTGCCGCGTTGTAACGTTGGCTCCGCCGCCGATGATGACTACAACGGCCTTCCATTTCCAGTTACATCGCGGCGGTAGGTTCACCGACTGTGCGTATATCGTTGCTCTTTGACCTGGCCAACCGACTTGTACACTGTTGTGGTTCCAGTGGTTCGATGTTACCGGTAGTTGTTTCTTAAACTCGGTTTAAGTATGTTTCTTCCTTTGTTAGGGTCTATGTTACACAACTTTGACTGCCTCAGTTTATGTGTTTTATGTGATTAGTGCTTGTGACATGAACCCTGGGTTATTGGTCTGATGAATGTGTAGGTTTGCTCTGAAACCGTAGATTGTTCGAACTTCGGTTCCCCTACATGTTCTTTGGCTATGATGATTGTAATATAGACTGTTGCTTGGTGTGGCATAAACGAGGATGATGAGTGACATGTTTTTCACTTGCAGCCTGTATTACAGCCACATCGGTTTACTAATGAGATCTGAGCGACGCTGTATATGCTTATTATGTTTTTTGTCTTTGTATTAGTCATTGCTATGTTGGCTATGATATACATGAAAACTAGTGGTTGGATTTGCCTGACAATCATTTTCAGTGTGCAGCCACAACTTGCCATTAGTTCTAAGCCGCACATTAAACATTCCAATTTTACGCACCGATTTGCGGCTTTCCCAAGACGCGCAACGCGCGTCCGGATAATCACACTAGTATATATTAAAAACCAACTCATGTGCAACAGTTTTTTTTTGGGTTTTAGCATTAGCCACCAACTTTGAGAATTTACATATAGCCCCTTGCACATTTGTGGTTTTAGTTTTTGGTCACATAAGTTTTTTTTCTTTGTTTTTAGCATTTGTTTATTTGTGAATATGAAATGACATTTTATCCCTTTTTATAATATATTGAACACTTGGTTTTATATAATTATATAAACCCATTATTTTTAACCCTTTTAGTAATATTATTTTTGAAGTAATATTATCATGACGAAGTGAATCAATTATAAAAGGAAAGCATCGTTATGGCATTGATATTATCTTAACTGGTTTCGGTATTTGATTTATGATTTTCGACGAGTTAAGAAGATAACGTGACCAAACATACACTGTGTAGCTCGAGAAGAAATCACCAAACTCCCGCCGCGGAGCGCGGGGCAAATAACTAGTGTCAAAAAATAGGCACCAAAATTAGTATAAGAATAAGAGAAAAGTTCCAATATAAAGGGAACATTATGTAAAAGTGTGAGAAGCAATTGGTGAGTGACATGTGGCATATTTTAAAAATGGAAGGAGGGGTATTTTAGGAAGTCTAATTTATTAAAATAAAGGTGCGGGATATATTGACTTTTTCTGTACGATTGAGGTTTTCAAACGATCAAATGATCGAATTCATCTTACATCAATTTTAATCGTTGAAGATTCAAACGATCGAATTCATCTGTTGAAGATTGCTTTACATCAATTACTTCGCCCATGTCGACGATTGATCATCAGTTTGGTACGTATGAAGATTATTATATACTGTAATTGAAATAGTGTGTTAATTTTCACACCGTAATTTTGTCGTTTGGATCATCATTATGCATATACTGTCTGATTTCTGTGAATTTTATTATTGATTGACATCATCATTGTGTCATAGGTATCATCAATGTGTCATAGGTATCATCATTGTCTATTTTTATTCGTCATTGTGTCTTTTGTATTGTCATTGTGTCTGAATAAAACAGTTATTGTGTCTATACTGTTAGATTACTTTGGACATTATGAATATGTTGTTGAACATATTTTATAAATATCAGGTGAATCTCTATATGTTGTGTCTTTTATGCTGTTGTGATTGTTATATGAATTTTGTTATTGATTGACATCATCATTGTGTCTTAGATACCATCATTGTGTCTTTTTGTTCATCATTGTGTCTTTTGTATTGTCATTGTGTCTGAATAAAACAAATATTGTTAATTAATTGGTTACGAACAAAGACGAGTTATGTTTTTATCTTGATTATTTGAATAGTTACAAGTCTAAGGCTGCTGAAGTTCAAATGTACACCATCGGCCCCCACCTCCGCGGCGCTTCGGGTGGAGGATTTCCGTTTTTAGCCGTGTGGGTGGCCGTGGCGCTTCCGGTTTCGATTCAGCTTGCCTGCCTTTGTTGGTGGTGGCGCGTCCGGTTTCCAGATCTCAACCCAGTGGGTTTATGGTTGTGGTTGCTATGGCGCTGGCGCCGATGTGGTCGCCTGCAGCGCTGCCGCCCATTATCGATTGAGATCCGGTTGTTTTCGTGACAGGGGGCGGCGGTTTCGCAACCGGTGTCGGTTATGATGGCGGGGCCTTTTACCGCCTTTGCCTGGCGTCTTGTAGCATTGGTGTCGTCGCCGATTGTGGCTATTTCACGTTTGGGTGGTCGCCGGCAGACAACACGTAGGTGGTGGTTGGGCTGGTGTCGATGTCGAAGCCGGTGCGGCCTGCCGCGTTGTAACGTTTGCTCCGCCGCCGATGATGATTACAACGGCCTTCCGTTTCCGGTTACATCGCGGCGATGGGTTCACCGACTGTGCGTATATCGTTGCTCTTTGACCTGGCCAACCGACTTGTACACTGTTGTGGTTCCAGTGGTTCGATGTTACCGGTAGTTGTTTCTTAAATTCGGTTTCAGTATGTTTCTTCCTTTGTTAGGGTCTATGTTACAGAACTTTGACTGCCTCAGTTTATGTTGTTTTATGTGATTAGTGCTTTCTGATGAATGTGTAGGTTTGCTCTGAAACCGTAGATCGTTCAAACTTCGGTTCCCCTACATGTTCTTTGGCTATGATGATTGTAATATAGACTGTTGCTTGGTGTGGCATAAACGAGGATGATGAGTGACATGTTTTTCACTTACAACCTGTATTACAGCCACATCGGTTTACTAATAAGATCTGAGCGACGCTGTATATGCTTATTATGGTTTTTGTCTTTGTATTAGTCATTGCTATGTTGGCTATGTTATACATGAAAACTACTGGTTGGATTTGCCTGACAATCATTTTCAGTGTGCGGCCACAACTTGCCATTAGTTCTAAGCCGCACATTAAACATTCCAATTTTACGCACCGATTTGCGGCGTTCCCAAGACGCGCAACGCGCGTCTGGATAATCACACTAGTATATATTAAAAACCAACTCATGTGCAACAGTTGTTTTTTGGGTTTTAGCATTAGCCACCAACTTTGAGAATTTACATATAGCCCCTTGAACATTTGTGGTTTTAGTTTTTGGTCACATAAGTTTTTTTTCTTTGTTTTTGGCATTTGTTTATTTGTGAATATGAAATGACATTTTATCCCATTTTTATAATATATTGAACACTTGGTTTTATATAATTATATAAACCCATTATTTTTAACCCTTTTAGTAATATTATTTTTGAAGTAATATTATAGTGACGAAGTGAATCGATTATAAAAGGAAAGCATCGTTATGGCATTGATATTATCTTAACTGGTTTCGGTATTTGATTTATGATTTTTGACGAGTTGAGAAGATAACGCGACCAAACTTACACCGTGTAGCTCGAGAAGAAATCACCAAACTCCCGCCGCGGAGCGCGGGGCAAATAACTAGTGTCAAAAAAATAGACACCAAAATTAGTATAAGAATAAGAGAAAAGTTCAAATACAAAGGGAACATTATGTGAAAAGTGTGAGAAGCAATTGGTAAGTGACATGTGGCATATTTTTAAAAATTGAAGGAGGGGTATTTTAGGAAGTCTAATTTATTAAAATGAAGGTGTGGGATATATTAACTTTTTCTGTACGATTGAGGTTTTCAAACGATCAAACGATCGAATTCATCTTACATCAATTTCAATCGTTGAATATTCAAACGATCGAATTCATCTGTTGAAGATTGCTTTACATCAATTACTTCGCCCATGTAGACGATTGATCATCAGTTTGGTGCGTATGAAGATGATTATATACTGTAATTGAAATAGTATGTTAATTTTCGCACCGTAATTTTGTCGTTTGGATCATCATTGTGCATATACTGTCTGATTTCTGTGAATTTTGTTATTGATTGACATCATCATTGTGTCATAGATATCATCAATGTGTCATAGGTATCATCATTGTGTCTTTTTATTCGTTATTGTGTCTTTTGTATTGTCATTGTGTCTGAATAAAACAGTTATTGTGTCCATACTGTTAGATTACTCTGGACATTATCAATATGTTGTTGAACATATTTTATAAATATCAGGTGAGTCTCTATATGTTGTGTCTTTTATGCTGTTGTGTTTGTTATATGAATTTTGTTATTGATTGACATCATCATTGTGTCTTAGATATCATCATTGTGTCTTTTTGTTCATCATTGTGTCTTTTGTATTGTCATTGTGTCTGAATAAAACAAATATTGTTAATCAATTGGTTACGAACAAAGACGAATTGTGTTTTTATCTTGATTATTTGAATAGTTACAAGTCTAAGGCTGCTGAAGTTCAAATGGTCGCCCACCTCCAAGCAGGAGAGATAGGTTTGCAGAGTTAACTAGAGGGAGCGAACGAAATGAAGCAAAATTCTGTGTACCTGTTAAGCAAAAGACAAAAGGTAGGCCGAAAAGAATGAAGTCAGCTCATGAGTTAGCTATCGAACAAGCAGGAAAAAAGTTAGGAAATTATATCTTCAAAGCATTAAGGATAAACAAGCTTCAAGCACCTCAACAGTTGATTCTATGCCTATTCAAGAATAGGATTCATTATGTCATAAGATTAATTGTGTCATTATATTCATTGTGTTATTATATTCATTATGTCATAAGATTCATTGTGTCATATTTGAAGAGTTTTGTTTACGTTGATTTTGAAGATAAAAACAAGTTACTAAAATACTATTGTGTAATGTAAAGCAACATATAGCAACAAATATTAACATGCCAACACATAGCAAAATATAACAACATACCAACATACCAAATTACTATTGTTTCAAATTAACATTGTGTCAAACTAACATTGTGTCAAACTAGTATTGTGTCAAACTACCATTGTGTCAAACTACCATTGTTTCAAACAATAGTTATGTCAAACAACCATTGTGTCAAACAACCATTATGTCAAATTACTTTTTTGGCACTCCACCTGTTAGCAGTTTTCCACTTATTTACATGTTTGCCACCGAGTTTTTTTGAACCATTGATCTATTTTAATGAGTTGATCCAATGGCCAGAATTACTTCTCACTCTTTTTAGAATATATAGACTTTGTAGCATATCTTCTCCCTAAGAATAAAACTAACTTTGAGACCATAAAGACTTGATTAAAAACCAACTCCTAGCACACTTGTCAAAATTCTATGTAACGACAATAGAAAATCCTTCGTCGTTAGACTTATAAGTTGGGTATATAATAAATTATTATTATTATTATTATTATAGTAACCCACCCTAAAGAAGATTGCAGATGCCCTGAATTGCTTCAATCATATGGAACAAAAGCATCCATCTCATGACCATTGAATTGAACTAGAAGATGGATCACCACAAACTTTTCATACTAGATGAACTGGATAATGCTTGCACCTCAAAACTGGCATAAATTTTGAGCCCACAAAATAGTTACCCATTATTTATAGGAGTTGTTATTGATACGTCCAATTTATCTTCACTCTCTAGATTTCTCTCTATACATAAATATAGATACGTGGAGAGAGATAAAAATATTAAGATGTCTTAGGGGCTGTTTGTTTGGGTCTGACCGAGCCTGGTCAGACGCGAGCATCTGACTCGGTCAGACCTGTGATGTTTGGATGCTTGCCTCTTACCGGAGATCACGTCTGACCGGAGCTCCTACCCGGTCAGACCTCAACAATAGTCTGACCATGGGTCAGACGTGAAGGTGGTGATTGCGGTGGTGGTCGGCCTACCAAGAGTCTCCATCTCGGCCCGAAACTCTCGATACCCTTGAAAGGCATCGGAGCTGAGCTTCTTCACGGCGACGGTGACGCCGGCAGCGAGGATCGGGGGTGGTGGGTGTCGGCGGCGTTGGCGTTTGGCGGTGGTGTGACAGATGAGGATGATGAAGGTGAAGATGAGGATGATGAAGGTGAAGATGAGTGAAGATGAGGGATATGGCGGAGATGATGGCTTGGAAGGTGGGATCCATGGTGGATTTGGGGGTTTAACAGGGAGAGAGACGAAAGAGAGAGAGACGAAAGAGAGAGAGATAATGTTTGTGGATGATGATGATGATTGTGGTTGTGGTTGTGTTGTGTGTGTTTTTATTTTAAAAATTTTCCTTTTTACAACCAAACACAATTATTCGTTCAGACCTCTTATTGGTTCAGACCTCTTACTGGTTCAGACCCTCTTATTCATTCAGCACTTACTCAATCAGATGTTGCCAAACAGCCCCTTAATAACAAAAATGAGTGTTTGTATAAACTTTTCTTATACCAATTCTTGTGATTCTATGTGATAGTGTGATAAGTGAACCTATAAAAACACCCCAGAAAAGAAAATGCACACCATGCAAATAAAATATACACAGAAGTAAATACTAGATACATAAAAAGTTAAGGGGTTGTTTAACAATCTTGGGCTAATTTATTAAAAGACTTGGTTGAATAAGATGTAGCATCTGAATCATTTAGTATGTTTCTAAAACTTACAAATTAAAAAGCTCCATGAAACTACTAAGAGACGTGTTTTAAGTGAAACAAACACACTTTACCTCAAATTAATCATAAAAAGCTGTCAAACAACCTCAAAGTTCTAAGTTCAAACTTCCCATCAATCTTATCAATGAATCACACAAGGGCCATACACACAAACAACATCACTGATTAGTTATTACTACCATTTTCGAAAATATATGCTATCGTTGTAAAAATATGGAGATCAGATAACTTTCTCTTCAGTTAAAACACTACTATTACATATGTTGCGAACAAGACAATCAAGGTTTAGCACTTTCTTTCTATTCCTTGTGTGTGCGCGCATACACGTATGATTTTTCATTCCCCTTTTTTGTATAGAGTAAAAAAACAAATCATTTCCAGTTTGATTGTGTTGATACAGATCTGATAACTGTAACAAAATTTCATCCTCCAAAAAGTTGTATGTTGGTGCAGGATCGATTATGGGTGGTTTTTCTCTCAACTCACTGTGAACAACACTCAGCAAGTAGTCTATGAAGAGTTGATCACAATATAACAAGTAACAAGCAGTAAGAAAATTAACACAACAAGTAAATTTTCAAGGTACTTTTATATATTGCTTCTCAACTCAAAGGATTACAAGACTCTTGGACTCAAATCGCTTATCTAAAGAGTTACAAGGAGAAGATATATATAATACTACCTACAGCCGGATATACTTTGATACCAGCTGGACACCTCTAACCTTACATCTATACTACAAGACTCTAGGTGAGGTCTTTCAGACATTTTGCCTGAGAGTTGGTAGTCAGGACATGTCCCTGACTTACCTTTTGTCACCAACTAAAGTTGGTAACATGTACTATCATAAAAAGGTGAACAGTAGAATAAAGTATGGTCAACAACATGGCTCTTTAGGAAGATGCCATGCTGTATCAGAGGTCTGCAGTGGACTGTCAGGGACCATACTTATATCTACTGGACATAGCAATGTCTTCCGAAGGATAAAGTACTTCGGAAGAATAACTTCTTCCGAAGCCACTTATACTTCGGAAGACTGCTTCTTCCGAGGCTTGGAGTCTTCATTGTCTTCGGAAGCAGACTTTGTCTTCAGCTTTTTCATCAGACTTTGTCTTTGGAAGCTCAGACTTTGTCTTCAGCTCTTTCATCAGACTTTGTCTTCGGAAGCTTTCAGACTTTGTCTTCAGCTCTTTCATCAGACTTTGTCTTTGGAAGCTTTCAGACTTTGTCTTCGGAAGATAGTCTTCAGCTGTTGGCTTCAGCTGTTGTCTTCAGCAGTTGGCTTTCAGACTTTGTCTTCGGAAGATAGTCTTCAGCTGTTGGCTTCAGCTGTTGTTTTCAGCAGTTGACTTCAGCTTTTGCCTTCAGTAGATATCTTCAGCTGTTGTTCTTCAGACTTTCGGAAGATTTCTTGCTCAGCTTCGGAAGCCTTTGAATGTAGCACCAAAAATGACTATGTGAAGTAGTTTTGGTTGCACCAGCCTCATCATGATCCAACAAACTCCCCCTAGGCTGATGCTACCAAAACTTCACTTCCCTCTTCTTCTCAAAGTTCTCAGCACTATGGAAAGTAGGTGTTTATCAGTGTCTTCATTCTTTCCTGATGTGGTGCTGAGAATCTTGTACAGATCCTTGGTAAACAAAACCTCCACTCTGTCTCCTTGGATTATATGTACCCTTTGTTGTGGCCCTCTGAAGAGAGTTAGTTGATGGGAACTATAGTCATATTCCCATCTAACTATTGGTTCCAATTCAAGACCTTCCACCATCTGTAGAAAGGCTGTGCCTTTGGTGGTTGGTCTTTCCTTATCTTCCGCTCTTTTCAGCTTCAACTCTTCTTCAATCTTGGCTCTTCTACTTTGTTCAGCCAAGTGGAGACCGCTGATGTGATTTCTGATGTGTGCAGCAGTCTCAGAGTTGGAGGGATTGGAGAATGGCTTCTCAGCAAGCTCAGCAAGATCAAATCTGCTGAGATGCAGGAGAGAAGTGGCATTGAGCCTGTTGGTTTCGCCATTCTCCCTTTCCACAACAAAGTTGTGAGAAGGTTCATCGAACCTCCACTGGATTATAGCATTCCTAGGCCCAGGAGATTGACTAGAAATCCTGTCCTCTTTCCTTGTATCCAGTAGAGTCACCAGTCTCCTTCTTAGTCTTTTCTCCTCAGCATTAAGGGTATCGGAGTTGAGACCAAGAAGTCTTGCAGCCTGGCCCAAAGTGTCTCTAGGCAACTCAAGAAATTGGCCTAGGGTGAGGGAGCTTGAAGAGTTATCAACATAGGTGATATTGATAAGCTCTCCCTCACAGGAGATGCTGCTCAAAGTGGTGCAGTTGATGAGCCTCGTCTTGAACTCCTTTATTTCCTCAAAGGAGAGATGTTGAGGAGGCTGAGGGGATGGTCTTGGTTTTTGTTGGGTAGGCTTAGGTTTAGTGGTTTTGGGTTGTGTCTTGGGTTTTAGGATGGGTAGTTTGGGTGGTTGAGGTGATGTGGTAGGTTTGGGTAGAGTTGTGGGTTGAGGGGTGAAGGTTTCATCAGTGGGTTCGGTTTTGATGGGAAAAGGGGTTAGTTCTGGTGTGGGTTGTGGCTGTGGTTGAGTGGCTGGGGTTGAGACCGTTCCCTGTACCCTCCTATACATCTCCCTTCTCTTCCCCAGATGGATGTCAGCTTTGATTTCACTGACTATCCGTTGGAGTGTCCTTTCGGACATAGGTCCCACCTGCCTACCAGAGAAGCCATGAGCCTGGAGATAGTCTTTCATCCAGGCTTTGTCATTGGACTTCTTGGTGGCAGTGACCCCCTTCTCTTCTTCCTTCCTCTTCTTTTCCCTCAACTTCTCCCTAGCAGCCTTCTTCCTTTCCTTCTCCATTTGATCCTGCTCTTTATTGTGGATCAGCAGGATCATGTCATCGTCATGTGGAGACAGTTCAGGAAGACTGAAGCCTCTTGAGAGTAGGAACTTGATCCTATCGTCTCTCAGCTTCAGGGCTGCCTCCCTTCGCTCTTCTTCTTCTCTCTCCAAGGCCAACCTGGCTTCTTCTTCTTGTTTTAGCCTGGTTGACCTCTCTAAAGTCACCAACTCCTCTAGTGGTAGCAGGAGTATCTGCTCATTGGCAGCTCCTAGACTGATGAGCTGGTCAATGAGTGTTGTTCTTCTCCTTTGGTTGATTTCTTCCTGATTGGCTGCAGCTGCCTTAGAACTAGCAGCTAGCAGCTTTTCAGTAGGAAACCTACCTTTCTTTTTGAACTTCTCAATCCTCTCCTCCTCCTGAAGCTCTTCCGCAGTCAATTTTCTTTTTCCTTTGTCTTTGGCGATGCTTGAATGTCAGAAGTGTCCTCCCTACTCACCTCAGATGCTATTTCAGCAATAACATCTGTGATGGTCAGTTCCTCGGACATCTGAAATAAGCCTTCCGCAGCTTCTATTTCGGCCTCGGAAGACTTTTCTTGTTCTTCCGAGGCTTCCATGTAAGCTTCGGAAGCTTCAGCTTGAGCTTCAGAAGATGAGACAGCTGCAAGTTCTGTCCCAACTGTTTCAGTTGCTGGGCCATCAGTCCCCATTTCCCCTTCGAAGCTAATCTCAGGTTCCATGTGGACCTTAGGTTGACCAACTTCTTCCACAGTGGTAGAAGGTGCAGTCAGTCTTTAAAGCTCCTCAGCCCCAAAATATATGAGTGTGGTGTCGGGGCTGGGCTGTTCTAGGGAGGATCTCAATACAAACTTTGTGAAAAGTCTGTAGAGATCTTGAAGCATCTTTGAGTCAATCTCTAGAAAAGATTGAGATGACTCAGTTAGTGTGATGAGTTGGGAAGTTACAGATGGGTCTGTGGTTCCTCAAGTGTTTGTCTCTGAACTTTCTCCCCCTTTTTGGTAGCATCATCTTGAGAGCTAGATGAGCTAGAGGAAGAAGTGAGTGAGACCTGAATTGGTACATGCCTAACAGACCTCTCCGTCTGTTTCTCAGCTAGTTTAGCCTTGAGAGTGTTAATCTCAAGTTGCTGAGTGGCAGTCCTTGATTCTAAGATCCTCACCTGTGATTCTAGGTTGGAGACCTTAGAAAGCAAGTACTGAAGTGTTAGTTGCATACTTCCCTCATCTTCATGAGAAGAATCGCGAGGAGATGAGATAACACACCTAGTATGCTCACTCTCACCACCAGATGTGGCTTCTTGGCACCCTGGTTTCCTTTGCTCAGAGTCATCTCTTTCAGAGATGTCTATGGGCAAAGTTGCCGTAGACTCAGTCCTAATTATGTTACCACTGTCCTAAGAGCTTAATGAGAGACTCTGAGTAGTGGCAGCTGAGCCTACATGAGTCCCCTCCACATCAGTGGGACTTACCTCAGTAATTGGCTTCTGATGGGGGCTAGAGACAAGGGATCCCTCTTGGCTCTGTTGATCTTTCAGAGGGTGTTGTAGATCAACTTCATGGCCATGGAGAGATGTAATCTCTTCATCAGTGCGGAGTAAAAGGTCAGTGAAAGAGAGGGTGGTTAGTCCTACTGACCCAGGACCTAGATCAATGTCTATAGGCATTGAGCCTATGGTGGGGCTGTCCCTAGAAGGCTGCACAGGGGAGTGTAGAGACTCACCCTGTGGGCTTAAGGCTTGGGGTTCGGGCTCAGGGGTTTGAGACTGAGGAGGCTCAAAACCTATATTGAGGTCAATTGTGAAGGATGGTGTGACCTCGGACTGAGTGGGAGCCCATGATTCCACTCTAGCCCTTTGGGTGTGAACAGGAGGAGCTTGTTCAATCAGAGTAGATTGAACAAGGGTTTGTTTTGGACGTCTCTGGTATGTAGCTTTGATGGGTAAAGAAGGTTTTGGCATTGTGGTGGATGTTGCTGGTGTGGGTTCATCACCTATGGGGAAAACAGGGATGTCACCAGGAGCTATGCGCTCAGTCATCTCTGGAGGTAGTGGAGTGTACCGTCCTGTGAAGTTGGCGGACATCTTCTTCAGTATCTTGAAGATGGTAGGTCTCACTTGTGGAACAGTAAGAGCAGCTGCGCAGACAAGCTTGCTCGGTTCCATCTCACAGTTGATTATGTGTTGAATAAATCGGGGATACATGAAGAATGTATCCCTGCTCAGATTTCCGATAAGGTTGGTCAACACAAATCGTGAGTAGTTGAAGCGAAGACCTCTCACCAACCCATGAACTAGGCATCCTAGTTCATATGGGATTTGATCCCAACCCCCTGATTTGTTGGAGAGGCAATGCAGGATAATATGCAGCAGGAACTTCCAATGGTAAGAGAAATTAAACTTGTACACGGTTGATCTGCTGACATCTCCTCCATATCCCATGAGGATATAAGTGCCTTCCAAGTCTTCTTTGGGGAACTCAGTAGGAGCCCATCATCATGAAGCTCGAGATGCTCCCTGATGAGTTGTTCAGTGATGACCAACTCTTGGCCATAAATGCGGGTTCTCAGGACTCGAACCCCATTCAGAACTGCAGTTTGACCGTTGCTCCAGAATTCGGACATATGGTTGGAGTATACGATTGGGTTAACAGTAAGTGCAGTGAGGTATGTGGATTCGGTAAGAAGGGTGATGATTTGGGTGAAGTCGGCATCCCTTGACGAATCAAGTAATGCGACTTGGTTGTGCTGAGGGTTTAGCGCCATTGAAGAAAAGGTAAGCTTGAAATTTAGGTTTGACAATGAAGGGAGTAGTTAGGGCAGTAAATTGGTAAAAGAAGATGAAATTGATCAGTCAAGATTATTTAAAAGGGGATGAATTGTGGTAGTGGCGGTAATAGGGTAACTGTTTGGGGTTACTGTGGGTGGTATGGTGGTTTACGGCGGAGAAATGATAGTGGTGGCAAGGATAATTTTAAATAATCTGACCATCATGGACAAAATCTTTACTTTTTACAGAGTGGGGCCCAAAAGATATCCGTTACATATAAAAACCTTTACTTCCGAGGGTAAAACATTTCCGAAGGTAATTCTCTTCCGAAGGCAATTTCTCTTCCGAAGCACGATATTGCTTCCGAATGTAAAATTGTCCTTTGAAGGCACTTTATCTTCCGAAGCAAGGCATTGCTTCCGAAGGTAAAGTTGTTTTTCCGAATGGAGAGTTGTATAAGTTTTGGAAGTAGATCTGATGTAAGATCAATCGCTTCTTCCGAGACCAAAAACTCTTCCGAGAAGAAATTTCCATTGAGGAATTTGGCTTCGGAAGATATTCAAGAATATCTTCCGAGAGTTAATTCCTCTTCGGAAGGAATTTACACTTGGAATAATTTAAAGATCTTTTGTAATAGGGCTTAAATTGTATTGACACAAGACTTAACATATTAAAAAGGTTTTCAAAAGAGGTAGTTATTCAATGTTTATCATCCTAATTGCTGATATGAGATACTTAAATCTTTGTTCATCAAATGCCTTTGTAAACAAATTAGCATATTGTTCATTTGAGTCAACTTTGATTAACTTTATCAGTTGTTTCTCATGAATATCCTTAATGAAATGATACCTGATATCAATGTGCTTTGTCTTGGAGTGCTTCACCGGATTCTCAGTAATGGAGATAGCACTGTTGTTGTCAATATGGATAGGAGTAGTCACGAAGTTGAATCCATAGTCTAACATCTGATTTTGAATCCATAGAAGTTAAGCACAGCAGCTAGCAGCAGTAATGTATTCAGCTTCAGCAGTTGATGTAGAGACACAGGATTGTTTCTTGCATTGCCATGAGATAATCCTTCCACCAAGAAATTGACATCCTCCTGATGTTGATTTCTTGTCAATATTGCAGCCACCATAGTCACTGTCAGAGTATCCATAGAGATTAAAGTCACTATTTCTTGGATACCAAAGACCTAGTTTAGGTGCTCCTTTGAGGTATCTGAGGATTCTCTTTACAGCAGCTAGGTGAGACACCTTTGGAGCAGCCTGATATCGTGCACAAATGCATGTGGCAAACATGATATCTGGTCTACTAGCAGTGAGATACATCAGAGAACCAATGATTGCTCTATACTGATGTTGATCAGTATCCTCCCCCTCAAGGTCAGGGCAAAGATTATGGTTTCTGGGTATGGGTGTCTTGGCTGGTTTACAATCCTTCATTTCAAATCTATCTAAGATGTCTGAGACATACTTAGATTGACTGATGAAGAACCCTTCCTTCATCTGTTTCACTTGAATTCCAAGGAAAAAGTCCATTTTTCCCATGGAACTCATCTCAAACTTCTGCTTCATTATGCTTTCAAAGTCCTTGCACATTTGGTCGTTTGAAGAACCAAATATGATGTCATCAACGTAGACTTGTACAAGCAAAATGTCTTCTCCACTCTTTCTGATGAAAAGAGTCTTGTCGATGGTACCTCTAGTGTATCCATTCTTCAGGAGAAACTGAGACAAGGTCTCATACCACAGCCTAGGTGCTTGGTGCAGCCCATATAGAGCTTTATCCAGTTTACACACGTAGTTGGGGTGCTGTGGGTCTTCAAATCCTGGAGGTTGACATACATAGATTTCCCTATCTATATCCCCATATAGAAAAGCACACTTGACATCAAGTTGGTAGACTGTGAAGTTCTTGGATGCAGCATAAGCAAGGAAGATCCTAACTGCCTCAAGTCTTGCAACAGGTGCAAAGACATCAGTATAATCGATTCCTTCCTCCTAGGTGTATCCTTAACTACTAGTCTTGCCTTATTCTTGATAATCAAGCCTCTATCATCTTTCTTGTTCCTGAACACCCATTTAGTGCCTATGGGTACTTGACCAGATGGTAGTGGGCATAGATTCCAGACCTTTTGTCTTCTGAATTGAAGCAGCTCCTCCTGCATCGATTCAACCCAACTACTATCCTTTAAGGCATCTTCTACCTTCTTTGGTTCCATCTGAGACAAGAAGCATGAGTACAAGCAGACATTCCCATGATGAGTTTGTCCTCTTGTTCTCACACCCTCAGAGACATTCCCTATGATGTTCTCAGTTGGATGAGTGTTGTGAATCCTAAGACGAGGAATCACTTCCAGTTGCAGAGATAAGTCTAGGTTAGACTTATTCTGATCAGGAACTGGATCACTCTGTCCAACTGCTGTTTCAAAGTCATTCAATGAGGACTGATTGAATGATTGAGAAACATCATCAATGGTTGGTTGTGAAGTAGGATTAACAGTTGCCTGTTCCTTCAGAATACTACTTCCCTCAACCTGGTATTGTAATGGATCACCTGAAGAACTTTGAGGTGGATCAAGTGATTCACTTGTTGAAGCTTCATTATTCCTGGAGATAGTTACACTATCAGATCTGTGAATGGTTGAAGCTTGTTGCCTTTCAGCTCTTGGAGAATTTGGAAGAGGTCTGGGAAGCTCAAACAGTTGACTTGCATCAGCACCAGCATCAGCATTCTCTTGAGCACCTGTTCTAGCTGAAACATTCTCACAAGATGGTTTAGAATAGTTTGGAAACAATTCTAAATCAAAGATATACTCAGGTCCATTTCCCCTAACACAAGGAGTGTGCTCATTAACAACTATATTGGATGATTCCTCAAATTGTTGATTCTTGATATTATATACTCTATAAGCTTTAGAGCTAGAAGAGTATCCAATAAAGATAGCATCATCCGACTTCTCAGCAAACTTTGCTAAGTTGTCCTTTGTGTTAAGTATGGTACACCTGCAGCCAAAGGACCTTAGAAAGCCAATGAACGGTGGCCTCTTGTTCCATAACTCATAAGGGGTTTTTCCATGGGGCTTAACTACAAGAACCCTGTTCTGTACATAGCATGCAGTGCTGACTGCCTCTGCCCAGAATATTAGAGGCAGCTTTGAATCAGCTAACATGGTCCGAGCAGCCTCAATAAGTGTCTTGTTCCTCCTCTCAACAACACCGTTTTGTTGAGGAGTTCTGGGAGCACTGTATTGTCTGGTAATCCCTTTTGAGTCACAGAATGAGTTAAGAACGAAGTTCTTAAACTCAGTCCCTTGATCACTTCTAATGATCTTAACCTTGTGATCAATTTGATTTTCTATTTTAAGAATAAAAGATTTTAAAGTTTCAGCAGTTTCATCTTTACTTCTTAAAAAGAATACCCATGTAAATCTTGTAAAATCATCAACTATCATAAGGTAGTATGATTTCCTTCCAATGCTCATTATACTTGTGGGACCAAAGAGATCCATGTGCAATAAGTGTAAAGGAGTAGTGATAGAGTTAACACATTTGGATTTATGAGATGATCTGTGTTGTTTCCCTTTCAGGCATGCAACACAGTTATCTTTGCAGAAAAATTCCTTTTTAGGCAAACCATGTACCAAGTTATTTTTAGCCAATTTATTCATTGTTTTAAAATTCACATGACACATGCGTTTATGCCATAGTGTTGACTCATCACTATCAGCTTTGGAAAGAAAGCATGATACTTCACCCATAGGAGAAGCATTGTTCATATCCAGCTTGTACATATCCCCTTTCCTGGGAGATCTAAGAAGCACCAATTCCGGAGGAATTGTCATCCCTGGTTTGAGGATGATGCACTCATGTTCTGTGAAGAGCATCTGATGCTTCTGGTCACAGAATTGAGAAACACTTAACAGATTGTGTTCAAGCTGTTTGACAAAGTGAACTTTGTCAATGTTTATTCTGCCATTGGATATACTTCCTCTGCCAAAAATATATCCTTCGGCCTCACCTCCAAATTGGACAGGCCCTCCATCAAAGTTCTGGAATTGTTGAAGGAGAGATCTGTTCCCTGTCATATGCCTGGAGCATCCACTATCTACAATCCAGACATTGTTGTTCTTGTCAAATGGACGTCCCTGCACATAAGATGAGATGGTTAGTTTTGTTTGGAAGCCCAAGCCTTACTGGTCTTGGGCTCTTCCAACGATAGTGGCATAATTGAACCAAAAGATATGCATTGGGGTTCAATAGAGGTCATTGTTGAAGAAGAGGTTTGGGCTGCAGCATCTTCCTTGATCTTCCAATCCATCCCTTGGTTGATCTTTGAGGATGAGCTTGTTGAAGCTTTTGTAGCATGGTCATCTTC
This sequence comes from Flaveria linearis, assembly GCA_024085815.1. Taxonomy (NCBI): domain Eukaryota; kingdom Viridiplantae; phylum Streptophyta; class Magnoliopsida; order Asterales; family Asteraceae; genus Flaveria; species Flaveria linearis. The sequence continues at coordinate 34,895,700 of CM044016.1, read as the reverse complement.
CGAAGCTTCCTTTTCAGAAGAAGCCTACACCACCTTTTCTTCCGAAGTAGTCTTCTTCTGAGATGGTTTCAAGGGAGCCTTCTTGTTCTTCCGAACCTTAGAAGGTTTGGCTTCCGAAGCCATTTTCCCTTCGAAAGAAGTAGTTTCTTCCGAAAGCAACTTGGCTTCCGAGACCAACTTTCCCTTTTTCATCATTTGAACCTTTTGAAGTGGCCCAACTGAGAAACCTTCTCTGACTCCTTCTTTTCTAACATTATTTGCATAATGTGTGCTTGCTGGATTATAGTAACAATCTTTAGCCATGTGGTTGTGCAGACCACACATTATGCAGGCAATGTTAGTCCTCTGGGAACTTACAGGTTGCTGTTTCTTAGGTTTCTTCTTTTTATCAGCAACTTTTCCTTTCAACTTCTGATCCTTCAGTAGGACAGGAGTGCTGGTATTACACTCCTTTCCTGAATCAGAAGTACCTACCACTTGAAATCCGGCAGAAATGAAGACACCCTTTTGCTTTGGGTCGATCTTAAGCTTGGACTCTGCAACCTTCTTGGCAGTCCTTCTAGCAGCTTTAGCTCTGCTTCTTCTTGCCTTGGTGGTTAGGATTTGGTCTTCATAGGTGGAGATGAGTGTATCCTCCTGTTTCTCCCCTGTGGTGGCCACTATTTTTGCCTCATCCTTTAGTTCCAATGGAGAAGGGTCAGCAGTTGGAACCTCTTGCTCTTCAGTACCACATCTAGGTAGTCTAATAGACTCATAAGAGTGTAGTGGAGCTATTTCATTGGTTCTTAACCCTTCTTTGTTTTGATAAAACATTTTGGAATGAGAGGTTGATGCAAGAATAGTTTGGAAGCTTTGCTCAGCAATAGCTTGCTTCCTGGCCTGAGCCTCAGCTGTGACCAACTGGGCTTGAACCTCAGATAGTTTGGATATCAGATCTTTAATTTGAGTCTTATAACTAGTCTTTTCATGTTTTAAAAGAGACACAGTTTTCTCTAACTCCTCAATTTTCTTTTGATAGTCAGATTCAGCTCTCTTAAAATCAGATTTTAGCACATTTAAAGACTCAACCTCAGATCTGATTTCCGAAATGTAATCCTTATAAAGTTTAACTTTAGCAATACAGGCAGCAGTACAAAGATGTTCATATACCTGATCATCATCTGTTCCGGCCATGAGTGCTTGAGCAGGAGTCACATCCTGTACCATGAAGCTCCAGTCAACTTCTTGAGCCACAGCAGCTGTTTCAGTTGACTTCTCTTCATGCTTTGAAGCAGTGGGATGTGTGGAGGCCTGTAGGGTTCCCGGGTTGTTCTTGGGAGCCTTGCATTCCCTAGCAAAGTGACCAAGTTGGTTGCAGTTGTAACACTTTGCTTTGCTTTTGTCACACCCAAACCTGCTGTTGACTGGGTTTTGAGGGAATTGCCTTCCAGTTCTCTTGAAGAACTTCTTCGCTCTGTAAGTTAAAAGAGCCATCTGCTGGACAATATCCATATACTCCACATCATCTGGACTAAAGCACTCAAGATCACCAAAGCAGTATTGAAAATCACCAGAGTGTCCACTTCCAGAGACAAAGGCACAACTATCCTGAGAGGAGTTGTGTTGAACCTTTTGAGACTTTGGAGTCTCAGGTAGAGTAATATAAGGTCCGCTGTGTGAGTTGTCAGGGTAACACAGCAACTGATGTTGTGGTTCCGTGATTTCCCTTTCAACCACATGAAGGGCTGAACTCAGTTGGTTATTGGAGTGACCAGAGGAGTTCTGCATGTTCATCTCCATCTGGAATGCACTTAGGATACCATACAACTCTGTCAGAGTAAGAGTCTTAAGGTCCGAAGTTCTCTTGATTACAACACAGTAATGTATCCATAGTTTAGGAAGGGAAGACATGAACTTCCTAACTATGTCTCTATTCTCAAGAGCTACTCCAATATCCTCCAGAGTATCTACTAGCTCAACATACCTGAAGTATTGTTGAGTCAAGGTCTCACCAGCCTTGAAAGTAAAGTTCTCAAACTGCTGCTTCAAGAGATCCTTCTTGTTCTCTTGGGTTTCCTTGGATCCTTCATACATCAGCTTCAGTGCTTCCCATAAATCTTTAGCAGTTTTGCACTTCTTGAAGCGTCTGTAGACGGAGTTGGGGAGAGCAGTTTGGAGAGAAGTCGTAGCCCTTTGATCCAGCTCTATTCTCTTCCTGTCTTCTTCTGAGTAATCATCAACATCTTTTGGAATGATGCGATTACCAGTGGCAGACGTAGTGCTTGGTATGAAAGGACCATTGACAATGGAGTCCCACATCCTTGAATCTTGACACTTGATGAAGCCTTCCATTCTGATACACCATGTGTCAAAGTCTTCAGGGGTGATCAGTGGGGACTTGGTCATGGTACCGGTTTCCATATCAGCCTTGGAGAGAGCAGCCATTTGAGTGAGTGGTTTGTAGTGAGGAGTGAAAAACAGGTTGATTTGGATGGTAAGATCTCACAATCAAGAGCCTGGAGCTCTGATACCAATTGCAGGATCGATTATGGGTGGTTTTTCTCTCAACTCACTGTGAACAACACTCAGCAAGTAGTCTATGAAGAGTTGATCACAATATAACAAGTAACAAGCAGTAAGAAAATTAACACAGCAAGTAAATTTTCAAGGTACTTTTATATATTGCTTCTCAACTCAAAGGATTACAAGACTCTTGGACTCAAATCGCTTATCTAAAGAGTTACAAGGAGAAGATATATATAATACTACCTACAGCCGGATATACTTTGATACCAGCTGGACACCTCTAACCTTACATCTATACTACAAGACTCTAGGTGAGGTCTTTCAGACATTTTGCCTGAGAGTTGGTAGTCAGGACATGTCCCTGACTTACCTTTTGTCACCAACTAAAGTTGGTAACATGTACTATCATAAAAAGGTGAACAGTAGAATAAAGTATGGTCAACAACATGGCTCTTTAGGAAGATGCCATGCTGTATCAGAGGTCTGCAGCGGACTGTCAGGGACCATACTTATATCTACTGGACATAGCAATGTCTTCCGAAGGATAAAGTACTTCGGAAGAATAACTTCTTCCGAAGCCACTTATACTTCGGAAGACTGCTTCTTCCGAGGCTTGGAGTCTTCTTTGTCTTCGGAAGCAGACTTTGTCTTCAGCTTTTTCATCAGACTTTGTCTTCGGAAGCTCAGACTTTGTCTTCAGCTCTTTCATCAGACTTTGTCTTCGGAAGCTTTCAGACTTTGTCTTCAGCTCTTTCATCAGACTTTGTCTTCGGAAGCTTTCAGACTTTGTCTTCGAAAGATAGTCTTCAGCTATTGGCTTCAGCTGTTGTCTTCAGCAGTTGGCTTTCAGACTTTGTCTTCGGAAGATAGTCTTCAGTTGTTGGCTTCAGCTGTTGTCTTCAGCAGTTGACTTCAGCTTTTGCCTTCAGTAGATATCTTCAGCTGTTGTTCTTCAGACTTTCGGAAGATCTCTTGCTCAGCTTCGGAAGCCTTTAAATGTAGCACCGAAAATGACTATGTGAAGTAGTTTTGGTTGCACCAGCCTCATCATGATCCAACAGTTGGCATATAATAGCTCAATCAGGGTTCCTGATATATGGCAATCAACTCTAATGGTACTAACCCACACGCCATCTCATATGTATTTGTGTCATTTTTAACATAATTATAATTTAATTATCGTTAGTTCTCTAAAACTCAAATATAAAGAGTACTGTCATACTATGTATGCATACACACATTCTAACAATAATTTGATTGTTATTTTTATCTACTTTTGATGTTTACTTGCAGGTTGAAAGAATTTGAAGGTTGAAAGAAACATTACTTGCATCATTGTATCAATTTATTATTTTGGTAAAAGGACACATCCTAAATGACTATAACTTCATACAAAAGTTAACATATATGCCTAGGACAAGACCTTGGTGGGAATGAATTAGACTAACTCTCTAACTATGTAACAGATGAATGATGACTCATTGACTATCATCATTCTCATGGATTTATGATACTTTCAATAAAGTAAACATCATTTTATGATGTGCTATTTCTAGGCTTATGACCGTCATTTGAACATGATTCTTGAGGACATTGAAGAGATTCCTAGAACTGTTGCGGTCGATGATGTAACACATGAAGAGATTGCCCGGGTTTGTTGTCCTTTTTATTTCTATTTTGTGATCATCTCTTTTTACTTTTTAAATCATCTATGTTTCTTTTGTGCCATTTAGCTAGCTTATGCAGTTGGTTCGATATTTTGAACTTCTATCATGCATAATGCTTGTTCACAACACTATAGGATAAATTAAAAAACAAGCAATAAAACTTGACATAATTGATTATTTGGCGCTTTTGTGATTGTTTATAATGGGTCATAATGGTTTGTTTGGTTTTAATATTTTATACTAATTGTAGGTACAATGGTTGAAAAAGATAATAGCTAGCGCAACTACAACAAGAGAAAGAAACAAATAGACAAGAGAGAAAGTTAAATAGCAAAGAGATTCACAATGACAGACAAAGTTGAGGAACACTGTAATGAAGAGCAAATTGTAGAACATACCAAAAATCTTTTCAACTACCAAACCATGTAATTTTTGGTAAATATGAATGTTTAGATCCTCTGTGTTTGGATTATTCTTATTGTATCTATCTTTGAATATTTGTTCTTATTTAGTTCTAAACCTTTGATATATTTATAAATTAGTACTATTTTATAATTTTATAGAGATGTTGATTATTGTATCGAAATTATAACAGGTGAAAAACCGGACAAAAAATTAACTACAAAATAGTGATCGTAAATGATTTTGATTGCAAAATTAGTCGTTAATGATTTTGGTTGCAAAATTAGTCACTAATGATTTCAAGTTGTAAAATTGGTCACAAAAAGCTGGTCGTAACTTTGGTTGCTGACAATTCAATTTGGTTGCAAGATGATTCGATGGCAATTCCGGTCGCTAATAGTGTTGTCGTAAAACTAGTCGCAAAAGGTTTGGTTGCAATCTCGGTCGCTAAAGGTTTGGTTGCAATTTCAGTCGTCAAAGGTTTGGTCACAAAGTTGGTCGCAAAATATATTTTGTCGCAAAATCAGTTGCTGGATTTACGATAGCAATTCCAATCGCAAAATTGGTCGCAAGAGTATTGTGGTCGCAAAAAATGGTTGCAATTGTAATTACCGACCAAGGTATAACCAACCACCAAATTGGTTGCAATTGTAATTACCGACCAAGGTATAACCAACCACCAAAATTGGTTGCAAAATGGTCGTAAAAGGGAATTTGCGACCGTTTTGTGACCGTTTGATAGTCGCAAATGGTCATTTCTGTAGTAGTGAAAGTAGGCAATATGATAGTTGTCAGACAAATCAGGCAGGAACGGGGTAAAGTGAGATCGTTGGACAGTATGGATAACTAGTTAAAACCTAACATCTTTAGATTGGTTCGAGTCAAAGTAGTTACATTGGGTTGACTTGTAACACTTTCATCTATATTTTTTCATTATATATAGCATGTCTCAAACAACTATTAAACCTTATTTCAATAATAATGCGGTTTTCTAAATAAATATTTTAAAGGTTTTATATATTAAAAATATATTTTAGGTGGCTTTTTACAAGTTTAGTTTTAATCTATTTTTTAGCGATAACATATAATTCTAATCGTAACATGCCGGAATAAATAATCATACAGAAAAGTTAAATCCTCAACTGGTATATCTTTTCACCAAGTAATAAGGGCATGTATACCAATCATTCTTAAATTTATTGGGGGCGGTTTCTGTTTATTTATGTTATAAAACGAACTAATTTGGGTTGTATTATCTGGATTGTCAAACATGTAAAACAAGAATAAATTAGCTAAAAATATATCGGGTAAAACGGATCCATGCTTTGTGAATAAGATAAGCCCGAATTGACCCATATCACATGAAAGGGCAAATGGACTTGTAGTGAAAGATATATGAATAATTTTTTGGTAGGATGAGTTTGTAAACAATGTGATGCTTACAATTATGTTGTCCTCATCATTTCTGTTGACTTTGTATTTGTTTTGTACGTTAAATGAATTTTCAATTCTGCTATTGGTGGAATAAATGTGCAGAATAGTCGACTTGAGGATACAAACATGTTTTGGACATGTTTTTGTTATGTTAATAAGCCGAATGCAATGTTGTAATTGTACAATCTCAAGCTAAAGTATTTATTTTCAGGTTAAGTATGAGTTGTCACTACTAGAAAAATCGCAAAAGATGACGCGCATTGCGCGTCATCTTGGGGGTCAGATGACGCGCAAATGCGTGTCAAGGAAGGGGTAGTCATAAATGATAGATGACGCGCATCCGCGCGTCATCTGTTTATGACACGCAAAAGATGACGCGCATTTTATGACGTGCAAAAGATGACGCGCAATGTGCGTCAAGGAAGGGGTAGTCATAAATGACTAGATGACGCGCATCCGCGTGTCATCTATGAAATTTTTATGACGTGCAATAGATGACGCACAATGCACGTCATAAAATTTGCTGCATTTTTTAATTTTTTTTTATTTTTAATAAATTTACCTGTTGTTTTCTAAAACAAATTGTCGAATAACATTAAAAGCGAAATCCATTAAATACCAACAAAGTTTACAAAAGTTGTTAATTAACAACTACAAAGCATAAAACAAGTCCAAATTCAATTAGTACCAATACTAATACAAGTCCAATACCAATACTAACACAAGTCTAAATATATCATTTCAGGCCTACATATAAATGAAATTCGATACGTGGCGCGCCCGGTCTTCACGAACTTCATCCAAATCACCGTCATTGTATTCTTCGTTACCTTCTCCAAACTAAGACAAAACCAATTTCATCAAAGTAAACTTGTCAGTTTTGACCCAAAAACCCCTTTATGTAAAACTTGTAATTTACTTGACTAGTTTATTAATATCAACTACAAGGCAACAACAATGGTAATTTACTTATAAAAAACTCATACATAGATAGTTATATTCAATAATATAAACTACAAAGCAACAAATGATAAATATAAGGGGTAGTCAATGATCAACTTACATTGTTATTGACTAATATTTCAAGCCCTTTATCTACTATTTCTTTCATGAACTTCAACACATATGTGGATCTTCTTTAAGTGAAAGTTCATAGCTTCTTTTTTTACGTTTTCCCGAACATAAAGCTAAAGAGTCTATAATTAAAAAATTTTACCGGACACATAACAGATGAGATTACCTTTTTGTGTAGAACGGAAGCAAGGTGCTTGATCTTTGTTGTAAGTTGTGCCACTGAAAATGGGAGAAAGATAAACTGATTAAAAAACTTAAGACATTGGCAGTAACATAACAAGATTTGGTTAATTATATCAAACAATCAAAATGTACTCAACTTGACACCTATTGTAACAATACCTACCAACGTCACACCTCTCGACTCTCTACCTAACGACAATTTGATAACTTAACAGTGGCCACCATTTCCAATTACCACAATCAGTGGCCCACCACTCTTTACAATACCATCATCAACTACTAGCAAGTAGCAATCCAAACTGTACAAACATCATGAGCAAAAATGAAAAAAAAAGAAAGAGAGAAAGAAAAACCCTAACCATCTACGTACACAGCGACAAACATCATTCCAAATCAGACTGTGAAACCAACAAGTTTAATAAAGAGACACCCCCTAAAAGTATAAATATGTTAATAACAACTAAAAACTTTAACCAATGACTCTTTGAGAATTCCATCCAGATCAGTTCATTGATTACTAACCAATGACTCTAGCTCCAACATATAGGTTAGTAACCAATGAACACCCGAGACATGCTTCCAGTGGTAGTTTTCCATTGTTAGGTTCTAATTGTGGTTTCTACACCTACAGTTCATAAGTAACATAAAGAAAACTTAATTTGTTGGACCACATAAAAACCTTAAATGGTTCTGTAAATCAAATATCTTAGCATATGTACCTTAACATTCTCATATGCTGGTCCTTGTGCATTCTCCACCAACTGGGTACGAAAATTCTGATCATTATCACATCAAAATCAAGTTGACATCAAAGAAACAAGCTAACAACTTATAATCAGAACCAAGAAAGGGGGGTATCAATTATTTCATTAATTCTTAATATTACTGAGTTTCACAAGCAATACGTTTAGATCATGGTTTTAAGGACTTGGCTTGTCATTGCTCAAGATAATAAAAATGCTTACCTTAAGAGCATAATAAAAAATAAGAAACACTGACCAGCCAACCAGGTCAAGCCTTGATTCATAGCTTGTTTTACATATCATGTATAGCAGAAAACTTGCTTAAGGCTAAAACATATTTTAAACAATGAGATTCATACCTGCATAAGAATAATCAAGTATTTTGGTGTTTAATGTTTGTCTCTAAGCATAAAGAATTTCACCTTTAATCTCAGATGGTAGATAGTGTTTTGACAAGTTAAGTGAGTGCAACGACAAGGCTTCCATCTCAAACTTGCCTCCACTTTGCAGGCAGCTGTAATTCTAACCTTATGAGAAGAAACATGTATTAAAACTACTAATGCAAGGTGATAATAAAATAAAATTAATAAAGGGAGACACGTTATGTGTTGTAACCTCCACTTAGGAACATCTATGTGTACATATACAAAAAATAATTCAGGATATACAATTTTGCAGCAATGTGCTGGAGAAACAAAACATTATAGCAAATAGGAACTGGTGATGTTTACCACCATATTTTCTAACTGGGCCAAATTAATCATGAAATTACAAGCGGGTCAGGTAACGGGTCGCTTTAAAAAGTACCAATTTGATTCGGGTCACAGGTAACTACCAATTTCATTGTAACACCCGGACCTCCAAAGGGTCCGTTTAAGTTAAATAAACATGCGAAATTTGGTCCCAGAAAATTTCATTAACATTTAACTCCCAAAATATGTGTTTCGTGTCAACCGACACTCAAAAATGAAGTTTAACAATCCATTTACATACACACATGATAGGAAGTTTCAAAATAATGTTAACGCGTTAGTTTCTACAAAAGAAACGTGTATGCAAGTCCCGTTCGATCCTTGTATGCCCTATCGATCACTTTAGCCTTCCGGTCCCGTAACACCTGAAAACACACGTTTAGACATCCATTAGTTCATAGGAACTAAGTAAGTACATTCCAACATTCATTTTAGGGTCTTTACGGGGGTTTAAACGGTCTCGGAACGCGAGAAGACAACAAAAGAACTCGGAGGCAAAAAATTTTTTTTTTTTTTTTTTATATATGGGACGTAACTTACGTCCTTAGGGACGTAACTTACGTCCTTAAACCTTCTCCCCTGATTTGTGGACGTAAGCCAGTAGCTCAGGACGTCCCCAGGTGGAGAGGACGTAGCTTACGTCCTTATGGACGTAACTTACGGTAGTCCCTGCAGCAACTCCTTATTTTTGACCCGTTAAGGGTCGTTTCGCGTTCCCGAACCACCCCTTTCGATCCCGATTGTTCCAAACACCCGGAAATAACATATTTTATCATATACGTGATTCCCATGGAGTTTCAACGAGTCTAACCCAACTCTTGGCAATATACCAAAATTTTTCTATTTGTTTGGTATTTAATTCCTTAATTAACCCATTTATGGTTCGTTTGTTCTTTAGAGTTCCCGACCGTTCCGACAACCATGCAACCGGTCTATTATAACATATTACATATGTTTGGTGAGTTCTTAGACCCAACCCATCCCATTTGCTTATCATAACGCAAATTTTCCTTTTCATACCGAATTTGCCCCTTATAGGGTCAAATCCCATTTTAATGAGCGGTTTGCCATTCCTTCGCGAACGACCGCTTTCCTTGGCGTTACCCAACGTCCACACACATTGCAAATCGTAGGGATAACCCTTTACCCTAGTGTTCACACACGATGTGAATCACTTTAATCCGGGTTTGTCCTTTCTTCCCATTTCCATGGGACGGTCACTCACGTCATGACTCGTTCTGTTCCACAACCATGTGGTATAACACTAAAGTGTTATTTTCCTTTATGTTCACGCACGTCGTGAATCATTTGTCATAGAAGCTCACATACGGTGCAAGTCAACTATTTATCCTTTTTAAACGTGGTTTTCATTTTGTTTGAGCTTATGAGCACATGGTCACACACATTGTGACTCATGCCTTTACTTTGTTATGCTCAATTTAAAGAATGTATTACCTTGAGTCCGGAAGGTTTAAGTGGTCAATCAAACGTGTTCCTTGCCGGTTCCCTTGGATCCGCTTGCCACACCACTTCCTATTACCATTTTAAGGACCCATTTAACACATAACATTCATTTAATCACACATATGGTCTATTTGACCATTTGTCACATTTAACATACAATCTAGGCTTTCACATTGCACATTTCTTGCAAATAAGTAGTTCATTCATGTTTTTCATCTAATTTGGGCATTTCATCAAACACCTTATGTGCATAACTTAACATATTGGTTATTTACTAGCTTTTAAACATCATCAAGCTAATTTTACACCTAAATCACATATCACACATGTGATTCATCAATTTCAACCAAATGTTATGCACATAATCACATTTCTACAAGAATGAACATGGATTCTACAACTAGCAACTAGTTTACATGAAGAATCCTTAGTTTAACCTTCTAGTAACTAAACCCATTTCCATGGTTCATGTAAATCTTCAATTAAGGAGCAATTACACATCTAGTTACCATAATACACACATACACATGATCATCTAGCACTATAACACTAGGGTTTCATGTTTAAACCACCAATTTCTACACCCATCATGTGGGTGACGATTTTACCACCTCAAGAACATCAAATAACACTTACTTGTAGCTCTTGATAAGATGAAGAATGATTTCTAGGGCTCAATTTCGGATCTTGCACTTGAATCACCAACAATTTGAGAAATGAGATGACAAAACCCTTCTTCTCCTCTTCTCTTGTGTGAAACGTGAGTGAGTAAGACAATGCTCACCAAATGTATGGCAAGCCATACATATCCATGTTTAGGTTTCATCAATTGGCAAGATCCACCCCTCTAGTATCATTTTTCATGTTTCCACCACTATTAACTAACTAGTAAATCTTCTAGTTAAGTCTTAATATTTACAATATTTAACACATGATACATTAATTGTATTTTAATTACATAATACGAAATTCGGGTCGTTACAAGTCATGCATTGTTGTCTGTTAACTACAATGAATTTTTTGTTCTTAAAACTACAATAGTTGAAAAGCAGCAGTAGATCTACTCATCTACAACCCTCTGGTGCATCAATAAATAACTACAATGAATTTTTTTTAGTCGCCACGTGCTTGTTGACAAGAACAATACACACAGATCTGATCAAATAATCATCAAGTAACTACAAAAACATTATGCGGATTAAAAGAAATAATCAAAAGTTTGATAATGATCTTAGACAACCTACCTGCTGCATAAGATTTACTTGTTATCTAATTAATTTTGAGTAAGTTTGATTCTAGTGAAAACAAAAGCACTATCAAATGATTGTATAACTACTAATATTTTACTATCACCGTATCTATTACTTCTTTACATAATTTGGATCAGACTCAAACAAACATAAGTCAATTGATGTTCAAGAATCAAATTCACCTGAAAACAAGTAGCATCAACAAGAGCAAAGAGAGCAATAGACACCCAAGCCTCTACTCCCGAAGTCACCTTTCTCCCACGCGAAGCTGCAAACGCCACCAACAACAAACCCAAAGGAATCAACCGAAATGATGACACGAACAGCGGTCCTGTTTTGGGCAAAACCTCCTTCATCGCCACCATAGCCGTGCCCCAAAAGAAGAAGGGGGAAACTACTAACTGTAACATCCTTGCAGCAGGATAAAAGGTTCCAAAAAAGAAATCTGTAACTCTTCATAATCTTACGAGAAACTGTAACATCCTTGTATGTTGTTCCCATTCCATGAGCTGCAATTACATTAAAGAATAAACTCAAACATAATGCATAAGAGTAGATCTGGGGATTTTGAAGCCAAAGTGTTGAGAATCTTCCATGCCTCTCTCTTATTACGTATTTTTTATCGGCAATTGCTACCATCTTCCATGCCTCTCTCTTATTACATAATTTTTAGGGTTGGGGAGAGGAGAAGAGTGCGGGCGTTGCTGATGGTGGGCGTCGGCTGCGCCGGCCTGCAGTGGTGGTGGGGGGTCGGTCGATTTGGGTGTCCGGTTGTAGGGATTTGGGGTAGGTCGATGGATTTGGGGGATTTGAGGGGAGGAGGAGAAGGCGCGGTGTATATTGAAAAAGGGGGAAGGTTACCAAAAATTTTAAAAAATGACACACGAACACAAAGATGACACACAAAGATGACACACAAAAATGCGTGTCATCTTTTCTAAAAATATTTTAAAAGCTGACATATATTTTATGATACGCGTAAATGCGCGTCATCGTTTTTTGCGTGTCATCCTTTGCGCGTCATCTATTAACAGTTTTGTAGTAGTGTGTTTTGGTTAGATTGCTTTTATTGTTGAATAAAATCAATTATTGTTACGGATTTGGTTTCATGATTCAAGTTTATTGGGTTTTTATAAATAATCACATAAACCATTAAAAGAAGTTTGTCAAAAAATGCGTAAAATATGTTGTTTGAGAACATGTTACCCCAAAATGCTTAAAGTGCACCAAGTGCAAAAGAACATCTAAAATACATCAAAAAATTATAGAAATACATAAAAGTATGATAATTTAGTTTAAAATTTGTTCTACATAAAGCTAGACTATCCCCATCGCGCGTCCGTGGCCGGCCCGTTACCGCCGTGGACCGCGCCCGCCGGAAGGGCGGCGATGGGGAGTGACGCCCGTGAAATGGTTGCCCATCCGGAAGGGCAGGGGAAAGAAGGGGGCTGGTGGGGCCCACCACCAAAAATAACAATTTTAAATTAAAATGTTTTTAATTAAAATATTTTAAAATCTTTTAATTAAAATAAAAATATAAGTATTAAGTTTTAATTAAAATAAGTTAATTAAATAAAAATATTTTAATTTTTTTTACATTTCTAGTATTAAAGTAATTAGTTAGAGTTAATTAAATAATAATTTAAAATGAGTTAATTAAATAATAATTTAAGTATAATATTTTTAAATATTTTTACATTTATAGCATTAAAATATTTTAAAATTTAATTACATTCATAACGACTATTTTTTTTTGTTTTTTTTCATAACGGCTACTTTTTTGTTTTTTCATAACGGCTATTTAAAGTGTTGTTTTATTGTTGTTTCTATCTATTAATTTTGTATCGTCGTTTTTGTTTTATTGTTTTAGGTTGTTGTTTTTATTTTATTTTAATTAAATATATTTACAATAATTTAAATATCTTTATTTAAAGTAAATTAATAAAGAAAATATGAGGTGAAAAAATAAAGGCGTTTGTGGGGAGGATGGTGTTGGGCGTAAAAAGTGTTTGTGGGAAGAATGGGTGAAAATGAATGAAAAGCTAATATGACATGCTGATTAGGACTGCTTGTGGGAAGGATGGATTGTAGCGTTAGGAACAGTCTTATAAACCTTAAGAAGTTGTGTACTTGGACTACATAAAGGTAGGACTATGTAATCATGATGACAAACTTGTGTACTTGGGTTCTTTGGAGTACCTAGCCATGTGTTGTTTAAATCTTCAACATTTATATTCTAGGTACTTATTTCTTCATGAATTGCTCATTTTTCTAACTATTATGGAATTAAATCTACAAAAGCTCATATACCCCGGTTAGGCAATTAAGCATCATATTTAACAATGTCCTACTAAAAATTAACTATCAAGTAAATCATCTTATAAAATATGCATGATTTGAACACATTAAATATTAAAAAAGGTTCAAATACAAAGTGTATTTTTGCTACAAAAGTGTGAGAAGACACAATGAGTCAAAAAAAGACATAAAAATTATATCTCACAATCTAAATCGAATTTCAAAAAAGTAATTCAGAGCTTTTGTTCCCCTAGTCGTCCTCACTAAGAAAAAAATAAATGAAAATTAAAAAAATAAAAAAATAACTTTTTTGTTATGTCATTTATAAAAGACATAATGACTTAATTGTGTCATTATGAAAGACACAATGATGTCATTGTGTCAATATAAAAGACACAATGACGTCATTGTGTCATATAAAAACACAATGGAAAAAAAAATTAATTTTTTTATTTTTTTTCTGAAAGAGGACAACGAGTGGAACAGAGGCTCCGAAGTACTTTTTTAAAATTCGATTTAGATTGTGAGATATTAATTTTTTTATGACTTTTTTAATCTCATTGTGTCTTCTCACACTTTGTACAAAAAATACAATTTATAGAATAAGCTCACCCTTAAATATTTTCACACTTAAACTTTATTTGGGCTCAAGCAAATAATTAATTTGCTTAATCCAAAATTTAAACCCATTCACACTTTTATCACTCTTTATCCACTTAGAATTTTATACTCATCCAAGATTTCATGACTCATACTCTTCCAAGTTTTCATAACTCATTACCCATATAGAATGTAGATCGAATACGAAACACATTAATATGCAAAATCAAAATACGTTATCAAAATATAAAGGTGAATAGTGTTTTCTTCAAATATACAGATGAATAATAATATTTTATCTCCTCTCATTTACAATCACTTACAACTATTTTATACTATAAGAATAAACTTACAATAATATCGAAAATCTACTCTGAATGCTCCGAATTGTGTAAAATGTAGAAAGAGTAGGGTATCAACCCAAACCCTCTAATTTTATATATCTTACTAGCTTTAGAAAACTCATGTATTACACGGATTGAATAAATAAAATAGTAATATGATGAAATTTATGGAAAATAAAATGATATTTCAAGATATGATATGACCGAAATTACGTATGAGTAAGTACTATAACTAATAACACAGTGATATCAACTTTTTATAACTTTATTTTTAATTTTTTTTCAAAAAAATCATATTTTGTTCTAAAACAAACCATATAAAATATCATTTTTTTTAAAATATTTCATTATCATAACTCCTAAATTAAATTATTTTTGATTTTTAAATAATTTACTTTTTAAAACACTAATTTTATAATATATCATATTTTTAAAAAAGTTTAATATTTTAGAAAAAATATTATTTATAAAAATTTGTTTATTTAGAAATAATATTAATAAAAAAATCTTTTTCTTAATTTATAAAAAATATTTTAATCCAAAAATATTAAAAATATCATTAATAATTAAGTTAATTATTTAATAGAAAAGAAATATGAGAAAATTTGATGAGAAGAATTATATTCTTCCCCGATTCGATTGCGAATTTATATTTAAAGTAAACACACACTAATTGAAGTTGCCTCTGTTTGTCAAGTTTATTGGGTTTTTATAAATAATCACATAAAACATTAAAAGAAGTTTGTCAAAAAATGCGTAAAATATGTTGTTTGAGAACATGATTTGGTTTATATTTTGATGAGAAGAATTATTTTCTTAATTTATAAAAAATATTTTAATATTAAAAAATATTATTAATAATTAAGTTAATTATTTCCCTATATATTTAAATTAAAAAGCAAGTGAAATGAATAGTGAACCCAAATTCACCGTCGACCTCCACCACCGACTCCGCACCGCCCAAATCCACCATCGACCTCCACCACCGACTCCGCACCGCCCTCCTACGCTCCGATTGGGTGATGGCATCCCTCCGCACCGACCTCAAAGTCTCCGAACTCGCATCCCTCTTCCAAATCGACCCCATCAATTGAACTCGCGCTCCGATTGTGTGATGCCATGGTCGAGGGTGGTGCGGCGACGCTGGTGTGGTGCGTGGCAGCGGTGTGGTGGTGGACGTGTTGGTGTTGGTGTTCGTATGGTGGTGGCTGTGTGGCGGTGGCGGTTTGGTGGTGGCGGTGTGGCTTGCAGCCACCGCTCGAATCTCTGCTTGCTTTCCTCTCCGATTTGCAGGGAGTTAATGAGTTATGAATGGACAGATGTTGTGATTGACATTGTGTTTGTGTATGTTTGTTTATAATGAAGAAACGGATTAGTTGGCTACTATGGGGGTTGATTTAGGGTTATTAATGGGGAAGATGAGTAATGCTACACTAGCTGCATCTGAGTACACTGCTGTGGTGAACATGAACCTGTTTGTTGCGCTGGTGTTAAGAGGTTGTATCAGATGCAAGCTAATGGAACCTTGCTGTTCCCTGCGATTAACGTTAATGACTCCGTTACTAAGAGCAAGGTATGGTGATTAACTAATTGTGTTATTATTGGACTGGACCTGATTAGTTATGATGATAATTTATAAAAATTGAGATTTGAATTATCTATACTTTGCTTAATCTTGCATGTTTTTTCATGAAATTGAATTATCAGATAGGAATTACAGTAAGTAAGTTTTGAGGTGTAGATCTGCTTAACTGGTTAGGTTTTGCTTCAGATCTAATACAGTATCATGATAATTTGTTGATATTGGGATTTAAATGTTCTAGATTTGCTTAATCTTACATGTTTTTTCATGAATTTGAGTCATCAGATAGAGATTATAGCAGATTTTGAGGGGTCTATCTGTTTATATGGTTAGTTTTTGCTACAGATCTAACCATGGTAGCTTGATCATTTTTAGGATTTGATATTTGAATGTTCTAATTTTGCTTAATCTTACATGTTTTTACACGAAATTGAGTTATCAGATGCAAATTACAGCAGGTTTTTAGGTGATCTGTTTAGTTGCTTAGTTTTTGCTTCATATCTAATTGTGGTAGCTTAATGTTAGTGATCTGATATTGTTAATCAATTTAGATAACAATGGTGGAGATTTATCGAATAGATCACTAATTGTATGTTCAAAAGATGAACAGTTAACTACACTATGCTTCATGTTAGGATGATTGGGAAATTTACACATTAATCTGCTGGTTAATACTTTACTGAGATCTGCTTAAACCCCTTATGGTTAATCTGTACTATAAACTTCTAAAACCCTAATTAGATCTTTTTTTGGTAGTTTTTCCATTGAGAATCTATATCAGTAGGATCCCAACTATTAAATTTAAACTTTAAGACTCTTAACAATGAGAAGTCAGGAAATGTTGTTGAGCAGCCTTCTCCAAGAGACCATGCACATAAAGAGTCGCAAAAAGGAGGCTTTGGATCACAATCTCACAGCAGTGATCACCATCATCAAAGGGGTTCATATAGAAGAGGAAATGGTGGTTCTTATCATCATAATTATGGAGGGAAACGAGATCATGATCGTGGGAATCTGGAATGGAATCAACACAGTAGAAGCTTTAATAACAGAGACGCACACTTGCAGTCTCAGAGAGGTTTTTCTAGGGGTTTTATACGACCCGCTGTACATACTTCTACAGCATTCATTCCTCCAGCAATGCATGTGCCAGTACAGCCTTTTGGCAACAACATGATGTACCCTGGTGAGGTTTTCTATCATCAAGTAGTTGTAATATAAACTTTGTGGGTTTCAAGTAATTCTTATTTCTTCCAGATGTGGCGTATTCCTTAGTTTATGTTCCTGGTCCAGCTACACCTTCAATGCCTTTTGGTCCACAGTTACCTCAAGTGTACTTTCCTAGACATGATCCCCTGTTTTATGCTAATATAGTGAACCAAATCGATTACTATTTCAGGTACGTCATTAAAATGCAAATTAAATTTATGGTCGTTCCTAGGATTCAATGGCTACTGTTTGATTGCAGTAATGAGAACTTGGTCAGAGATACATACTTGAGGCGAAACATGGATGAACAGGGTTGGGTTTCTATTGGCTTGATAGCTGGCTTCAAAAAAGTGAGCATTTAAGAATAGTTCTATTGATTTGTTCACTTTATTAGTTGACACATCCTTCAATCTTAAGTCCGTATTTTTGCAATTTTACAAATATTTGTGCATCTCAAGCATTCAAACATCACTGTTTGGATGGACATTTATATTTATGAGAAAACCATGTCGGTATCTTTTTTTCTGTATGATTTTGTTTTTATGAAGGTTAAATTCATGTCAGATGTACATTCTTAATAATATTCGAAATACTTGCAGGTCACACATACACTTTCAGTTTCCTTGAATAAAATTGGGGATTTTAAATATTATGAAGGTGACTTGAAAGCTGCAAGGGATCACCATTTTCGGGCTTTGGAGGTTCGTCGCAATGCTATCAAGGATTCTTCTAAAGCTCCATCTCAGGTCAGTAACTGGTCAACACAGGTTGTTGACCTAAAAGATTTTGTCCATTTTAAAAATCTTTTATATAAATAATTAGCATGTTAAATATGTTACAAAGAGTATATTGTTCAGTTATAATCTTATTTTGTGAAGAAATGGTTAGGATGTCATATGCATTAAAGTAATGTTGGGCATCTTTCGACATGTTGGGCATCTTTCGACATGTTGGACCCATTTTGTATTTAGCTGCTTTCTTTAACCGTTTGACCCGTTAATCTAATAATGGCTTTAACCATAAGGAGCATGAATACAACTGTTGTGTTCTCACAACTAAGAAGGTGTTAGAATGTGTCTTTTCAAAATGAATGTGATTTGAATAATCAGATAACATAATCATCTTTGAGATGTACTAAAACAGACTAGAGGAGATGGTGATTGGATTTACTTTTGTTTTTTTTTGTTTAAAATTCTGCTGATATAAGAATGGAGGTGATACCATAAAATTCGCGCACCACAAGGTAGAATATTACAACAAATGATGCAACGCACAACAAACGCTGTGGGCTGCGAGTTAGTTTTTGAACAAATGATGAAAAAGTCGTTTTGGTGAAAAAAAAAGATGTATTGCAAATTACTATGAAACTCATCATTTACAACTGACCTTTTTCCCGCCAAATAATAGGAAGCAGAGCAGAATCTATTTGCTGTAAAATTAAAAAATTGATCATTCTGACTATAAGTTGCAATAATCAGATAACTATTTTAAATCACAAATTCAACCGTAATGCATGTTTTTGTTCTGACATATGTTTGATCCTGTTATGTTTGCTTTTTTTAGGTTCTAGATGTGGCTGTATCTCTTGCAAAAGTTGCTGATGTGGACAGAAATCTTGCTGATGAGGATGCAGCAACTGAAGGGTTTCAAGAAGCCATAAATTTGTTAAAATCTTTGAAAATAAACTCCGAAGAAACTGCTCTGGAACAGCGGGTAAGAAACATGGGATCAACAAGCCTAGACAATAGTTGTAGGAGCGATTTGGGTTATATTTTCTCATAACCGAGATCAAAGCGGGTACAATTTAATCTAGATTGATACGGGTAAAATCTAAAACTTAGACTTAATTGAAACAGTTCAAATGGGTCAAAAGTTGCCCAAGGTGTTTTGCAATGCTTAGAGCCTCCTTTTTTTTAATAGAGATTACGTTACTATTTTAGTAGTCTGATATATGAGGTACAACATATAATGCGTAAATTACTTTCAAAATAAAATGATTTGTTAATCCTGCCCGACCTGTTTGGACCTGTATAGTTTATCTCATACAACAATAGGAAACAATAAGGTAAGAGGTGGTCATGCAGGTCCATTCACCTAAAGATGGATCTATTGGGTTGTTCCTCGTCTCTTAACAGGTCTAAATGGGCAATTTTATAATTAGGCTAAAACGAAACGGGTTACTATGGGTCAAAACTTGTCCAAGGGGCATACCAATGCGTGCGGCCTCCTAAATCAATTTTTTTAGAGATAAATTCTTTTTTTAGTAGCATAGCTTTTCTAATAAGATATAGCACATTAACTATTTTTTAAAAATCAAAACAGGTCAACTCTACCCGATCCTTTTTGAGACGTATTTAGTAAACATTGTTTTGAGTCGACTCCATTTTAGAAAAACAAGACCATTACCTGGATTAGTTATGTAGTAATCTTGTAAATAGTCCAAATCAAACTCTTTATTGGACGCCCTTTGACCAAAGAAGAGAGTCAGCATTTGATTTTGCAAAATTAAAACCTAAAATTTTGGTTCTACCTTGAAATGTAAAATGTTTCCCTTATTAATACTTATTATATAGTGTCTTTTTTTCAATAACCAATACAATGGTTCTGGTCTAAAGGTAAAATAACCCGTTTGACTTTCAGAAGTCAAAGGCGGAGCCTTTTGATAAGGAAGCATGACAGATGTGGTTATTTTGACCCATTTACCAAAAAAATGAGTTTATTTGGGCTATTCCATGTCTCAAATGGATAACTCGGTTCACATTGAAACAGGTCAACCAATTCGATTGTGCAAATCTGGTTGGCTTTCGTTTCCGACATGTAGCCGCAACCAAACCTGACTGTGTTTCAAGTTTTTGTGATTTCGTCTAAACTTTGGGTTCACACGCGCAACGCGCGTGGAGTAAAAACGCTAGTTTAAGTTAATTATTTAAAATTGCTCTTTTATTTTATTATAACAGGCAGATTTATACTCTTCCCCGATTCAATTGCAAATTATATATCCCTCGGTTTCTTCCCCGCGAAAATCCTTTGCAAATCATCATCATCGTCGTCGTCATCGTCTATTTTTCGAACGATTTTGTTCAGTATATCTGCTTGTATCTCCTCGTAACGTGAAGAATTGATCAACGGAAGTACACCAACGCAGAGGGTTCTTAATTCTACATTACGTGAGTATTGTTGTCTCGTATTATCTAACTATGTGTGTTTGTATAATTATTATATTCATCTGTTTACTGAACGAATAGTTGTTTCCGACGGATCAATGTTTCTTTTGTTAATTCAAATCGATCAATCAGATGTGCAAGTTCATACTGTGAATTTTTGTTTACAAAAACTTAATTATTGATTTGATTACCATGTATTGAAATCCTGCTAGTGTGTTCCGTGGATTTAGGGTTTATTTGCTAAGAGATTGTGAGAATATAGCGGTTTTTTGATATGCTGGAATCCAGTTAGGGTTTTTGTTTATGAATAGAAATAAAGCTAGAGTACTGATTGCAGTTAGCTATCTATTGCCTTTACTTGTCAATGACATCAAGCATACATGACATTTTGCTTCCTTATCTTTTGAATGATGGTCAAGAGTTGAACTTTGGGGAGATGAAATTGGTTATGTTGTGTTGTGGGTTATACAAGTGACCTTTGATTGCTCTTGTAACCCCAGCAAAACTTTCTTATTTTGAGAGCTAATGCGTAAAAGATCAACTTTGGTTTTAAAACTATTTTACTTCACGGACTTCAAATGTTAGATTCACACACACACAACCACACAAACACTAATTGAAATTACCTTTTACATACATTAATGGAGGTATCGTCTGTTTGTTACACCATTAGTTTCAAGTAAACACACACTAATTGAAGTTGCCTCTGTTTTTACATAACGTTAATGGAGGTATTGTCTCTTTGTTGGCACCGTTAGTTCAAGTAAAAGACCTAATTGATTAAGAAAAAAGACAAATGATTTTGGTTCCAAGATTTATTTTCTTGTACTAATATCAAAAAGCTACATTATGTATACATCCATGCTTCACAAACCTGAAAGTTGCTTAAAACCAAGAGAAATGGTGCTCTTGTTATTTGTAGTGATGTAGTGAAAATTGTACATTGTTTTGCATTTAGATTCTAGCATGGGAAAGAGGCTAGCTTGAAATATGTCTTTTAAATCCACTTTTATTTGGTTTTAAACAGTAAATTTGATAAATATATGCAATTTAATAACTCCAACATATCTTTATTCTAGTACATTCTAGATGACAACAATAAGTTAAGGAATATTGGTTTGAACCAACTGAGCATTTCACATAAAGAAAGCAACTTGTTCACATTTGGAAGTACAATAAGAAATTACTTGGCTAGGCGGTAATAATTGTTTTTATATACAAATCATTGCAATAATCTTTATAGTGACATGCTCTTATAAACCATCTGGTTATAACTTGACAACTATAGAGACCGAAGGCACACACTAATACAAGTTAGTTTAACAAGTTTTACTAGTTATTTACTTGTACCCCTGAGTAGGCGTGTGAATAAGTGATTTTCTGTCACACCCTCAATTTTCACAAACGGGGTTTTACCGTTAGGCGTGTGACAAGCCAGGATCTCAGACACGGTCATATCAAACGACACTATATGAATTTAAAAATAAACGTTTGACTTCAATCAGAGTAACATAAACGAAATAAACATCAGTGCGGAAGCGAATAAACGAAATGTAAACCAATACTGAAAGTTATAAGTGCTAAGTCAAAACAAAATATCCAATGCAAGTAAATGAGTTCGATGATGCATGTCCTGAGTGCGTTCTTTAATCGTGCATCATGAGATTAAGCATTCCTGTTACCTGAGAAAACATGCTAAAGTGTGTCAACATAAAGTTGGTGAGTTTACAGGTTTTATCACAGATAAAAATGTTTGTAACTGTTCGAATGTTTGTAACTGACCAAATGGTATAGTAATTAAAGCATATCGATAGGTAGCTAGCCTATAATCATATTACTTAGCGTTTCGAACCGAAGCTGACTGTTTGCATGTCCTATATGTTTGTTGTTTCCCCGTCACGTCTCACCAGACAGTGACAAATGTTAGGTCAATAATGCACCCGTTTGACCTCCAATCAAGCTAGCGCGACTAGCCCGGGCGGGGTTTGTCAGACCCAGTAGTACTACTCAGAATTACCTCGCTACACATTACTAACGGTTCGAGAGTGTCAGGACTGTTTGTATGTTTGCACTAACGTAACAGGCGATATCAATAATACTAAAACCATTCATAAAATATGTTTGCATGTTTTCTCCCCCAAAAGGAAAGAAAGTAAAATAGGGGCCGTGAAGACTCACCTTGATTACACAGCAGAGATATAATGTTCGAGCAAAGGTTAAGGTTTCGGTTAACCTGTGTTTCATTCCGTGTACGTAAAATTAATATTAATTATTAATCTAAGAATATAACAACTGTTCGGTTTCGCGTTCGCGTCTCGGTTACGGTATAGGTTATCACGTATGTCAAGTCATGTATTAAGATACTCTTTATATATTTTAATTTTTACCTACTATATATCAATGCCCATTTATACATTACCAGTCACGTAGGTGTTTATAACAAATATCATTCATTCACACATAAAACTCACGCACACCAACACATATCAAATATTAACTAAGCAAATCCCATGCGCCTACCAAACTCTCATGCGCGTAAACACATGCATACACATACAACACAATATGCATATAAATATTCCCACTGCCAACACCCATGTGCCTACCAAATTCTATGCATACATAATCTCATGCATATATATATATTCCCGGGAGAAACATGCACCACCCATGCATTCCTATCCCCACATGCGCCTAAGCCTTAATCAACATTACTCCATGCGCCTAAGGCCCATGCCACCCCCATTATATATATGCAGAACATACATACATATATATATATATATATCGCATACATACATATATTATTGTTTTGCCCCTTCCGTGCGCCTACCCAATCCCATGTTATAAGTCCCCATACGTCCAAAACTGTCAATCCAACACACACACTCACCGAATCATGCATGCATTCATATATAATTACATACACACATATACGGCATACGCATACATATATATATACTTACATATATATCTCGCAGAAGCATAAGGATATATTACATTCACATCGCATATAAAACCACAATTCATATGCATACTCACATAACATATACATACATACGCAGACATAATATTACATACTTATATATATCTACGCACTCACACACTATGATTACATACATCCATATGTATACACACATGTATATAATCACACGACCATCATTCTAACAACTCGAAACGAAACTGAACCAAATCGCGATAATAAACCGAACCGAAACGGAACGAAACGAAGTTTAGGACGAGCGGTTACCGGCGAAACAAGTGAACGGCGTGACGACAGCAATCGGCGGTGGCTAACGGCGGCGATTTGTGGCTTATACGGTGGCGTACGGTGATGGTACCTTGGCGGCAGTGGATTTCACGAATGAGGGATCGACGATTTTTGGGTTTAGGGTTGTGTGCTGCGATTGTGGGGGAAGTCGTGCGTGGGGGGGGGTTGGTTAGTTATATATGATAATTTGACTTCTTTAAATAACACAATGGTCCCTCTAAATTAGTCTAATTTACAATTAGGTTAACTAACTTAGTTTAGTTAATTGTAAGTTAATTGTTAATGATAATAATAATAGTAATAATGGTAATAACAATAATACTAAAATCGATATCCTTAAATGATAATAAGGATGACTACTAGCGATTTGTGGAGCAATGTTAAATAATGGAAATGAGATTAACCTGAAATATACGGTGTCACATCATCCCCTTGTTAAAAGAATTTTCGTCCCGAAAATTAGAATGTTAGGTTCAGTTAATTACATGAGATTCAACGATTTGTAACGTGTGAGAGTCATAAGGTTTTGACAGAGTTATGACATCATCCCCTTGTTGAAGGGAATTTCGTCTCGAAATTTAAAGAAAAGATATCTCAAGAATGAATACCTTAAGAAGTAGGTGTCTGATCGTTGAACAGTTGTGGGTACTTCTTCTTCATTTCATCCTCGCGTTCCCAGGTAAACTCTGGTCCACGCTTTGAGTTCCATCTAACGCGCACAATGGGGATCTTGCTGCGCTTTAGGGTTTTGACTTCTCGATCCATGATCTCCACTGGTTCTTCAACGAAACGCAGTTGTTCATCCACGTGTATCTCTTCTAACGGAATGACGAGAGTCTCATCAGTAAGGCATTTCCTCAGGTTCGAAACATGGAATACATTATGTACTCCACTGAGTTCTTCGGGTAGGTTCAGTTGATAGGCTACGGGGCCGACCCGCTTGATAATCTCAAACGGTCCCACGTACCTAGGGTTTAGTTTTTCACGTTTCCCAAAACGAATCACGCCCTTCCAAGGTGACACTTTCAAAAGCACTTTGTCACCAATCTGAAATTCCAACGGTTTACGACGCTTATCAGCGTAACTCTTTTCTCGGTCACGTGCTGCTGCCATAACGGTTACGGATCTGCACGATCTTCTCAGTCGTCTCGTGCACAAGTTTGGGACCTGTAAGTTGACTTTCTCCAACTTCCGCCCAACAAATAGGTGATCGGCACTTACGCCCATACAGTGCCTCAAATGGAGCAGCTTTGATCGACGTGTGATAACTATTATTGTATGAAAACTCAACTAACTGTAAGTGAGTTTTCCAACTGCTGCCGAAATCTATCACGCAAGCGCGTAACATGTCTTCCAAAGTCTGGATCGTACGCTCACTTTGGCCGTCAGTCTGGGGAAGATATGCAGTGCTCATATCTAACCGCGTTCCCAACGATCGTTGTAAAGATTTCCAGAAGTGTGAAGTGAATCGAGCATCACGATCAGAGATAATGGAAATTGGCGCACCGTGCCGAGAGACTATTTCCCTTAGGTAGATACGAGTCAACTTCTCCATTCGGTCAGTCTCCCGGATTGCCAGAAAATGTGCGGATTTCATCAAACGATCTACAATCACCCAAATGGTATCGCATCGCTGGGCGTCCGAGGAAGTTTCGTGATGAAATCCATTGATATTTGTTCCCACTTCCATACTGGGATTTCCAGTTGTTGGAGCAAACCGGATGGCCTTTGATATTCCACCTTAACCTTAGACAGGTTAAACATCTTCTTACATAAATGGCAATACCAGCTTTCATATTTGGCCACCAGTATAGGGTCTTCAAATCCTGATACATCTTATCCGAACCAGGACGAATAGAATATCGGGACTTGTGAGCTTCATCCATTACCAGCTCTCGCAGGTCTCCATAGAAAGGAACCCATATTCGTTCCATGAAGTAACGAATTCTGTCAGATTTGACCTCTAATTGTTTCTCCATGCCTCGTAGTGATTCGGGTTTCAGGTTCTCATCTTTCAAAGCTTCAAGTTGAGCATTACGTATTTGCTCGGGTAATCCAGTATGAATGAGTTTTGCAATGCTCGAAATCGCTTCGGTTTAGGTGTCTCCTTTCGACTTAAGGCATCTGCTACCACATTAGCTTTACCCGGATGGTATTTGATCACACAATCATAATCGTTTAACAACTCGACCCATCGACGTGTCTCATATTCAACTCCTTCTGCTAAAAAATGTGTTGAAGTGTTGGGTCATAATGAGGCTGGTGCAACCAAAATCACTTCACATAGTCATTTTGATGCTACATTCAAGGGCTTCCGAAGCTAAGCATGAGGTCTTCCGAGAGTCTGAAGAACAACAGCTGAAGATATCAACTGAAGGCAACAGCTGAAGCCAACAGCTGAAGACTATCTTCCGAAGACAAAGTCTAAGCTTTCGAAGACAAAGTCTGATGAAAGAGATGAAGACAAAGTCTGAGCTTCCGAAGACAAAGTCTGATGAAAGAGCTGAAGACAAAGTCTGAGCCTCTGAAGACAAAGTCTGATGAAAGAGCTGAAGATAAAGTCTGCTTCTGAAGACAAAGAAGACTCCAAGCCTCGGAAGAAGCAGTCTTCCAAAGTATAAGTGGCTTCGGAAGAAGTTATTTTCCAAAGTACTTTATCCTTCAGAAGACATTGCTATGTCCAGTAGATATAAGTATGGTCCCTGACAATCCGCTATAGACCTCTAATACAGCATGACATCTTCCTAAAGAGCCATGTTGTTGACCATACTTTATTCTACTGTTCACCTTTTTATGATAGTACATGTTACCAACTTTAGTTGGGACAAAAGGTAAGTCAGGGATATGTCCTGACTACCAACTCTCAGGCAAAATGTCTGAAAGACCTCACCTAGAGTCTTGTAGTATAGATGTTAGGTTAGAGGTTCCAGCTGGTATCAAAGTATATCCGGCTGTAGGTAGTATATATATATATCTTCTCCTTGTAACTCATTAGATAAGTGATTTTGAGTCCAAGAGTCTTGTAATCCTTTGAGTTGAGAAGCATATATAAAATTATCTTGAAAATTTACATCCTGTGTTCATTTACTTACTGTTATTGTTATTATATTGTGATCAACTCTTTATAGACTCTTGCTGAGTGTTGATTCTAGGTGAGTTTGAGAGAAAAACCATCTGTTGAGTGCTACCATAATCGATCCTGCAATTGGTATCAAAGCTTCCAGGCTCTTGATTGTGAGATCTTACCATCCAAATCAACCTGTTTTTCACTCCTCACTACAACCACTCACTCAAATGGTCGCTCTCTCCAAGGCTGATATGGAAACTGGTACCATGACCAAGTCCCCACTGATCACCCCTGAAGACTTTGACACATGGTGCATTAGAATGGAAGGCTTCATCAAGTGTCAAGATTTAAGAATGTGGGACTCAATGTTAATGGTCCTTTCATACCAAGCCTACTTCTGCCACTGGTAATCGCATCATCCCAAAGATGTTGATGATTACTCAGAAGAAGATAGGAAGAGAATAGAGCTGGATCAAAGGGCTATGACTTCTCTCCAAACTGCTCTCCCTCAATTCCGTCTACAGAGGCTTCAAGAAGTGCAAGACAGCCAAAGATTTATGGGAAGCTTTGAAGCTTATGTATGAAGGATCCAAGGAACCCAAGAGAACAAGAAGGATCTCTTGAAGCAGCAGTTTGAGAACTTTACTTTCAAGGCTGGTGAGACCTTGACTCAACAATACTTCAGGTGTGTTGAGATAGTAGATACTCTGGTGGATATTGGAGTAGCTCTTGAGAATAGAGACATGGTAGGAAGTTCATGTCTTCCCTTCCTAAACTATGGACCACTATTGTGTTGTAATAAGAGAACTTCGGACCTTAAGACTCTTACTCTCACAGAGTTGTATGGTATCCTAAGTGCATTCCAGATGGAGATGAACATGCAGAACTCCTCTGGTCACTCCATAACCAACTGAGTTTAGCCCTTCATGTGGTTGAAAGGGAAATCATAGAACCACAACATCATTTGCTGTGTTACCCTGACAACTCACATAGTGGACCCTACATTACTCTACCTGAGACTCCAAAGTCTCAAAAGGTTCAACACAACTCTTTTAGGATAGTTGTGCCTTTGTCTCTGGAAGTGTACACTCTGGTGATTTTCAATACTGCTTTGATGATCTTGAGTGCTTCAGTCCAGATGATGTGGAGTATGTGGACATTGTCCACAGATGGCTCTTTTAACTTACAGAGCGAAGAAGTTCTTCAGAGAACTGGAAGGCAATTCCCTCAAAACCCAGTCAACAGCAAGTTTGGGTTTGATAAGACCAAAGCAAAGTGTTACAACTGCAACTAACTTGGTCACTTTGCTAGGGAATGCAAGGCTCCCAAGAACAACCCGGGAACCCCACAGGCCTGCACACATCCCACTGCTTCAAAATATGAAGAGAAGTCAATTGAAATAGCTGCTGTAGCTCAAGAAGTTGACTGGAGCTTCATGGTACAGGATGTGACTCCCGCTCAACACTCATGGCCGGAACAGATGATGATCAGGTATATGAACATCTTTGTACTGCTGCCTGTATTGCTAAAGTTAAACTCTATAAGGATTACATTTCGAAAATCAGATCTGAGGTTGAGTCTTTAAATGTGTTAAAATCTGATTTAAGAGAGCTGAATCTGACTATCAAAGGAAAATTAAAGAGTTAGAGAAAACTGTGTCTCTTTAAAACATGAAAAACCAACTATAAGACTCAAATTAAAGATCTGATATCCAAACTATCTGAAGTTCAAGCCCAGTGGTTACTGCTGAGGCTCAGGCCAGGAAGCAAGCTATTGCTGAGCAAAACTTCCAACTATTCTTGCATCATCCTCTCATTCCAAATGTGTTATCAAAACAAAGAAGGGTTGGGAACCAATGAAATAGCTCCACCACACTCTTATGAGTCTATGACTACCTAGATGTGGTACTGAAGAGCAAGAGGTTCCAACTGCTGACCTTCTCTATTGGACTAAGGAGGAGGCAAAATAGTGGCCACCACAGGGGAGAAACAGGAGATACACTTATCTCCATCTGTGAAGACCAAATCCTAACCACCAAGGCAAGAAGAAGCAGAGCTAAAGCTGCTAGAAGGACTGCCAAGAAGGTTGCAGAGTCCAAGCTTAAGATTGACCCAAACAAAAGGGTGTCTTCATTTCTGTCGGATTCCAAGTGGTAGGTACTTCTGATTCAGGAAAGGAGAGTAGTACCAGCACTCCTGTCCTACCAAAGGATCAGAAGTTGAAAGGGAAAGTTGCTGATAAGAGAAGAAATCCAAGAAACAGCAACCTACAAGTTCCCAGAAGACTAACATTGCATGCATAATGTGTGGTCTGCACAACCACATGGCTAAGATTGTTACTACAATCCAGCAAGCACACATTATGCAAATAATGTTAGAAAAGAAGGAGTCAGAGAAGGTTTCTCAGTTGGACCACTTCAAACGGTCCAAATGATGAAAAAGGAAAATTGGTCTCGGAAGCCAAGTTGCTTTCGGAAGGAAGTACTCCTTCCGAAGGGAAATGGCTTCGGAAGCCAAACCTTCTAAGGTTCGGAAGAACAAGAAGGCTCCCTTGAAACCATCTCAGAAGAAGACTACTTCGGAAGAAAAGGTGTGAAGGCTTCTTCCGAAAAGAAAGAAGCTTCGGAAGAAGACCATGCTGCAAAAGCTTCAACAAGCTCATCCTCAAAGATCAACCAAGGGATGGATTGGAAGATCAAGAAGATGCTGCAGCCCAAACCTCTTCTTCAACGACCTCTATCGAACCCCAATGCATATCCTTTGGTTCAATTATGTCACTCTCTTTGGAAGAGCCCAAGACCTGCAAGGCTTGGGCTTCCAAACAAAACTAACCATCTCATCTTATGTGCAGGGACGTCCATTTGACAAGAACAACAATGTCTGGATTGTAGATAGGGATGCTCCAGGCACATGACAGGGAACAGATCTCTCCTTCAACAATTCCAGAACTTTGATGGAGGGCCTGTCCAATTTGGAGGTGAGGCCGGAGGATATATTTCTGGCAGAGGAAGTATATCCAATGGCAGAATAAACATTGACAAAGTTCACTTTGTCAAACAGCTTGAACACAATCTGTTAAGTGTTTCTCAATTCTGTGACCAGAAGCATCAGATGCTTTTCACAGAACATGAGTGCATTATCCTCAAACCAGGGATGACAATTCCTCCGGAATTGGTGCTTCTTAGATCTCCCAGAAAGGGGATATGTACAAGCTGATATGAACAATGCTTCTCCTATGGGTGAAGTATCATGCTTTCTTTCCAAAGCTGATAGTGATGAGTCAACACTATGGCATAAACGCATGTGTCATGTGAATTTTAAAACAATGAATAAATTGGCTAAAAATAACTTGTACATGGTTTGCCTAAAAAGAATTTTTCTGCAAAGATAACTGTGTTGCATGCCTGAAAGGGAAACAACACAGATCATCTCATAAATCCAAATGTGTTAACTCTATCACTACTCCATTACACTATTGCACATGGATCTCTTTGTCCCACAAGTATAATGAGCATTGGAAGGAAATCATACTGCCTTGTGATTGTTGATGATTTTACAAGATTTACATGGGTATTCTTTTTAAGAAGTAAAGATGAAACTGCTGAAACTTTAAAATCTTTTATTCTTAAAATAGAAAATCAAATTGATCACAAGGTTAAGATCATTAGAAGTGATCAAGGGACTGAGTTTAAGAACTTTATTCTTGACTCATTGTGACTCAAAAGGGTTGCCAGACAATACAGTGCTCCCAGAACTCCTCAACAAAACGTTGTTGCTGAGAGGAGAATAGGACACTTATTGAGGCTGCTCGGACCATGTTAGCTGATTCAAAGCTACCTCTAACATTCTGGGCAGAGGCAGTCAGCACTGCATGCTATGTGCAGAACAGGGTTCTTGTAGTTAAGCCCCATGGAAAAACCCCTTATGAGTTATGGAACAAGAGGCCACCGTTCATTGGCTTTCTAAGGTCCTTTGGCTGCAGGTGTACCATACTTAACACAAAGGACACTTAGCAAAGTTTGCTGAGAAGTCGGATGATGCTATCTTTGTTGGATACTCTTCTAGCTCCAAAGCTTATAGAGTATACACATCAAGAATCAACAATTTGAGGAGTCATCCAATATAGTTGTTAATGAGCACACTCCTTGTGTTAGGGGGAATGGACCTGAGTATATCTTTGATTTAGAATTGTTTCCAAACTATTCTAAACAATCTTGTGAGAATGTTTTCAGCTGGAACAGGTGCTCAAGGTGATGCTGATGCTGATGCAGATCAACTATTTGAGCTTCCCAGACCTCTTCCAAATTCTCCAAGAGCTGAAAGGCAACAAGCTTCAACCATTCACAGATCTGATAGTGTAACAATCTCCAGGAATATGAAGCTTCAACAAGTGAATCACTTGATCAACCTCAAGCTCTTCAGGTGATCCATTACAACACCAGTTGAGGGAAGTGGTATTCTGAAGGAACAGGCAACTGTTAATACTACTTCACAACCAACCATTGATGATGTTTCTCAATCATTCAATCAGTCCTCATTGAAATGACTTTGAAACACAGTTGGACAGAGTGATCCAGTCCCTGATCAGAACATGTCCAACCTGGACTTATCTCTGCAACTGGAAGTGATTCCTCGTCTTAGGATTCACAACACTCATCCAACTGAGAACATCATAGGGAATGTCTCTGAGGGTGTGAACACAAGAGGCAAACTCATCATGAGAATGTCTGCTTGTACTCATGCTTCTTCTTGTCTCAGATGGAACCAAGGAAGGTGGAAGATGCCTTAAGGATAGTAGTTGGGTTGAATCGATGCAGGAGGAGCTGCTTCAATTCAAAGACAAAAGGTCTGGAATCTATGCCACTACCATCTGGTCAAGTACCCATAGGCACTAAATGGGTGTTCAGAACAAGAAAGATGATAGAGGCTTGATTATCAAGAACAAGGCAAGACTAGTAGTTCAAGGGTACACCCAGGAGGAAGGAATTGATTATACTGATGTCTTTGCACCTGTTGCAAGACTTGAGGCAGTTAGGATCTTCCTTGCTTATGCTGCATCCAAGAACTTCACAGTCTACCAACTTGATGTCAGTGTGCTTTTCTATATGGGGATATAGATAGGGAAATCTATGTATGTCAACCTCCAGGATTTGAAGACCCACACACCCCAACTATGTGTGCAAACTGGATAAAGCTCTATATGGGCTGCACCAAGCACCTAGGCTGTGGTATGAGACCTTGTCTCAGTTTCTCCTGAAGAATGGCTACACCAGAGGTACCATTGACAAGACTCTTTTCATCAGAAAGAGTGGAGAAGACATATTGCTCGTTCAAGTCTATGTTGATGACATCATATTTGGTTCTTCAAATGACCAATGTGCAAGGACTTTGAGAGCATTATAAGCAGAAATTTGAAATGAGTTCCATGGGAAAAATGGACTTTTTCCTTGGATTCAGGTGAAACAGATGAAGGAAGGGTTCTTCATAATCAATCTAAGTAGTCTCAGACATCTTAGATAGATTTGAAATGAAGGACTGTAAACCAGCCAAGACACCATATACCCAGAACCATAATCTTTGCCCTGACCTTGAGGGGGAGGATACTGATCAACATCAGTATAGAGCAATCATTGATTCTCTGATGTATCTCACTGCTAGTAGACCAGATATCATGTTTGCCACATGCATTTGTGCAAGATATCAGGCTGCTCCCAAGGTGTCTCACCTAGCTCTGCACAAAGAATCCTCAGATACCTCAAAGGAGCACCTAAACTAGGTCTCTGGTATCCAGAATATAGTGATTTCAATCTCTATGGATACTCTGACAGTGACTATGGTGGCTGCAACATTGACAAGAATCCACATCAGGAGGATGTCAATTTCTTGGTGGAAGGATTATCTCATGGCAATGCAAGAAACAATCCTGTGTCTCTACATCAACTGCTGAAGCTGAACATTGCTGCTGCTAGCTGCTGTGCTCAACACTGCTATGGATTCAAAATCAGATGTTAGACTATGGATTCAACTTCATGACTACTCCTATCCATATTGACAACATAGTGCTATCTCCATTACTGAGAATCCGGTGAAGCACTCCAAGACAAGCACATTGATATCAGGTATCATTTCATTAGAGATATTCATGAGAAGAATTTGATCAAGTTAATCAAAGTTGACTCAAATGAACAATATGCTGATTTGTTCACAAAGGCATTTGATGAACAAAGATTTAAGTATCTCATATCAGCTATGGGATGATAAATATTGATTAACTACCTCTTTTGAAAAGCTTTTTAAATGTGTAATGTCTTGTGTCAATACAATTTAAGCCTGTTACAAAAGATCTTTAAATTATTCTAAGTGTAAATTCTTCCGAAGAGGAATTAACTCTCGGAAGATATTCTTGAATATCTTCCGAAGCCAAAATTCCTCAATGGAATTTTCTTCTCGGAAGAGTTTTTGGTCTCGGAAGAAGCGATTGATTTTACATCAGATCTACTTCCGAAGCTTATGTACTCTCCATTCGGAAAGACAATTTTTACCTTCGGAAGCAATGCCTTGCTTCGGAAGAGAATTTCTTCGGAAGACAAATTACCTTCGGAAATGTTTTACATTCGGAAGTAAAGGTTTTACTCTGTAACGGATATCTTTTTGGGCCCACTCTGTAAAAAGTAAAGATTTTTCATGATGGTCAGATTATTTAAAATTATCCCTTGCCGCCACTATCATTTCTTTCTCCTCGTAAACCACCATCCACCCACAGTAACCCCAAACGTTACCCTATTACCGCCACTACCACAATTCATCCCTTTAAATAATCCAGACTGATCAAATTCATCTTCTTTTAACCAATTTACTGCCCTAACTATTCCCTTCACTGTCAACCTGCAATTTCACCCAAATTCAAGCTTACCTTCTCTTCAATGGCGCTAAACCCTCAGCACAACCAAGTCGCATTACTTGATTCGTCAGAGACCGACTTCACCCAAATCATCACCTTTCTTACCGAATCCACATACCTCACTGCACTAACAGTTAACCCCACCGTATACTCCAACCTATGTCCGAATTCTGGAGTAACGGTCAAACTGCAGTTCTGAATGGGGTTCGAGTACTGAGAACTCCGCATTTGTGGCCAGGAGTTGGTCATCACAGAGCAACTCATCAGGGAGCATCTCGAGCTTCATGATGATGGGGCTCCTACTGAGTTCCCCAAAGAGACTTGGATGGAACTTACATCCTATGAGATATGGAGGAGATGTCAGCAGGTCAACCGTATACAAGTTCAACTTCTCTTACCATTGGAAGTTCCTGCTGCACATTGTCCTTCACTGCTTATCCAACAAGTCAGGGGGATGGGATCAAATCCCATATGACTGGGATGCCTAGTTCATGGGTTGGTGAGAGGTCTACGCTTCAACTACTCACGATTTGTGTTGACCACCATCGGCAATCTGAGAAGGGATACATTCTTCATGTATCCCAGATTTATTCAACACATAATCAACTGTGAGCTGGAACTGAGCAGCTTGTCTGTGCAGCTGCTCCTTACTGTTCCACAAGTGAGCCTACCATCTTCAAAACACTGAAGAGGATGTCCACCACTTCACTGAAGTACACTCCATTACCTTCAGAGATGACTGAGCGCATAGCTCCTGGTGACATCCCTGTTATCCCCACAGGTGATGAACCCACACCAGCAACCTCCACCACAATACCAACAAACTTCTTTACCCATCAGAATCACTTACCAGAGACGCCCCAAACGAACCCTTGTTCAATCTACTCTGATTGAACAAGCTCCCCAGTTCAAACCAAAAGGGCTAGAGTGGAATCATGGCTCCCACTCAGTCCGAGGTCACACCATCCTTCACATTTGACCTCAATATGGGTTTTTGAGCCTCCTCAGCTCAACCCAAGAGCCCGAACCCCAAGCCTTAAGCCCACAGGGTGAGTCTTACACTCCCCTGTGCAGCCTTCTAGGGACAGCCCCACCATAGGCTCAATGCCTGTAGACATTGATCTAAGTCCCAGGTCAGTAGGTTTAACTTCCCTATCTTTCACTGACCTTTTACTCGCACCTACTGATGAAGAGATTACATCTCTCCATGGCCATGAAGTTGATCTACAACACCCTCTGAAAGATCAACAGAGCCAAGAGATCCCTTGTCTCTAGCCCCATCAGCAGCCAATTACTGAGGTGAGTCCCACTGATGTGGAGGGGACTCATGTAGGCTCAGCTGCCACTACTCGAGTCTCTCATTGAGCTCTCAGGACAGTGGTAACATCATTGGACTGAGTCTACGCAACTTTGCCCATTGACATCTCTGAAAGAGATGACTTTGAGCAAGGTATCCAGGGTGCCAAGAAGCCACATCTGGTGGTGAACTGAGCATACTAGGTATGTTATCTCATCCCCCGTGATTCTTCTCATGAAGATGAGGGAAGTATGCAACTAACACTTTCAGTACTTGCTTTCTAAGGTCTCCAACCTGGAATCATAGGTGAGGATCTTAGAATCAAGGACTGCCACTCAGCAACTTGAGATTAACAACCTCAAGGCTAAACTAGCTGAGAAACAGACAGAGAGGTCTGTTAGGCATGTCCTTGTTCAGTCTCACTGACTTCTTCTTCTAGCTCATCTAGCTCTCAAGATGATGCTACCAAAAGGGGAAAAAGTTCAGAGACAAACACTTGAGGAACCAGACCCAATCCTTTACTTCCCAACTCATCACACTACCTGAGTCATCTCAATCCTTTTTAGAGATTGACTCAAAGATGCTTCAAGATCTCTACAGACTTTTCACAAAGTTTGTATTGAGATCCTCCTTAGAGCAGCCGCATCCCTGACACCACATTATATATTTTGGGGCTGAGGAGCTTCAAGACTGACTGCACCCTTCTACCACTGTGGAAGAAGTTGGTCAACCTAGGTCCCATGGAACCGAGATTAACTTCGAAGGGGAAATGGGGACTGATGGCCCAGCAACTAAAACAATGGACAGAACTTGCAGCAGTCTCATCTTCCGAAGCTCAGGCTGAAACTTCCGAAGTGGACATTGAAGCCTCGGAAGAACAAGAAAAGTCTTCCGAAGCTGAGATATAAGCTGCGGAAGGTTTGTTCCAAATGTCCGAGGAACTGACCATCACAGATTTCTATTGCTGAAATAGCATCTGAGGTGAGCATGGAGGACATTTTCTGACTACCTCCATCCCAAAACACAGCTAACCTCTCTCTCAATCTGAACCCTCTATCCAAGAACCACCACAGTCAAGCTCTGCCAAACCAAAGGCAAAGGAAATTGACTGGCAAAGCTTCAGGAGGAGGAAAGGATTGAGAAGCTCAGAAGAAAGGTAGGTTTCCTACTGAGAACCTCTGCTAGCTGCTAGTTCTAAGGCAGCTGCAGCCAATCAGGAAGAAATCAACACAAAGAGAAGGACAACACTCATTGACCAGCTCATCAGCCTAGGAGCTGCCAATGAGGAAGTACTCCTACTACCACTAGAGGAGTTGGTGACTTGGAGAGGTCA